>CM055757.1:8271762-8299262 GCA_029465975.1 Dallia pectoralis
ACAAAGGCCACTTCAGCCTCCAGCCTCCAGCATAATTTTCACAGCACACCACAGAGGCGAGCAAACAGGAGACGGGGTGGGCCCAGGGTGGGACAGCGAGGAGAGCCGGGGAGGGTTAAGTGAGGGCTGTTTTTGTTGAAGGACTGGGTATTTTTAGGATTCAGTTTCCTCAGATAGAGACCTCCCTTTAAGAAAACCAAAGACGCCGTCGATGAGATTTACCAGAGAATGTTTACGCCTCAGCGGACCAGCGGCGGTCGAAAAGTCCACTTAGTTATGAAACTTAAAATCCAGTCAGAAGTCACGTTGAACTTTACAAGATGAGCACAGGAGAGGCCAAGTGTCCGTTGGCGGCACCGTTCGAGACGCGAGAGGGTGTTTTCGCCCCTCTGGTACCGTTAGGGCTCACTGTTCCGTAACCAGGAGAAGGATACGGAACGTTCCGCGTTCAACACTTCTCATCCTGCCCTCTCCCAGTGGTCATTTGAACATTTAAACTGCATAACAAAGAATTTGCCCGGTGTTTATCTCAGTCAGTCATTTCATCCTGGCACTTAAGCCTCATAAACTCGGCGCGCAAATCGAATCAGGCTTTTGCTTCTCTCAGCAGTTCGGACCTTTCTGGCACGGTATCATTTATCCCCTTGTAATTCACTTTGCCAGGTAAATCCATTTTGCTAGGTACGGCAGGCTGGCTCGAGAGGCGGAGCCTGAGGATCTGGCATCTAGTACGAACGATGACGACTAGAGAGATTTAGGGAAACTAGTCCGGGATTAGAAGTGCTGGTGACATGTAGTATTTATTTCTCACATTATGGACATGGTGATGTTTAGTTTTAAAATATGATGTCAGAGCAGGAGGCCTCACCGGGCCCACATCCATCTGCACACGTGCTTCTGTCTGTCTAAACCTCCCCGCTCCTCCCCACCGGTTCTCTCCTCCTGTCCCACTGGTTCTCTCCTCCTCTCCCACCGGTTCTCTCCTCCTCTCCCACCGGTTCTCTCTTCCTCTCCCGCCGGTTCTCTCCTCCTCTCCCACCGGTTCTCTCCTCCTCTCCCACCGGTTCTCTCCTCCTCTCCCACCGGTTCTCTCCTCTCCCACCGGTTCTCTCCTCCTCTCCCACCGGTTCTCTCCTCCTCTCCCACCGGTTCTCTCCTCCTCTCCCACCGGTTCTCTCCTCCTCTCCCACCGGTTCTCTCCTCCTCTCCCACCGGTTCTCTCCTCCTGTCCCACCGGTTCTCTCCTCCTGTCCCACTGGTTCTCTCCTCCTCTCCCACCGGTTCTCTCCTCCTCTCCCACCGGTTCTCTCTTCCTCTCCCGCCGGTTCTCTCCTCCTCTCCCACCGGTTCTCTCCTCCTCTCCCACCGGTTCTCTCCTCTCCCACCGGTTCTCTCCTCTCCCACTGGTTCTCTCCTCCTCTCCCACCGGTTCTCTCCTCCTCTCCCACCGGTTCTCTCCTCCTCTCCCACCGGTTCTCTCCTCCTCTCCCACCGGTTCTCTCCTCCTCTCCCACCGGTTCTCTCTTTCTCTCCCGCCGGTTCTCTCCTCCTCTCCCACCGGTTCTCTCCTCCTGTCCCACCGGTTCTCTCCTCTCCCACCGGTTCTCTCCTCCTCTCCCACCGGTTCTCTCCTCCTCTCCCACCGGTTCTCTCCTCCTCTCCCCACCGGTTCTCTCCTCCTCCCACCGGTTCTCTCCTCTCCCACCGGTTCTCTCCTCCTCTCCCACCGGTTCTCTCCTCTCCCACCGGTTCTCTCCCTCCCACCGGTTCTCTCCTCTCCCACCGGTTCTCTCCTCCTCTCCCACCGGTTCTCTCCTCCTCTCCCACCGGTTCTCTCCTCCTCTCCCACCGGTTCTCTCCTCCTCTCCCACCGGTTCTCTCCTCTCCCGCCGGTTCTCTCCTCCTCTCCCACCGGTTCTCTCCTCTCCCACCGGTTCTCTCCTCTCCCGCCGGTTCTCTCCTCCTCTCCCACCGGTTCTCTCCTCCTCTCCCACCGGTTCTCTCCTCCTCTCCCACCGGTTCTCTCCTCCTCTCCCACCGGTTCTCTCCTCTCCCACCGGTTCTCTCCTCCTCTCCCACCGGTTCTCTCCTCTCCCACCGGTTCTCTCCTCCTCTCCCACCGGTTCTCTCCTCTCATCTCCTCCCAGGGGAGGGCTGGTAGGCAGCAGGTTCTGACTTGATTCGATTTCTGCCGTATAAAACATTATCTGATACAGAATAATATTTTGCTGTCAACACTTATTGGATTATGTCAATAGAAGTGGAGTTGGGACTGTATAGAGGCCAACCTGACACGGAGACTATCGGCCCGGATACAGAACGCGCGGGCGTCTCAACAGCAGCATCCACACAGCGCACGCACGTCGAAACAACACCTGCTGTGTTGCACTACAAAGACGCAGCTGTAGATATTTCCTTTTTAGTTAACACCGTGTGCGTACATGTACTATGTGTATATAGTGTAGTGCATTTTGTTAACTAATTTTGTTGCTTCTCTATCCATGCGATCGTAGATACCACAGTTGAGTAACAGGGAAACCTCTCCTTTCGCTGAGCCGGTCCAGCCTGTAGCCATTTGAGTGCACTGCTGAGATGGAGGCTGTGAGTTCATTTCTCAGTCATCTTGTTTGAGTTGAGGAGAGCGGCTGGCTGTGCAGATCAGAGGGGGGTGAGGGATTTGTACAGCAGGTGTTTGAGTGATTCCACTGTCTGTTTCTCCAGCCCGTTCATCATTGTCATGGCAGAGACCACCAGTGGCCAACCCCTGCCTCACTGCAGGCAACTACAGCCTGGTGGTATAAGGAAGAACAGACCCAGTCTAATCTGGTTCATACTGTACATACTGTCTCTACTTCATATTACATACTGTCTCTACTTCATATTACATACTGTCTCTACTTCATATTACATACTGTCTCTACTTCATATTACATACTGTCTCTACTTCATATTACATACTGTCTCTACTTTATATCACATACGGTCTCTACTTCACAGGTTATCGTACATACTGTTTCTAGGTAATAGTACATACTGTCTCTACCTTGGAAACCTCTGCAGCACTCTGTAATCCCCACCACCCCCCACCCCCCTTCTCCCCCACTCCACCACTCCCCTTCTCCCCCGGCTCCCCATCTCCCCTTCTCCCCCACTCCCCATCTCCCCCACTCCCCATCTCCCCCACTCCCCTTCTCCCCCTCTCCCCCACTCCCCCTCCAAACAGATTCATGTGAGATTCACTGTGTCTCTGACACCCCCGACAAAATACATTTGCAATGAATTTATTTTGCTTTTGTTTCCTCTCTCCGTGCCTCCGGCTCTAACCCTTGATCCAGATCGTCGGGTCTGGAACAGATTTCAACGTGTTTGCGATAGCTTGCTGTTGAGTATTGGGGACATTTTGCGCTCTCTGACTTTTTAAGTGAATTGATCTGTAAACCTTTTAACATAAGCAATTATAAACATTAACTACAGAATGACTGGTTTCAGCAGTCAGTATCTCTCCTCCTCTCCCACCGGTTCTCTCCTCCTCTCCCACCAGTTCTCTCCTCCTCTCCCACCGGTTCTCTCCTCCTCTCCCACCGGTTCTCTCCTCCTCTCCCACCGGTTCTCTCTTTCTCTCCCGCCGGTTCTCTCCTCCTCTCCCACCGGTTCTCTCCTCCTGTCCCACCGGTTCTCTCCTCTCCCACCGGTTCTCTCCTCCTCTCCCACCGGTTCTCTCCTCCTCTCCCACCGGTTCTCTCCTCTCCCACCGGTTCTCTCCTCCTCTCCCACCGGTTCTCTCCTCCTCTCCCACCGGTTCTCTCCTCTCCCACCGGTTCTCTCCTCTCCCACCGGTTCTCTCCTCTCCCATAAATATGATGTCAGAGCAGGAGGCCTCACCGGGCCCACATCCATCTGCACACGTGCTTCTGTCTGTCTAAACCTCCCCGGACAAAACGTGCTATCAGGAGTGAGGACAGTTCTAGTTACATGGGTTATCTTATACTATCATGTTGTTATTGTATAACTGCTGAATACTGACTTGAGATCAGAGCACGTCACTGTGACTGGAGCCCATTTCTAGCCGCCCGGGGCCCCTACGCAGAATCTAATTCTGTAATCTCCCCTCACAATATAAAGGTTTACAGAAATAAATTATATAATATCAGTAATCAATTTGAAATATATTTGTGTAACGGCAACACATTTGAGTAGATATGCCAGTTACAAATGGCCGCATAATACAGAAGTACTACATCGGGCCTGACCTCACCTGTGATTTCAAACCTAACAATTAACTCCGTAAGCACTTCGACGGTGACACATGTTTCATTTGCCTGCATGTATATCCGAGCACTTTACATTTGATATGACACTATTAACACGGGCTAAAGGGGCACGTTGTCAACAACTCAAATGAAACTTTTTACAGATGATATCTCCCCTGGTGAACAAGAACGAAATCTCGTTTGCATGAGTGCCCCGGAACATCAACACACAAATGCAATTACTGTTGGGGGCAGACACAAACAATCAACAGACACACAACCGACACACAACCGTCACAAAACCGACACACAACCGACACACAACCGACACACAACCGACACACAACAGACACACAACAGACACACAACCGACACACAACAGACACACAACAGACACACAACCGACACACAACAGACACACAACAGACACACAACCGACACACAACCGACACACAACAGACACACAACCGACACACCACACACACACAACAGACACACAACCGACACACAACCGACACACAACCGACACACAACAGACACACAACAGACACACAACCGACACACATCAGACACACACATGTATGTTGAATCTAAAGATTAGCTTTTTATTTGACGGCAGGATACGCCAACGATCTGCTCCATCGCACAGTGTGTCTCTTATCCACAGGACGAGCACAATGGCGATACGCGGGAACAGAAATTGTGCCGAACAGGACATTTGGTTATATTGGTTGTTATGCGCTCGCGTTTCAGAGTTGAAAGCCGACTATGTCACTGTCATTAAGTGAGCCATGGGTTTCTAATAGGCTATAAAACTGGAGGGAGGATATTTTCTTGGGATCACAGGCAGTAAGCTCTCACTCGTCAGAGGCGTCTGTCCTGCGTCTGTTTCCCAGACCTAAAGCAGCAGCCATATCACCCTAATTTGAAGACCACAATTGTCGGGTGAAAGCGGTATTCGTGTTCATGCAGCCTAATAATCACCCTCGCAAATACTTCCAGAAGAGCCTTTATTGTGGAAAGTCTCTGGCTGATGGAAGGCAGAACACATTTGTGACTAATGTATTCGGAAACTAAAGCATATAAGCGCACAACATCGGGACTCAGTTGCTGTGGCACAACCGCGTAGCCGCTAACACTAACACCGTCCACTAAGACTTGCAGAACGGCAATCAATTGTGTTTAAATTGAATTGGGCTCGTCAATGCCCCTAGTGTTCGTTAGCGCACATAACAGTACATCTCTTCGAGGAGTTACAGTAAGACAGAGTGCCTCCATGTTCATACCCAATGACCTATTGAGGTTAAACAACAAGCATTCTCAGAGTGGACAACATTTCTTGAAAGGAGGGCCTGGACGGACTGGCAACAAATCAAGTCGATAGCTGCTCCTATAATTCTCCAAATCTCTCGACTCTGCTTGGAGTTCATCTATAAGAGAAGGTTGTGACTACTTGACATGTTTCGTGTGTACTAGTAGAGCAGCAGGCGCATGTAGACATTTCTGAGGCAGCGTTGTCCTAACCCCGTCTGTGGTCTTGACCTGAGCTCTGCACTTCTGTTATCACAGCTCTATTCCTCGGTTCCTCCAGATTGCAAGTTTGCAGTTCAGATAAAGTTAGCCGTTGGCATCAGGGCAGGGTGACAGTGTTGTGTTTGCCCCGCAGATGTGAGTCCAGAGCAGCACCTTACTGTGGGTAATCTATCAAACCGAGCCATAATTAACCGTCTGAGCGACTACCAGACACACGCAGTTCAAGTTTCACACGTTTCCGGGCGTCTCTCCTCTTGCTGTTCTTGGCTCCCCTGCCCAATCCAGAACACACAGAACACAGGACGTGGAACAGGACTCCGAGTAGGAACCATAAGGAACGACAGCGGCGTATCAAAGTAAAATACGAAAAGGGTTCTCTTCGCCGTGAAAGCGTTCCGCGTGGCCACTCCTCCTAAATCTCTCTACGACGCCGCGAAATTGAATCGACGCGTTCGATGCATACGTGTGTTTGCGTATAGGTGCGTGCGCTTTCTATCTATTCCGGCGGCACGCGGAGTTAATTGCACTAGTGCCACCTCCCACCCCCAGAAAAGCTCCGCGCTACCAGACTGAAACCCTGCTCCGGTTGCCCTCAGTTCTGGGAGGGAGCAGAGGAGGGATTAATGTTAATTGCGGTGTGTGGGAGGCTGGAGAGAGGCCAGGATTACTGGGGGATTCTCCTTGATCCACAGAGATGCTGATGATAATGCTCTCTGCCCATCCCTGTACTGCGCTCATGCATAATCACACACACACACACAGACACACACACACACGCATACACGCACACACGCACGCACACACACACACACACACACACAAACACACACACACACACACAGACACACACACGCATACACGCACACACGCACGCACACACACACACACACACACACACACACACACACACACACACACACACACACACACACACACACACACAACACACACACCCTGCACAATCCCACATAGACAAAATACACACACACACACACACACACACACTGTGACATACTGCGTACACACACACACACACACCCTGCACAATTCCACACAGACAAACTACACACACGCACACACACAGCGGACAGAGCGGAGCACAGTTCCAGGAGCTTACTCTAAGTACAGGGTCTGTCAGGCCATGCAGTGAGCCGGCGTGGGTGATTCATTCCTTCCAGGGCGACAGACTGAGACTGGCCTTGCGTCAGGGACACCACACGCCCGTCTACGACTGCCGCCCGCGTGACTGACGTAATGTCGCCTCACAGCGGGGGTTAACGGGTAACGCACACAATGCGTCTGCCTCACCTCACCCTTGTCGAGATCGTTTCCGCACGCGGGTTCTGTGTCACCAGGATCTCCGAACGCCAACCTGGCTGTGATGTGTCTGGGAGAACTTTGTTATGCCAGCACGTCTCCCAGTCGGTCCTCTTGACCCCGACAGTGTAATAGCAGCGATTGAAACCCAGTCGAAACCGCCTTGTTTTCATGCGATCCTCGAAGAGTGCCGCGCGTGTTTTTCTGTGCCCTGCTCAGGCCCTGCTCCTGCAGAGAAAATTACACCTCCGCCGAACCTTCCCTTTCTGCTTCGTCAGGCGCTTCCGCCATTAAACCACCCCTGTGAGTGCGAGCGTGTGTGTTTATGTGTCTGTGTGTGTGTGTGTGTGTGTGTGTGGGAGAGAGAAGCCACAGCCTGCCCTCTCCTTCTCCCCTTAACAAAATCATGTCAAAACGCAATTAATATCTTAATACCTCCATCAGCGTATTCGCGGCCGGCCGGCATTGAAGGCCTTGCAACTCACCAACTGGTTCTTTTCCACACCGGGTCTGGATTGTGGTTTCCCCGGTCTCATTTCCAAGCGCCCTGGTGGTCAGCTGTGGTTTCCAGGGGCAGGAGGAAGGAGACTGCGGGCAGAGAGGCCCTCCATTCACCTCCACTCCCGGCCGAGCGTTAAGTACACTCCGCGCCGGCCTCTTCAGCCCTGAGAGTCTCGCTCTCTCTCCGCTCGATACATTCTATTATGGCGAGAGGAGACCAGGCCTGTATCGGGGGCCACGCCTCGACGCCACGAGTTAGCGGTATGCTAATTGTTGCCAGGTAACACGTTCTAAGCTGTCATTGGGTAGAACAAAAGACGGCGGGGCAATGACATTGGGTTTTGAACCCGTCCTGTTTCACATCCGCTCTGCCCGTGAGTCCAGTGGGGGTTCGCAGAATTCAACACGGGGGGTGAGGATTAGAACACGTGCGTTTGGAAATTGGTTGTCTGGACTCAGATTTTCCTGAGATAATGATAGCACTGTCAATAGCTACTCTAGAGCAAGTGTCTTGCTCAACGGCGCATCGACAAGAAACAAGCAATATTTTTATGACCATGTCCAGGAAAGTCCCTCAAACACACACTGTGTTCACACAATGCCTGGAGTTGGTGTTTCTTCTACAGCTAAAATTTTATGGGACAGAATAGGCTGGAAAAGGAAGACTTTTCAGCGATAGTTGCACAATATATTGTTATTTCACTTTTTCATTCATTTCTTTTGGCAGGATCGACCCTGAAACTGCTGGAAGGTTGTTGGCAGGCCAATGCGATGAAATCTCAGGATTAAAGAGGCTGAAATAAGTACATAACTCATGTATCTATTAACCGCTGAGAAGAAAAAAAATATGAAAAGAAGTCTGTTTGTTTTTCCGCTCCTGCCTGGCCAGTGAGTCTAGTCGTGTGACTGTATAATGTCCTCATCTCAGCATCCCTCGGGATTTTGTGTGTCTGTGTGTGTGTGTGTTTGCTGTGTGTGTGTGTGTGTTTGTGTGTGTGTGTGTGTGTGTGTAACCTCTCCAATCCCTTCGCTGTGTCGTTTTAGTCTGAGCTGCTACCGTTTCTCCCTCATTTATTTCTGACCCTTCTCATTTAGGAGCCCTCGTTAACGCTCCGATCACACATACCACACACTCACCACACACATACCACACACTCACCACACTCACCACACATACACTACACAGACACACACACCACACACATACCACACACTCACCACACTCACCACACAGACACTACACAAACACACATACCACACACTTACCACACACACCACACAGACACTACACAAACACACACACCACACACATACCACACACACCAAACAGACACTACACAAACACACATACCACACACACCACACAGACACTACACAAACACACACACCACACACATACCACAAACACCAAACAGACACTACACAAACACACATACCACACACACCACACAGACACTACACAAACACACACACCACACACATGCCACACACTCACTACACAGACACTACACAAACACACACACCACACACATGCCACACAGTCACCACATAGACACTACACAAACACACATACCACACAGACACAACACAAACACACACACCACACACATACCACACACTCACCACACACACCACACACATGCCACACACTCACCACACAGACACTACACAAACACACATACCACACACATACCACACACACCACACAGACACTACACAAACACACACACCACACACATGCCACACACTCACCACACAGACACTACACAAACACACATACCACACACACCACACAGACACTACACAAACACACACACACCACACACATGCCACACACTCACCACATAGACACTACACAAACACACACACCACACACATACCACACACTCACCACACACACCACACAGACACTACACAAACACACACACCACACACATACCACACACTCACCACACTCACCACACAGACACTACACAAACACACATACCACACACACCACACACCGCACACACACACACCCACCTACACACACATGCCACACTCACATACCACACACACCGCACACCTCACACAGACACCACACACACCACCACAAACACGCACACATAGCGGTCCCCTCTGGCTTGTGACTCTAACCCAGGTCATCTGATCCGTCTCAGACAGGCCTGGCCCACACACCTCGGCTGGCTGGCTGGCTGGGTGGGTGGCAGCAGTGCTGAGTACACTGTAGTGGTTTGGGCTTGGTTCCTCACTCTAGCTGTGCTCTCCTCTGGACACTGAGCTTTTAACTGCTGTCAGGGCTCCAGCGTGCAAATTCACCTTCGGACCAGGCTAACATTAAACTCCAGCTGTAAAAATATGTATATGTTTAAGCACCAGGGCCATCTGGGAGATTTTAGCTGTATTAATTACTTTGCATAAGCGTATATTTTGCAGCGGTCGTTCTGATAATACGGGAACTTGTAGTAGTGATGGTGGTCTCGTACAAAGAGCTGATGCAGGCAACTTGTCAACTGTTTAAAGGGCACATGTTGCAGTATAAAGTGTGGCATGAACCCAAATGGACCCGGCTGGACCAAAATGGACCCGGCTGGACCCACATGGACCCACATGGACCCACATGGACCCGGCTGGACCCAAATGGACCCGACTGGACCCGGCTGAACCCGAATGGACCCGACAAAGAAGAGTCATGTTAGAAAAATAGTACAACAGTAGTATTTGTCGCAGGTCTATTTGTGCTTTGGTTCCTGAGACGAGGCCCATGCATACCGTGTCCGTTTGCCCTGGAAACTCACTATGTCAGGTAATAACAGAGGATAAAGGGCTTGTGATTGCTGATCCGGTCGAAATAGAGCCCAGTCAGCGTATCACCCCAGACGGGTACGTGGCGTGCACTCCTGGCTTGGCAGGGAATATACCTCCGTCGTTCCCCCGAAGAAAACCCGTCGGACGCTTTCGACGGCGACCGAAGGCCCCTCGAATGGGTACCGACTGGGCGATTGTGAGACGGGGGGACTGTTGTGATCATTCCCCGGGCCCCGTAAACGGTTCTGAGTGGCCCGATGATCGCAGGCCAGATTGATTTACTATTTATCCCTCCGACAGGCCAGATGGAGAAGAGGCATAATTCTCCGCACCGTGGGGAGATTAAATTCCTGTATCGCTGTCGGCTACATTAACTTACTTCCTGGATCTCGATTCAATTAGCGTTCGCTGCAGCATTCTCGAGCATTAATAAATCAATAGCGATGGACTCTGCTCGAAGCCTGTGTACGTGTATGGAGCCCCCAAACACCACTCCCACATCACCCCCCACCCCCCCGCACGTCTATGTTCATGTACATTACTGTTGGGAACAACGCGGCCGCAGTCAGGACAGACAGTTATGAGATTGCTACTTAATTGCACTCTGACTCGCAGGATGGAACCCGCTTTTAATATTTCAAACGCAGACAGACGGATATAATTCCGGGGGAACGCTCGCACAACGGAGTTGTTCAATAGAGGAGCGCTCGCTGTTAGAGCCGCGTGATTAAAGGTGAACAAAACAAACGTACCGACAGCCGTCGGGTTAACTGTTTACCCGCTGCTCGCTGGAGGAACGCCTCACACTGGGTGTTTAGATGGTTGGGGCTTTTAATCGCTGTTCTCTGTGTGAGTGATTTGGGTGCTGTGATCTGGGTGCTGTGATCTGGGTGCTGTGATCTGGGTGATGTGATCTGGGTGCTGTGATCTGGGTGCTGTGATCTGGGAGCTGTGATCTGGGTGCTGTGATCTGGGTGCTGTGATCTGGGTGATGTGATCTGGGTGATGTGATCTGGGTGCTGTGATCTGGGTGCTGTGATCTGGGTGCTGTGATCTGGGAGCTGTGATCTGGGTGCTGTGATCTGGGTGCTGTGATCTGGGTGATGTGATCTGGGTGATGTGATCTGGGTGCTGTGATCTGGGTGCTGTGATCTGGGAGCTGTGATCTGGGTGCTGTGATCTGGGTGATGTGATCTGGGTGATGTGATCTGGGTGCTGTGATCTGGGTGATGTGATCTGGGTGATGTGATCTGGGTGCTGTGATCTGGGTGCTGTGATCTGGGAGCTGTGATCTGGGTGCTGTGATCTGGGTGATCAAATAATTCTAGAAGATTGCAGCCAGCGGTTTGCAAAATGGAAAGAAATAATTTTCATGCTCTAAGTGCATCTGTGAGCGCCTGTGCTATTTTATTATATTTCTCTGATTTAAAGTTATTAAACAAGGCCGAACATTGGTTAAATAATTTCTAATTGAATGATGATCTAGCCGGGGGGGGGTATTTCTCAGCTGTGTGTTGTAGGCAT
Source organism: Dallia pectoralis (assembly GCA_029465975.1). Lineage (NCBI taxonomy): Eukaryota > Metazoa > Chordata > Actinopteri > Esociformes > Umbridae > Dallia > Dallia pectoralis. The sequence goes on from CM055757.1 coordinate 8,283,696, forward strand.
TCGTTAACTGGTAAATGTTCCTTTAAGTTAATTTCATCTTAGATTTAGCCGTATTTTGTCGACTGCTGTTACATGTCGTTCTTTTCCACTGAGGACATCCAAGACCTCGGTTGCTTCCTGATTACGAAACGTCCCTGTATGAATTACCAGCAGCGTTTTTTCTCTGATGACTGGCGATACAGTTGATAAGGGGCATTGATTGCTCTGCCTCAGAGGGGAAGGGTTTCATTGTGACACAGATACCGTATCTAAGGGCACGTTCGCTTTAGCAATCAGCCCCCCCCCCACTCCCCCCGCGCCCTCTAAACTCTTCCCAGAAGTCTTTCTATATGAATTACACCGCCCTAGCGCGCACGTTGCTAATCTGAGGTGAAACAAAGCTCTTTTAATCCGGCGCAGAGTAGGAAAGTCATTATGCTTTGGTCGTGCCGGCGCGCCGGCCGCCGTGTTTCTGACTTTTGACCTTTGATGTTGATTCGGTAGAAACGGTCTAGTGAGCGGGCGCTCGGTTCGTTCCCCGTCTCCTCGTTTCCGAACACAGCACCCCTCCGAAAAACGGAGGCCTTCATTATCCTCGGTGAGCCAATTTCTGGGAACATAATACTGTCTCCTAAAGCCGTGCCGTCGAGCCGGAGGATGATCAAAACAGGCCATCAGGAAAGAGAGTTAAGAAGAAGCACACCAGCCAGTAGGTTCTTCTCTAGGCATATGGTGCAAATTTGATGAAAAACCGAGGGAGTTCTGGGCCGACGTGAAAAATAACGCAGGCTGTAAAAACCCAAATCAAAAGTGCCTCTGGAAGTGATTAGCCACAAAGAAGAACCAGCTGCGTCATCGGATCATCAGCGCCGTTCGGATCTCCTGCGCGGGCTGGCAAACTGGTCAAGCGAGGAGATAGAGTATCCCGGCCCGGCTCCATGTGTGACGACGGGCTGCCGCGCTCGCTGAGAGGCTGTCAGATGAAGAGGCCGGCGAGACGCGCAGAGAGCGTGCGGAGACAGGGAGGGGGAGCAGAACAGAGGAGGGGAGGGGGGTGCCAATGACAGTAGAAGGAAGCCCAGGGGAGGAGGAGGTACAGGAAGGGGAGAGAGGTGAGGAGGTGAAGGAATGACTGGTCTGGGACAAAAGCTAAGGTGCAGAGGGAGGGGCGTGTCCTCGGGGGGGACATGACAGCGTAACAGTCCCTGTGTGTCCTTAAATATTAATGTTCACTGTCTCAGCACTTACGGATACACTGTAGTAGCCCCGGGAGCCACACGGATACGCTGTAGTAGCCCCGGGAGAAGGGATACAACGGGAGCGGGTTTACATTTCATTGCTAATTAGGCTCCCCATCGTTTGGACATTATAGACGGAATGTTTATTCTGCAGACACGCCGTTGAAACAGCCACTCTACACTCGCAACGTGACGTGGGGTGAGGAGGTGTGAGGGAGCTGTAGGACAGAGAGGGTGTGGGGAGACGGAAGGAGGAGGTGAGAGGAGCTGTAGGACAGAGAGGGTGTGTGGGACAGAAGGAGGAGGTGTGAGGAGCTGTAGGGTTAGAGGGTGTGGGGGGACGGAAGGAGGAGGTGTGAGGAGCTGTAGGGTTAGAGGGTGTGGGGGGACGGAAGGAGGAGGTGTGAGGAGCTGTAGGGTTAGAGGGTGTGGGGGACGGAAGGAGGAGGTGTGAGTGGCTGTAGGGTTAGCTGTGGGGGACAGAAGGAGGAGGTGTGAGGGTTAGGGTTAGAGGGTGTGGGGGGACAGAAGGAGGAGGTGTGAGGAGCTGTAGGGTTAGAGGGTGTGGGGGACAGAAGGAGGAGGTGTGAGTGGCTGTAGGGCTTAGGGTGTAAGGAGGGGTGGAGGAGCTGTAGGGTTAAGGGTGTGGGGGACAGAAGGAGGAGGTGTGAGGAGCTGTAGGGTTAGAGGGTGTGGGGGACGGAAGGAGGAGGTGTGAGGAGCTGTAGGGTTAGAGGGTGTGGGGGGACGGAAGGAGGAGGTGTGAGGAGCTGTAGGGTTAGAGGGTGTGGGGGGGACGGAATGAGGAGGTGTGAGGAGCTGTAGGGTTAGAGGGTGTGGAGGTGTGGTGGGCCATGATGGAGGGGTGAGGAGGTCTGAGGAGCTGTAGGGTTAGAGGGTGTGGTGGGGCAGGTGAGGAGGTGGGAGCATAGCGTGTTGTCTATTCTGTTCAGCCCATCACCTCCTCATCACCTCCTCCTCATCACCTCCTCATCACCTCCTCATCACCTCCTCATCACCTCCTCATCTCAACAGGGCCCTCAATAGGGCAGCCATATCCAGCCCCACAGACACCATCCATCTGCACCGGGAGGCACCAGGAGTCAATGCCATTAACGCCTTTACCAACAGAGTCATCTTGGCCGGTCGACGACTAGGGCCAGGCCAGGCAAATCTTCCAACCAGCTTGACTGGGGTCACACCAAGCTCAGACCCGGAGGTGAAGGTCAAGTTTCCAAAGTGAGTGTCACAGATGCGACCACAAGGCCAAGAAGCCGAAGGATCAGCTGATCCGTCTGTCGACATTTCCTGGTAACCCCGGTCTCTGTGAGAGCTCACCGTGTAGGTTATGCAAGTCCTTCCTGAGGTCACCACCAGACCTGTCCAAGGGACATGGGGCTGTCGCCCGGGGGGGGTCCCCGTCAGGTCAGGAGAAGGTCAGGAAAGAGGGTGGTGGTATTGACTAAATCCTGCACCAATGGAGACCCGCGACGCCCGGAGACCATTGCAGCAGATGGGATTCACGTTACAGTACGAACGTCAGGGAAGAGACGCGTGGGCGTTTTCATTTTCTCCGCAGATGAAAGAATCCGTATCTCATATCAATCCGATCAGGCGTGAACCCCGGCCACCTTATGTTAGTCATCATGTTCTCAGAAAGGAACCCAGTACCGCAAACAGCGTCGAACCCAAGAGAGAGCCCGTGTATTATTTTCAACCGAGGCCCGCGGAATTGAGTGCAAGCAGCTGTGTCGTCCGCACGGTCAAAGAGGGGAATGTTGTGCTACTGTACTTCTGGTGTTAGAACGGGTTGGAAGGTTTTCTCTTTGGACAGAACTGTACAAGTAGATGTTGTAATTCTGGTTTCGGAGCACCTGGTTCTTTCGTTTCACCTGGAGCCTGTTGTGGAACTGTGAGGCTGGAGTAAGAAGCACAGCGGCAGCTCTATGTGATGCTGGAGTAGGAAGCACAGAGGCAGCTCCATGTGAGGCTGGAGTAGGAAGCTCAGAGGCAGCTCCATGTGATGCTGGAGTAGGAAGCACAGAGGCAGCTCTATGTGAGGCTGGAGTAGGAAGCACAGAGGCAGCTCCATGTGAGGCTGGAGTAGGAAGCTCAGAGGCAGCTCCATGTGAGGCTGGAGTAGGAAGCACAGAGGCAGCTCCATGTGAGGCTGGAGTAGGAAGCACAGAGGCAGCTCCATGTGAGGCTGGAGTAGGAAGCACAGAGGCAGCTCTATGTGAGGCTGGAGTAGGAAGCACAGAGGCAGCTCCATGTGAGGCTGGAGTAGGAAGCGCAGAGGCAGCTCCATGTGAGGCTGGAGTAGGAAGCGCAGAGGCAGCTCCATGTGAGGCTGGAGTAGGAAGCGCAGAGGCAGCTCCATGTGAGGCTGGAGTAGGAAGCACAGAGGCAGCTCCATGTGAGGCTGGAGTAGGAAGCTCAGAGGCAGCTCCATGTGAGGCTGGAGTAGGAAGCACAGAGGCAGCTCCATGTGAGGCTGGAGTAGGAAGCACAGAGGCAGCTCCATGTGAGGCTGGAGTAGGAAGCACAGAGGCAGCTCCATGTGAGGCTGGAGTAGGAAGCACAGAGGCAGCTCTATGTGAGGCTGGAGTAGGAAGCACAGAGGCAGCTCCATGTGAGGCTGGAGTAGGAAGCACAGAGGCAGCTCTATGTGAGGCTGGAGTAGGAAGCACAGAGGCAGCTCCATGTGAGGCTGGAGTAGGAAGCGCAGAGGCAGCTCCATGTGAGGCTGGAGTAGGAAGCACAGAGGCAGCTCTATGTGAGGCTGGAGTAGGAAGCACAGAGGCAGCTCCATGTGAGGCTGGAGTAGGAAGCACAGAGGCAGCTCTATGTGAGGCTGGAGTAGGAAGCACAGAGGCAGCTCCATGTGAGGCTGGAGTAGGAAGCGCAGAGGCAGCTCCATGTGAGGCTGGAGTAGGAAGCGCAGAGGCAGCTCCATGTGAGGCTGGAGTAGGAAGCGCAGAGGCAGCTCCATGTGAGGCTGGAGTAGGAAGCACAGAGGCAGCTCCATGTGAGGCTGGAGTAGGAAGCTCAGAGGCAGCTCCATGTGAGGCTGGAGTAGGAAGAACAGAGGCAGCTCCATGTGAGGCTGGAGTAGGAAGCACAGAGGCAGCTCCATGTGAGGCTGGAGTAGGAAGCTCAGAGGCAGCTCCATGTGAGGCTGGAGTAGGAAGCTCAGAGGCAGCTCCATGTGAGGCTGGAGTAGGAAGCTCAGAGGCAGCTCCATGTGAGGCTGGAGTAGGAAGCACAGAGGCAGCTCCATGTGAGGCTGGAGTAGGAAGCACAGAGGCAGCTCCATGTGAGGCTGGAGTAGGAAGCACAGAGGCAGCTCCATGTGAGGCTGGAGTAGGAAGCACAGAGGCAGCTCCATGTGAGGCTGGAGTAGGAAGCACAGAGGCAGCTCCATGTGAGGCTGGAGTAGGAAGCACAGAGGCAGCTCCATCTGGCCCAGCTCAGTGATAGATTTCCCCCCTCTGAATTGTGAGACAGTTCAAACTGCTCCGAGCCAAAAAACGAGTCGGCCTTACTAAGGTATTATGGGATCTGACTGGTTAGACTTTTGGGCCATCAGCAAAGGCTTGACAACCACCTCCTGCCTCACCCTCTCTCTTTCTCTCCATCTCTCTCTCTCTCTCTCTAACTTCTCTCTTTACGTCTCTTTCCATTCAACCTGTCTCTCTCCCTCCCTTTTCATCCACCCTTCCCTCCCACTGATAAGGGGTGTGTGTATCAGTTGAAAGACACTCACCCGCGGAGTGAGGGAACCCTGAGCATTACTCAAGCGGGAGTTAATTTGACGAAAACCCCTTTTTCATTTGTTTGCGGCTCCTAAGTGGCTTACGACTCGGGCAGGCTGCCCCCGTTTAACCTGATAAATGCTTCTGGAGCGGTGAAGTGAGCGCTGGAGAAGGACTTGGGGGGTTATGTGTGAGATCTCGCCAAAGACTTTGGGGTTTTTCACAGCTTAACTATATTAGGAACCACCCTCGCCCTCTCAAAACAAATACTGAGCACGCACACGCCTACATATATATTCAAGCGCGTATTTACAGTACACACACTCACGCACGCACGCGCACGCGCACACATACTGGGTGGTATGCAGGGAGTGTAACCAGGACAAAGACAGAGTGCTGTTTGGAGGGGAATCGTGTGTGACTAATGTCTAGTACAGTGTACCTGTTTGGCTAGACGCTCTGGTGGTGAGTTTACTTTGTAAAATGACACTGTCTGTCTTTCTTCTGATTAACTGTCTTTCGTCCTTTGGATTACCTGTCTGTCTGTCTTTTCTTGTCTGACTTTCCTGTAACTAAATGTTACCTGTCCTATCCGGCCTGCTACATAAGCACTGCCACACTGTATTAACTCACTCAGCTGCCATGCTAATGGTCTACGAACACACACACGGCTCTTGGCCAGGGCGGAAGTCCTGTGTGTGTGTGTGTATGTGGGTGTATGTGTGTGTGTGTGTGTCTTAACTGAGTTCTAGTATTACCGTCCAGGTAATGAGGAGAGAAGGCCACTGAAACACATGGATCAGCTCTGGCTGATGCCTGAATACAGTGTGGGGATCTGTGGTGGGATTTGTAGTAGGATCTGTGGGGGGGATCTGTGGGGATCTGTGGTGGGATCTGTTGTGTGCAGACCAGTGTGCGGACCAGTGTGCGGACCAGTGTGTGGTACATAAATGATGATCGAAACAGCTTGTCGTTCTTTCTGAGACCGTATGAACATAAAGCTACACACAACATCACTGTACAATGGAGAAACTGTTTGCTTTACCATTACACTATATGACATTAATCTGATGTTTATGTCATGTTTATGTCATGTTCATGGCATGTTTATGTCATGTATATATCATGTGTATGTCATGTTAATGTGATGTGAATGTCATGTTTATGCCATGTGTATGTCATGTTTATATGTTAATGTCATGTTAATGTCATGTATATATAATGTTTATGTCATGTTAATGTGATGTTTATGTCATGTTTATGTCATGTTTATGTCATATTAATGTCATGTTTATATGTTTATTTCATGTTAATGTGATGTTAATGTAATGCAAATATAATGTTTATGTCATGTTAATGTCATGTTTATGTCATGTCTATGTCATGTTTATGTCATGTTAATGTCATGTTTATATGTTTATTTCATGTTAATGTGATGTTAATGTGATGTAAATATGATATTTATGTCATGTTTATGTCATGTTCATGTCATGTTTATGTCATGTTTATGTCATGTTTATGTCATGTCTATGTCATGTTTATGTCATGTTAATGTCATGTTTATGTCATGTTAATGTCATGTTAATGTGATGTTAATGTGATATTAATGTGATGTAAATATGATGTTTATGTCATGTTTATGTCATGTTTATGTCATGTTAATGTCATGTTTATGTCTTGTTTATGTCATGTTTATGTGTGTCTGCTAAGGCCAACAGTGGTTTGCACCAACATCATCCTGGGACGTCTTACAGTGGGAGGATTCTGGTCTGAAATCCTACAGCCGATGACGTGAACTGTCTACTGGTCAGCGGTGATGATGGTGGCACAACCAATAACCCACTAACACCCTGTAAGTCTCTCACTGAAGAAGAAGATGATGAAGATGAAGAGTCGCAGAGGGAGAAAGGGAGGAAGGCGTAAAGAGAAAGAGGCGAAAGAAAGAGTGTGGGGTGGGGGGTTGGGATTGGGGGGTGCGCTGACTGGCTACACCACACAAATTAAGCATGCCTTTATGTATAGGTCTTCATTGCAGGGTTCACAGCAGCTGGAGAAAACCACATCTCCTCCCATGGACTCCAGCCAGGGCCGTGGCCAGGCCCCGAATAAGCATCGTCTTTTCTACAAAAAGGCAGAAAGAAAAGAGAAATGGCAGTAAAAGAAGCGCTAGGGTGTGGGGTGTGGGGTGTGGTGGTGTGTGGTGTGTAAGGGTGTGTGGGGGTGTGGGGGTGTGGGGGTGTGTGGGGGTGTGGGGGTGTGAGGGTGTGTGGGGTGTGGTGGTGTGGGGGTGTGTGAGGGTGTGTGTGGGTGTGAGGGTGTGAGGGGGGGGTGTGAGGGGGTGAGGGTGTGGGGTGTGGGGGTGTGAGGGTGTGGAGTGTGGGGGTGGTGGTATGGGTGTGTGGGGGTGTGAGGGTATGAGGGTGTGGGGGTGTGTGGGGGTGTGAGGGTGTGGGGGTGTGGGGGTGTGTGGGGGTGTTTGGGGTGTGGGGGGTGAGGGTGTGGAGTGTGGGGGTGGTGGTATGGGTGTGTGGGGGTGTGAGGGTGTGAGGGTCTGGGGTGTGGCGGTGTGTGGGGGTGTGGGTGTGGGTGGGGGGGGGTGGTGTGGGGGTGTGAGGGTGTGGGGGTGTGAGGGTGTGGAGTGTGGGGGTGGTGGTATGGGTGTGTGGGGTGTGAGGGTGTGGTGTGTGGGGGTGTGGGGGTGTGAGGGTGTGGAGTGTGGGGGTGCTGGTATGGGTGTGTGGGGGTGTGAGGGTGTGGGGGGTGTGTGGGGGTGTGAGGGTGTGGGTGTGTGGGTGTGTGGGGGTGCGAGGGGGTGAGGGGGTGAGGGTGTGGGGGGGTGTGTGGGGGTGGGGTGTGTGGGGGTGTGGGGATGTGGTGGTGTGTGGGGGTGTGAGGGTGTGTGGGGGTGTGAGGGTGTGGGTGCGAGGGTGCGAGGGTGTGTGAGGGTGTGTGGGGGTGTGGGGGTGTGGACTCCGGGCAGAGGTAGCAAACCACACAGGGATTACGAGCAACGCTGGAGCGAGCGGTTGCTGTTTATGTTATTCAGGTGTACTCCCCCCTCTGTCTTTCGCCCCCTACCTCCTCAGCTCCCCCCCACCACCTCCCCCTACTCCTCTCGGAAACCGTTATGTTTATCTGCTCAGCCGCTCACCCAGTCAGCGCTTCCTGTCTGCAGTGCTTCTGCCATCCATGGACCCCAACCAGTCAACCAGCCAGCCAGCCAGCCAGCCCTATCTCACTGCTGAACCCAGCCTGCCCACAGACAGACTACAGTTACTTAACAGGAGCAGACCTCCCCAGAGAGGTCCCCCTGTCCTCCTGTAATATAGTACCTCCTGAGGTCGGTCCTCCTCCTAAGTCACCAAAGCGCGGCTAGCGTTACATTTGGCAGCAGAAGCGCTGTCACCGGGCAGCTGAGTAAGCACACCTGAGGATTGCACTCAGGTGTACGCGTGATGTATCGAGGCAGCTGCCTCCGCCGTGGTGATGAATGGGACGGAGAACGAGACAGGCCCTACGTCCCCCCGTGTTACCAGGCAGAACAATTAGGGCCATTAGAAAGAGAACTCCGAAACTAAATAGAGAGAGAGAGAACACCGTTCTCACTGCTTCCTGTCGAGACTTCCTGCTAAACCCGGTCATGTGATGTGGGTATTTGGGCTGCGGTGGTTGCCATGGCAGTTCCGGGCGGACCGGTCGGGTCTGGTTTTTTGTCACGTGGGAGGAGTACGACGTGGCTCTGCCCCACCCACCCCCCACCCCCCCAGCTTGACTGTCCTCTGTGGTCTCTCTTAACAATAGATAAATGTAACAGCTGGCCGGTTGTCATGTCATCCACACCATAATTACCCAGTGTTTTCTGGTCATCCTTTGACCACTGCTATATATAGACATACACTGTATATACACGAATGAGTGTATTGATTCCATTGGCTCAGGGTCTTTCTTACTTTCCTGTGCTTTTGTCTCCCGACATTTTCCTCAGCTTGGCACTGTGTGTTTTTGGTTCCGCTGGCCAGGGTGGATGAAAGAGGCCAGCAGTGTAACGCCTCGGGTTTTAAACCCGGGAGAGAAAAGAGAAGGGACTGGCTCTCTGCACTTTTCCCTGATGACAGATACATCTTCTGGGGAGGTTTCGACCCCGCGGAGGGCAAACACAAATATACACACACAGAACACACACACACACACACAGAGTGTGAAAGTGTTTACTGTGGACTAACCTAGAGCAGAGGCTGTTTGTAAGACATAGTAAGAGCCTGACCACCTACTGTGATCTGCAGGAACCCGGCAGCCATTCCAGCTGCTATGCATTTGGTGGGACCAACGGAACAAAGCAGTTGTCATAGGAAATAAATGCAATTAACAATATGCTTTGGTTACGGTCATATCCTCTTATTGCGTTTAACTGTGTGTGTGTGTGTGTGTGTGTTTGTGTGCGTGTGCAAACCGTTTGTTTCGTATGACTTTGTAGACGTGTGACAGTTTGTTTCCATATCAGTGGAGAGATTAATCCTATTTCTCAGACGTCAGTGTTTTTCTTGAGCACAGCTCACGAGCACAGCGTTTAACAACTACCGAGGCGCTTTGGTGGTCATGTCCAAGGTCAGGCATGTGCCGTGTTGGGAGGAAGTGGCACTCGCCAGGCTAGCAGGGAGACACCCGTGACACGTAGGCGTTACACGTGTCTCTGCGTGACGTTACATCACGCAAGGGGATTTTTTCAGTTCGGGATAAGCGACGTGTTTCATTTTCGAGTCGCCAGAGCTCCGAGTGGGAATGCCAAAAAATGAAAATCTACTCCGTATCCGGGAGCAACACGATCATTTCGATCAAGTCTCCTGCCGAGAGGGAGGTGGAGTAGGAGGAGGAGGAACATCTGCGACCGGCTCTGATTATATCCGAAGATGTGAAAGGGAGGATGAAGGGGAGGAAAAGAAGGAGCGAGATGAAGGAGCGAGATGGAGCAAAAAAAAAAGTTCCTGACTGTGAAATGACTGCCAGATTTCTATTTGTGCCTTTTGAAAGGCCCCTGTCTCCGCTGCTGCTTATGGGATGTGGGAGGACTGGCAAATCAAAGCCCGTCGGATACAGATCTCTGGAAGCACCAACTAGTAAACAGCACCATAAAAGTGGCTTGCGGGGTGGAGCGTCAAACAAAAACTTGACTGTCTGCCCACCTCAAGTAAAGCCACGGCTTCTGCATGCGTCCCTGCCTGCACTGTGAGTTGGTGCAGGCGGGTGGGGGCACTCTCATCCACAGGCGGGTGGGGGCACTCTCTCCACATGCAGGTGGGGGCACTCTCATCCACAGGCGGGTGGGGGCACTCTCTCCACATGCGGGTGGGGGCACTCTCATCCACAGGCCACAGGCGGGGGGGGCACTCTCATCCACAGGCGGGGGGGGCACTCTCTCCACATGCTGGTGGGGGCACTCTCATCCACATGCGGGTGGGGGCACTCTCATCCACAGGCGGGTGGGGGCACTCTCTCCACAGGCGGGTGGGGGCACTCTCATCCACAGGCGGGTGGGGGCACTCTCTCCGCAGGCGGGTGGGGGCACTCTCATCCACAGGCGGGTGGGGGCACTCTCTCCGCAGGCGGGTGGGGGCACTCTCATCCACAGGCGGGTGGGGGCACTCTCTCCACATGCGGGTGGGGGCACTCTCATCCACATGCGGGTGGGGGCACTCTCATCCACAGGCGGGTGGGGGAACTCTCTCCACAGGCGGGTGGGGGCACTCTCATCCACAGGCGGGTGGGGGCACTCTCTCCCCAGGCGGGTGGGGGCACTCTCATCCACAGGCGGGTGGGGGCACTCTCTCCACATGCGGGTGGGGGCACTCTCATCCACATGCGGGTGGGGGCACTCTCATCCACAGGCGGGTGGGGGCACTCTCATCCACAGGCGGGTGGGGGCACTCTCATCCACATGCGGGTGGGGGCACTCTCAGCCACAGGCGGGTGGGGGCACTCTCTCCACATGCGGGTGGGGGCACTCTCCCACAGGCGGGTGGGGGCACTCTCTCCACAGGCGGGTGGGGGCACTCTCTCCACATGCGGGTGGGGGCACCCTCTCCACAGGCGGGTGGGGGCCGATCATGGAGATATAGAACAGAAGGCCTTTCAATCTGGCCATCCCTGATCTATTGTTCTGCATCTTCTTGTAACCTCATCTTCTTCTTTTTATTTGTAACTGAAGCCTTCCTCCAGTCCCGTGTTGACAAGTGTGAAGCCGACTGTGAGGTCCCCAGTCCCGATGAACCACGTTCAGGCCTTGTCTGTCCCGTGTGTCTCTGGGGGGCGACCCACTTCCACACACACCAGACCCAAACCCAGACCCAGTCAGCTCCCAGGCTGCTTCATTCTGGCATTTTGTGTCTCGGTGTTTTTTTCTCGTTCATGGATGTAAACGTTTGTGACATTGTGGCTAGTGAAGGCGGAGGTGTTGAGGCCGAACTATTTAATTTTAAACAGCTCAAACCCGGTAGCATTCCAATATACCATAAGCTGAGGAATGGAAGAAAATGCTGTCTGCGCGTCCGTCCCCCAACACCCCCCACCCCCGTACGGGATTCATGCTGTGTGGCATCTGTCTGTTGTTGCCATGCCGACACCCATCCCTCCGGTCAGAGTGAACATTCGGTCAGGTAGGGAACATCTAAGGTCAAAACGGTTAACCCATTTAAACTTTTCAGTCATGATCTTACTGCCTAAGCTATATTAAAAATAAAACATATAGAATAGCAAATTCGAAACGAGACAATTTATTTTCTATTACTGAATAAATCCAGCGCGGCGAGATTGCAGCGTTGTCGTAAGATATCTAAAAAGCTTTTGTATCACCATTGTCACACATTCAGAACATCAGTCAGAAGTTGACAAAAAAAACGGGCCCGGTTCTGTAGAACAATGGACACAGTACAGACACAGTACAGACACAGTACAGACACAGTACAGACACAGTACAGACACAGTACAGATACAGTACAGACACAGTACAGACACAGTACAGATACAGTACAGACACAGTACAGATACAGTACAGACACAGTACAGACACAGTACAGACACAGTACAGACACAGTACAGACACAGTACAGACACAGTACAGATACAGTACAGACACAGTACAGATACAGTACAGACACAGTACAGACACAGTACAGACACAGTACAGATACAGTACAGACACAGTACAGACACAGTACAGATACAGTACAGACACAGTACAGACACAGTACAGACACAGTACAGACACAGTACAGACACAGTATAGACACAGTAGAGTCACAGTACAGACACAGTACAGACACAGTACAGACACAGTACAGACACAGTAGAGTCACAGTACAGACACAGTACAGACACAGTACAGATACAGTATAGACACAGTACAGACACAGTAGAGTCACAGTACAGACACAGTACAGACACAGTAGAGTCACAGTACAGACACAGTACAGACACAGTACAGACACAGTATAGACACAGTACAGACACAGTACAGACACAGTAGAGTCACAGTACAGACACATTACAGACACAGTACAGACACAGTACAGACACAGTAGAGTCACAGTACAGACACAGTACAGACACAGTACAGACACAGTACAGACACAGTAGAGTCACAGTACAGACACAGTAAAGACACAGTAGAGTCACAGTACAGACACAGTATAGACACAGTATAGACACAGTACAGACACAGTACAGACACAGTACAGACACAGTACAGACACAGTATAGACACAGTACAGACACAGTACAGACACAGTATAGACACAGTACAGACACAGTACAGACACAGTACAGACACAGTACAGACAGGAACCAGATCTCCCCTGCTGTCTAAGCTAAATATCTACTCTGTCCCAGGATAAGCCTCATCAGTCAGCTCTCTAAATTTACTGAGCAGGCGAAACACTCCACTAACAAAAAGCAGTCTATCCATGTGTCTGTCTGCAGACTGAGCACTGCCCTCTAGTGGTGTACTCTAGATGGCCCCTGTAGATCACAGCAGAGTCGTCACATCATGCTTAGGGACCAGCAGTTTGTTCTGATCACAAGAGCGACTTGGAAAAAACCCTGTGGGCCCTAGTCACGTGGCCCCTGGGGCTTTGGATGAAAGGGTCACAGTGTTTTCACAGTGAGCTATTTCTGCCCTGATCTGGGGCCTGTTCATCAGTGGTGGCCGTGAAACCCTCCCTGGAAGTATTTGATGTGGTTTCACAACCGTGAGCACGGGAAATGGGAAACTAAGTAACTATATGTGTACCGATTACTGACTTTATATCATGATGTCATATAAATGTAGATATTTAGTTGGATAGTTTACTAATGACAGTAAAAGGTGGATGGGAATTATTTAAACATATTTATTTCTCTGACAGGAAGAAAAAGATCAAGAAAATCTCTGATAATTTTTTTCACAAATGTATATGAACATGTCAAACTAGAAAATGATAGAAGGTCTTTCTCACTCTTTGACTTCATCTCTCTCTCCCTCTCCCTCTCTCTCTCTCTCTCTCTCTCTCTCTCTCCGCCTCTCTCTCTCTCTCTCTCTCTCTCTCTCCCCTCTCCCTCTCTCCCTCTCTCTCTCTCTCTCTCTCTCCATGTCTCTGTGCTCTTGTTAATAGTTTAACAACCCTATCCACAGTTGGCCTTGTTAACAGCTACTTTGAAGGAATTAGTAGGTGTTACAGGGTCAAAGGTCACTGGCTTCCGCTGGGGTGATGTTGCTCCAATAGCATGACACACGCACACCTTCATTACTATAAATAGGGGACTTTTAAAAGTTCATTACTTATAATAATAGTGTCCCAGTATCAGTGAAGCACTGCGTGACCACATTGAGTCACATTTCCATACCCCCCTCCGTTTATTCACTGCTTACTGAACTCACATCTTTATGACAGATACGCTACGTGTTTTCCTTCAGTCCTGAAGGGCCCCGGATAAATTGTCCGTCAGGAGAAAAAGGTTTTGCTGAATGCAGCAGCATCGGGGAAATTTACAGTGATTATTCAGCTGGTTAACCTCTCTGTAGAGAGAGAGAGAGAGAGAGAGAGAGAGAGAGAGATGTAGGGGGGATGTGGGAGGAGGTGGGAGGCAGTAGAGGGATGGAGGGATGGAAGGAGGAAGAGGAATAGAGAGACAGGGAGGGAGGGAGGGATTGAGTCTCAAGGCTGGCGTTTACACGTTGAGAGGATACTGTGATCCACATCCAGTGCTACCGTACAGCCGTGTGAGTATACAGCCTGGTGAGTACAGCCGGGTGAGTACATCCTGGTGAGTACAGCCGGGTGAGTACATCCTGGTGAGTACAGCCGGGTGAGTACAGCCGGGTGAGTACAGCCGGGTGAGTACAGCCGGGTGAGTACAGCCGGGTGAGTACAGCCAGGTGAGTACAGCCGGGTGAGTACAGCCGGGTGAGTACATCCGGGTGAGTACAGCCGGGCAACGGATGAAGGAAGACCGGGGCCTGGCTGTTCTCAGCTTTATGTCACCTCCCGTACAGGACAGGTGGTTAATCAATGAGGCTATTATTATCTGGCCATTAAAAACAATGATACCTGGTCTAACCTGAAAAGGAGCACAGTGTTTACGTTCATGAAGACGCCAGAGGAAATATTGTTTGTTATACATGCAGATATAGATATTATAGAATGAATATATATATATTTATGTATTTGAAATGTAAAAGAGAAACAACGTAAGAGGGAGTGTGAATAAACGACAGAGCCACCCCTCCAACCGGAGCTCTCTAACCTCTGTGTGTAATCTCGGGCACTGATACAATTGTTTATTCCGGGCGGGACATTGTGATTTCTCGGGACGCGAGTGTAAATTACATGTCGCCACAATTAAATATCAAACGGGAATTTACAGTTAATTATTGATGGCCTCACCTCCACTCCAGCTGCACCTTGGAGGGCGGAGAGAGAGAGAGAGAGAGAGAGAGAGAGAGAAAAGAGAGAGAGAGAGAGACGGGGCTACAGGAAAAGCCTCTCCGTGCATTAGGAGTCGGTTGAGGTTAGAGACTCTAGCCACGATGCCCGCCCATTCGTTTTTAGCTTTGTGATTGATTAGCGCAGGAAGTTCGTAAAAGAAGATATCCCCCTTCCAAACTCTATCATCTTGGGCTGTGATGGCTAACTGCTGAGTGGACCTAAGTGCTTCTTCAACCACAGCTAAGTATATTCTGTGGACCTGAGGACACTCAAGCCGCTGGGAGGATGTGTAGCGAGCAGTGGGTTCAGAGAGAGAGAGTGTGTGTGTGTGTGTGGGGATGAGGAGAGTATAGGGTAGACAGGCAGGTTAGCCACACAGCTCTCGGAGCCTGTGAGCTGCTTCCACTAATATAACAGTGGTGTGTGTGTGTGTGTGTGTGTTAGGCTAATATAACAGTGGAGTGGGTGTGTTAGGCTAATATAACAGTGGTGTGTGTGTGGTGGCGTCGGGTTGCCACATCCAAAATGTTTAATTTGTACACCCATAATTATTCCCGAGTACTTCTAAACCCAGAAGACCACTGAGCGACCAGCTCCTGGCACGGGGAACTCTGTTTACAGGGCTGTTGACCGTGAAAA
>CM055757.1:8304262-8386762 GCA_029465975.1 Dallia pectoralis
CAGTCGGAGTGTTCTCCTCAAACGCCTAATCAGAGGAGATGGTTAAATCGATGGGCCCGGATCGTAACAGGAATCCAGAATGAATATCCAGCCGGATCGATGGGTTTGCGTTCGTGAGACGAGGAGCAGCGCGCTTCGACCTTCCTCAGGACAACATGCTAATCTGCATGTATTAGATTACTTTTGGGAAATACTGCGGGAGTGGGAGGAGCCGGCCGAGGTGTCTGACACGTCAAGCCGGTCACCGCGAGCCACTTGAAACGGAGCGCCGGACACGACCCGGTCCGGTCAGCGGGACCACCTTTTCCGAAGCTGACCGATACTTTCCGTCACGTCCTGTGCACCGTCACAAGGCCCCGAATGAATCGTTCCCCCGCTCTGCGGTTACGTTTGCATGTGGCGCGGAGGAACGAAAATAGGAGATGGCATATTGGAGAGGGGCAGGCCGGAAAGGCAGAGGAACAGGCGTTGGTTGGGGAGGAGATGGTTGAAATGGTTAAGAAGAACAGCAGATTGTTAGAGGGGAGCGGAGGGGAGCAGAGGGGAGACAAGAGGAGGTAGATGGTGAAGGAGAGGAGCACAAGCCGTTGGCCAGGAGACGTAAGGAGGTGGCATGGAAAGTGGGGGGGCGGGAAGCTTTGGTGGTGGAGGCGTGCGTTGTCACGACTACCGTCCCGGCTGCTCCTCATTGCCTTCCCGACGGTCACGCCGGCGTCACCCTCCTCGCCGAAGATGTCAGCGCTCCGTAAAAACATCTCCAGCTGGACCGGCGCTCGGTCCGCGGTCGTGCTGTGGGGACCAGAGGGCAACCTGCTGATGAGGTGCCGGGGAGTGAGTGAGCTGGTTGTCCCTGGAACGGGACCAGGGAATCTGAGAGCAGTGCTGCTAGAAAGCAACAGGGGGGGAGTGGGGGGGCAGCCGAGGTGATATGCCCGGCCTATAACATACAGACACGGCAGGGCCTTTATTTGACTGGCAGTATTGATCCGATATACTAGTCACAAGGACACGTTTACTCCACTAAGGCGGAGTCAACACAGTGTTTTTCCCTGATGTAAATTATGTCCGTCCAACTCGGGGGTGGGGGGGGGACGTTACATGACAAAGCGGCTCTGTCACCTTGGCACAAGTCGAGCGGCACCGGCTCAGCCGGAGCTCCCCTTATTTCTTTATCAGGACCGGAGACGGGCCGAGAGCGTTCCCAGAACCTGTCAAGCTCCGGCAGGCCCAACGGCTCATCCATCACCGGAGCGCCACGGGCTTTTCATTTGAGTCAGGAGTCGGACCCCGGACCCATTAGGTTTTCACATTCGTGTCCCGGCGCCTGTCACTAGCCGCACATCAACACAACGGCAGCCTCTCTCCCTCCCTCCCTCTCTCTTTCTCTTTTATTTTCTTCTCTGTTTCTAGGAGGAGTGAACTTGTGTCTGAAATTGTGACGTGATCTCGGGGTCAGGACTGCAAATCAAACACAGGTTTCTACATTTACCCTGTGTGTGTGCGTGCGTGCGTGCGTGCGTGTGTGTGTGTGCGCCGTGTAAACACACATCAGTCCATGATTTTCCATTCACTAAGAATATTACTCTCTTCAGTAATGAAACAAAAACATGTGAAATTGAACAGGTGACATTATGGCTTTGATCTTCACAATAAAATAACAATACACGGCTATCAAGGGAAACATCTGAATTGGTGTTAAACTATATCCGGTTACTGCTGTTACATTAATTCCCCAAAACCACCACGAGTATTTGGTCAATTTAAAAGACTCATTACTTTGGATTGTCTTTTTTTGGCAATATAAAAATCGAATTTACTCCAACATTTGTTTTACTTTACAAGTGAATTTTCCAATAAACGTTTTTTCGTCTGAAGATTTTATTCTTAGAGAAGATTTGATCTTTAAAGAAAGTACTATGTTGTGGGAAACTGGTTCCATCATTGAAGTGCATCAAACAGCTTTACATGGTTTAGAAAATCTCTAGATATATAATCATGCTATAATTATGTATACTGTTCTTTGTGCAAAATCACTGTATAATCAATTCTTCCAAATCATGATTTACTGTTTGCTCTGTTCTAAGGATTTCTGAAGAAAAAACATTCCAGAGAGTGTTATTGTGTGATGTTCTGTGCAATGTTTTTGCTGAAATACTGGAAATATATTGCAAATGTATTAAACAATATAATATATTTTAATTGAATTTGTACTCCTAAGGACACTTATATGGTAAAATTGTTACATTTCAACACACTGAGGTATACTGGTTGCAGTTTAACTGCTAATTTTACACTATTTAGCTCATCTAACTACAACAAAAGTGATTTTGTTCTTCTGAACCTTGTGTCGAATTGCTAATAAATTAAATTAACTGCATGTCATTGGACTGTGTGAAACCTGGCTTTAGCTTGATGAATTAACTGTCCTAAATAAGACCTCTCCTTCTGGTCACACTGGGGAATATATTCCCAGAGCACACCGCCTTGGCGGAGGTGTCGCTAATATGCACAACATCAAATATCAATTCACACTCAGAAGAAATGATTGGGTTTCTGTTGCATGGTGTTTTAGTCATGAAAGCTATGCAAGGCACACAATCACTTTACAAAGCTACTATTTATAAGCCCTCTTGGTTCCCAGGGTCCCCTGGTTCCCGTAATTATTATCGGACCTTCAGGTCGTGGTAGGTAATGTCCACATTTGTGGATGGGAATATTCACATGGAGAAGAACAATTAGTTTGTTGCCCTAATCAATCAAATGTATTTTATAAAGCCCTTTTTCATTAGCAGTTGTCACATAGTGCTTTTACGGACGCCCAGGCTAAAATCCCAAAGAGAAATAACAAGAATTGATGCACAACGGCAATGAAAAACTCCCTATGGTCAAAACATAAGAAACTTAGAGAGGTGCTAGTCTGTTTGGGGTGGCCAGTCCTCTTAACATCAATATTATAGCATGTTCACATGACCAGCAGATCAATAAATAGAGGTGAGTATTTTACATGTAAAATGATTCAGATCAGCTGATCAACTGTGGGCAGCTTGATTTGCTACACAATAAGGTCGGGAGCGGTTGGAGTCTTTTGTCCTGTGGTCCACGAGGTCCTGTGGCACAGTGGCTCGATCTGAAGGTAACACAAGTTACCACTAGGTATGCCAATGCCCCTGCCACTGAATGGCATTGGAGAGGGGAGCCTGCAAGGAAAAACAGCAAGAGTATACATGGAGAGTCTGACCTATTGATGATTTGGAGTTCCTCAAGGCTTGGTTTTGGCACCACATTTTTTTTCACTATTATGCTACCTCTCAATGATGTCATCCGGTAATTGAAGATGACCTTTTCCCCAAAGAATTCGTGAAATTACCGTAAAACAATAAAGCCTAAAAATTGTCACCGGAACCCTATGTTCCAGATATAAGAAAGTGGATGGCAGAAATAGTTCTACTTCTAGGAAAAAAATGAAATGTTGGGTCCCAAAAACAGACTGATTAAACAACGCAACTCAACGGCTGTTCAGTCTTCTCTTCAGTCAGCTCTTCATAACAACGGGTGAATTCTGGAAAGAAAAACAAATGAACTCAAGCAACACTTCTAGTCTTTATATTTCATATCCGATATCCTAGAAACCTCCAATCAGGTGGTTAAACACTCTGCTTTCTTGTTGCCTCTAAATAAATAATATGTATTTTCTAAAAGATCTAGCTCAACCTGTCTTTCTGCGTATCTCTACTTCTCGACTAACTTTTTTGTCCAGATGTTTACATTATGATCATATTGAATTAGTTACTGAAGCCAAGTCTTTTTTCTCTTCGCTCTGGGTAAATAAAAGGATAGCCCTTATATTTAAACATATTTTTTAATGATATGATAATTAAACCAATTAGATGGTGTTTATGGCTCTGGGCTTGGATCCTGGCCACTTGGAGCCATTGAACAACGTGGATCTTGTTTGGCTGCTGTTTGAAGCATACTGGCTATTTAAACGGTTCTGTTAACGGAGACTTAAAATATTCGAGCATTTTGAAGCGATGTCATTTGCCCTGCACTCCAAGCCAATCCCTGGGCTACTGAAAGCCTGAAGCGGTCATTAGCAAATTTAGCAGAAAAACACAATTTCTTTGCTGTATTCTTCTTTTCTACTCCCCTAATAAATTGACACAGTATTTCATTCTCCCTATTTTACTCTTTGCTTCTCACGTTTTTATCCCTCTGAGCATCACTCAAAATGAGTAAATCGTACCCAATCAGCCCCTGGCAAACTAAAATGTCGAACACAACTAGCCTATTATAATGATTCTTAAGTTCGGTATTTTCATTTGCAATTATTTTGGGAAAATACTGCACTTTCATTCCATTACTAAGACAATTAAAAGTTTTTTTCACTAAAAACATTGTCAGTTGTTTGCATTTATTTTTGTTTATTCCCAAAATCATTAAAATTTGAAGGAAGTCTACTGCGGTTAAAATACAGCAATGGTGCCTTTTTATTTCTTTCCATTTGTCATGCCATGGGTTTGCTGATGTTTTGACAGTTTCCTGAATGTCAATAAATAAATGAAAATAATTCTCAGGCCCAGCTGCCACTCTCAATTAGTGACTAAAAACATATTCCAGCTGCATCATTTGCAACGCAGCGGGAAAACTAGGAATTAACAGTTCAGCCCCACGACTACAACACACATAATGGAATTGTAAGGACAAGCTGAATGATGCATGATGGGTATCTTGAGTCTTTGCCAGTCCAGCCCAATTAGCCGCCGTGGCCATTTCACACATTGAAACTGTCTCTCGTGTTTATGGACTTCTGTTCACGCATGAGACGAAACATAACAAACAAGAGCACTTATCACGAGCAATATGATTCATTACATCCGAGAGACAATGGTTTAATGAAAGCAAATAACTCCCACACCTGCCGTAAAGTGTTCTATGAGTGGCTGGGGGCATCCTTGTTTGATAAACAACAGACTAGCCAATGTCTACGCACTTCCTCCGTAAATAGTTTAAAAAAGAGTATTCAAACGTGGCCCTCGAGGTAAAGCGACGCTGACAATTTTCATTTTATTTTCTCACATTAATCAGAGGATGTTTTAATTGGGACAGTTCAAGTCCAAACTTGCTCAAACGTTGAATTCAGAAAATTCCATATATAGAACAGAAGTAATTTGATGTCGTAGATTGTTAGTTGCCTGGAGTACTGTCTGTGTCACGAGTGGGAACCTTTTGTTCTCACTCTGGGTTGTTTAGTGGGGTGCACGCTTTGTTTTGATTTGAGCACAGCAGGTTTGAGTTAGCGATTAGCAGGGTACTATTTAGGTCACTGTTAGTTCTTTGCTGCTCATAATTTGTATTTGAGAGTCACTGATTTATGTAGGTGAGTGTTGTCTTAGTACTAATACTAGGTATCTGTTTTTGATGTTTAGTAAGTCGCCATCTATCCATAAAATCACAGTTTATGTTTTGTGTAGTTGTTTGTTGCTGTTGTGTTTGTTTTATATCTAAATAAATACCACAACGGTTTGCCAATTTCACCTGAACGCCTCCTGGCTCACTGAGAACATCTAGTGGGCTCGGAGGGCATTGCAGGTCTTTTGTAATTTTATATACGTTTTGAAGTCCCCTGTTTAGCTTTTGGGTTTAATGAGTGTCACAGCTGGTTGAGATATGGGTGAATATATTTGTTAGAAAAGTCACTGGGTGTTGGTGCACAGTGTTGGTTATTGTCTGTATAGCAAGTTACTTTGTGAAATATTATGGTGAGTGTTATCACGTGCTGCTGTTGTTTAAATGTATTTTATAAGCTTCTGTTTAGCGCAATTTGATTTAAAACCAGTTCATGTTTTCGCCATTTACGGTTTGTTTTGAGTTCAAATTAACCTGTTTCTAAACGGTCCATACCCGTTCTGCGCCTGGCTTCCTCATTAGGGTTTGATTCAGTCCTGGGGCACAGGGAGAATGTGGCAAATTACCTAGTATAGAATAGAAAACTAGCAATGCTTCGCATCTCCAGACTCGGGGGTTGGGACTTCACGACTTACTAAGTTAGAACTTGATCGTTATCAGGCCCTAATTACATGGAGACAATAAAAAGAATGCCAGCGACTGGAGACTCTGGCCAATCCTTGTTCTCCGTAAGTAGTAAATCAAGATATCTGAGGACAGTTTCTCTGTTGCATTGTTGAGGTGTCAAACTCATTCACCGGCAAACTGTAAATCTTGAATGTGTCTTGTGCGAGTGATCTAACTTCCTTGTTTCATACTTTTGGTTAACCAGTATCTCACATCGGGTTTATTGTTCTTGGCCACAGCTCAGATCAGTCCTGAAATAAGTGGTTCGTGTGGAATGTGTGCGGCAAGCTGGTTTGGTTGGCTTCAGTCAGATGGCATTAGCTGAAACAGCCCTAATACAGCTTGGGGGTATTTTTAACTGTCTCCTATAAATGCCCCATTCAGGTCAGTATCCCCCACCATCCGAGTTACCTCAGCCAAAATGCCTTCACTTCTATGTACACAGGAGGACCACAGTCAGGCCTGCCAGCTGTAACATACATATGCACGCTGCTCACACACACACACACACACACACACACACACGCAGCTATATACAGTCATTCTTCACTCAAATTGACAAATATAAACACACACATGCACTAGGACGAACGCACACGTATCGTATGATTTGTCAAAGCGCAAACTGTGTGTAGGCTAATTAATGGAATGCGTTAGCATGGTAACCACGTGCTAGGCTGTCACTCAACCTGGTATTCCTCTCAGGAAGTGTTAGCATGGTAACCACGCGTTAGGCTGTCACTTAAGCTGGTATTCCTCTCAGGAAGTGTTAGCATGGTAACCACGCGTTAGGCTGTCACTTAAGCTGGTATTCCTCTCAGGAAGTGTTAGCATGGTACCCACACGTTAGGCTGTCACTCCAGCTGGTATTCCTGTCAGGAAGTGTTAGCATGGTACCCACACGTTAAGCTGCACTCGAGCTGGTATTCCTGTCAGGAAGTGTTAGCATGGTAACCACGCGTTAGGCTGTCACTTAAGCTGGTATTCCTCTCAGGAAGTGTTAGCATGGTACCCACACGTTAGGCTGTCACTCCAGCTGGTATTCCTGTCAGGAAGTGTTAGCATGGTAACCACGCGTTAGGCTGTCACTTAAGCTGGTATTCCTCTCAGGAAGTGTTAGCATGGTACCCACGCGTTAGGCTGTCACTCAAGCTGGTATTCCTGTCAGGAAGTGTTAGCATGGTACCCACGCGTTAGGCTGTCGCTCAAGCTGGTATTCCTCTCAGGAAGTTTTAGCATATCCACACGCTTGGCTATCACTCAAGCTGGTATTCCTCTCGGCAAGTGTTAGCATGGTAACCACGCGTTAGGCTGTCACTCAAGCTGGTATTCTTCTCGGGAAGTATAACCACAAAAATCAGCTGGAAAGGAATGCGGACAAATAGCTGTTTTTATGGCACAATACTGCTGCAATTAAAGTCTCAGTCTCTTTACGTTTGTCTTCAACATTCCAACACGTCTGAATCTGAGTTGAAATAGGAGCTAAAGGATCCTCGAGATGTCAAGATCTGACGTGATCTGATGTTTATCGCATCGTGTCACAGGAAAATTAATTCCATCGAAGAGACTTACTTTAATTCTCTCAGGTAACACACTGATGAGCCAAAACATGATGACCACTCACGGGTGAAGCTAATTATGCTGATAATTTCCTCACAAGGTACATTACATGGTAAGCAAACAATCAGTTCTTGTAGTCAATCTGTTGGATTGGGGTTTGCTCTTTGATATTGGGGTTTTCTCAACCCACCAAATGTAGATTATCCATTTCAATCGTTGAGTGGCGCCAAGCGAACAGTGTGAGACGAGAAAAAAACATTTGAAGGACACATTAATTACGCATAGTGATCGAGCAGAAATTTCCCTCGAAGTATTGTTCGTAACATAGTTTTATTCACCTACAACATTCCATATCCTGGAATATCCCTGGTCTCCTGGTTGTGATTTTCCTCTGGTTAGTTATTCATGCGAACACGTTATTTTTACAAAAAACTTTCCACCCATATTTTCTGTATCCATTCATTACCGTCATTGGACGAAGGCTTACGCAAGGATTCCGGGCAAAATGCTGCAATTCGACCGGGTCGCCGTCTTTTCCCAAAAATCTTCGCGGCGGCAGATTTTGTCCAAACGGAGCATTTTGTGTCTGCCACTTTATTAGGAGTCCGGGGGCTCTGCTTTGTCTCTGTTTTGTCTCTGTTATTCTTTCTTGTCTATTTTAGCCTAATGAATGCAGGAATGAACGAAGCTGCGGCTGACTTGGCCGGTATTTTTAGGGCTGTGTGCCTGTGGTCCGTCTCATTCCACAGGAACCATGGGGGGATATTTTGGGCTGAACTGAGTCCAGGCCCACACAGAATTGCTGACAGGCACGAAGAGAAGGTGGCGTTTTCTATATGGGAAAACTTTTCCTGCATTTGAAGGAAAGGGAGATGTCGGATGGACTTTAGTGGATTGGAAAAGGGATGTTTGTCCGGCTGTGGTCTTCCTCACTCACACACACACTCACTGACACGTCTGTATATTTGCACACGTGATTTTTCAGGCAATAACACGAAGCACAGTCACCCCGTGAATGATCTGCCATTCTTTATTTCTCTCTGCTCGATATCTCATCGTACATGTAAGCTACGCCGCATACGGGTCTACGATCATGGAGTAAATCACACCAAAGTCAGTGATGCCTGTCAGGTCGTCACATACCCACACGACACGCCTGCAATATCGCCCGCGTAAAAACCAATCTGGGGTAAACTGTTCTTCGATAAACACCATGAAAACGGTTGAAATCCTATGGTTGAAATGTCGCTCTCCAATTTAGCACGCGTTCCAATTCACGTAGCTTCACGGTAGCAACCCTGAATACAAACCCTAAGAGACGGGTCATTTCTATGTAAATGGGCGAATTGCTTTGCTAATTGACCCGCGTGGCTCTTTAATTACAACCTGGCGAAGACCCCGTCTGCAGCATAAGTACGTTCGTCTTCCTCCAGGACACGCGTGTTCGCTGGCACGAATTAAACAATGACCATACCTACGGCATCTACCAACACACCAGGCACATATCCTTCGTCTTTGTATTTCCATTGCGACTTTGAGTATCGCCATTTCTCTACTTCTTTTTCCCCGCCGACATATAGATAATTTAGACGAATTGTCCCAGTCATACAGCTGACCGTGTTATTTCTCTCTCTCGTACTGGTCACCGCCTGTTGTTGTAATAGTAATTATATCACTGATGATAATAGTGATCTTCGCCAACTGTCCTGATTCTATTTCAGTTGGCTCACTGATTGGAGCGATTTGCATGGCCCATGTAACGGGGATACAGCTTTCAGGGTATAATTCCTCCATTAATATTTAATGGCCGTCAAAGTGTGTTTTCAAAGTATAGGGTGACGCTCCAGCCTCCCGGCCCCCGTCAGGATAGAACCCGCTCTGGACAGAGTCGAGGAACACGGCGGGGTTTCAGAGAGCCATGTTTTTGGTCACCCAATACCCCGGCTCCTCGCGCCTGGCACCTGTAGCGTCTCTCCGGCAACAGTAAATCACGTGACCATTTCCTCGCGAGGAAATCCTAATCCTCGCACGGATCCTCCAGGCTCGGCCCTGCGCACCCGGCCTCGGGACACGCTGAAACCCGAGGCGACAGCATTAAGAATTAAAAACGCTGGAAAGTGGTCCCCGCGCGCGGCTTGTTTTGTCATCAATGCTCCATTAGTGTCACTTTGTTCCGCGCCGCCCCTCCTTCTTCCCTCGTTGTGTTTGAGTCAATATCGGGAAAGTCGGCTCGTTTCTGCCCAAATGGTTACAATACACCTTCTTCACGCCTGAATAGCTGACAGAACTTATTAGGCTGACCTGCATTGTGGGAGAAAGGGCCAAACAGATAAATCACGTCTGCATCAACTGCGGAATAGTGAGGCCCAGGCCTAGGTTATAGGTCAAAGGTCATCAGATGGATGAACTAGGGAATATTGAGGCCCAGGCCTAGGTTATAGGTCAAAGGTCATCAGATGGATGAACTAGGGAATATTGAGGCCCAGGCCTAGGTTATAGGTCAAAGGTCATCAGATGGATGAACTAGGGAATATTGAGGCCCAGGCCTAGGTTATAGGTCAAAGGTCATCAGATGGATGAACTAGGGAATATTGAGGCCCAGGCCTAGGTTATAGGTCAAAGGTCATCAGATGGATGAACTAGGGAATATTGAGGCCCAGGCCTAGGTTATAGGTCGAAGGTTATCAGATGTACGAACTATGGAATATTGACGCCCAGGCCTATGTTATAGGTCAAAGGTTATCAGATGTACGAACTATGTAATATTCAGGCCCAGGCCTAGGTTATAGGTCAAAGGTTATCAGATGGACAAACTATGGAATATTGAGGCCCAGACTTATGTTAGAGGTCAAAGGTTATCAGATGGACAAACTATGGAATATTCAGGCCCAGGCCTAGGTTATAGGTCAAAGGTTATCAGATGGATGAACTAGGGAATATTGAGGCCCAGGCCTAGGTGATAGGTCGAAGGTCAAAGGTTATCAGATTGAAGAACTAGGGAATATTGAGGCCCAGGCCTGCCTAGGGAATTGGAATAGTTTATCAGAAGGAACAGATATCTTGACATACAGCATTATTTATAAGAAACATACATCAAAATCCTTCCGCATCTGGTGCACTTCTGGTTCTTCTTCTTTTGTTGCTTTTTCTTCTTCTTTTCTTGTCTCCTCCGCCTTAAATGTAGTTTTCTGTAGAAGCAAATCTTAGGCCTGTCATCATGGCAGTGATCAGGAATTCAGGAGAGACAGAGCCTTAGGGAACGTGAGCTGGAATGACTCAGGAGAGACAGAGCCTTAGGGAACGTGAGCCGGAATAACTCAGAGCCTTAGAGAACGTGAGCCGGAATAACTCAGAAGAGACAGAGCCTTAGGGAACATGAGCCGACAAGACTCAGGAGAGACAGAGCCTTAGGAAACATGAGCCGGAATGACTCAGGAAAGACAGAGCCTTAGGGAACGTGAGCCGGAAAGACTCGGGAGAGACAGCGCCTTAGGGAACGTGAGCCGGAATGACTCAGGAGAGACAGAGCCTTAGGGAACGTGAGCCGGAATAACTCAGGAGAGACAGCGCCTTAGGGAACGATAGCCTGAATGCCCCGTCGGCATGGCGATGTCGACTCAAACAAAGCCGACTCACTGCTGTTGTTTATGATGTGGCTGACCCAGGTGGTCCACTCATGGCCACAGGCCGACCCAGTCTGTAATCCGCAGATCTATAGCTGAGACCCACACACAAAACACAGCGCCCGTCCATACGTCTTGTGTTACAGCCGCGGCTCAACTGTTACCCAGTGAACGCGACGTCGGCATAAAAGCAAAATAGGTCGCTGTTTGTATTCCTAAATAGCTTACAGTATATTTTAGAATATTCCGGTATATTCAAACTGTAAAAACAACTACTCTATTACTGGGTAATACGCACTTACACGCAGACAAATTGTCTGCTTACATTTTTCTGTGCTCAGATCATTTTGTATACACCACAGAGAATCACTCCTCTATGTACGAAACACACACACACACACACACACACACACACAAAGACGAGGCAGTAACAAAACTCCATAAGGCACAGCCCTAGAGCCTTCTCAGTATGTCAATAAATAAACCAAACAGCATTAACAATAACTCGAACTATATAATACGGGCTATAATATGATGACATTAGTATCAGTGTTTTAAGGTTTGGCCATTTATGTGAAATCCTAAGCCAGACGCGGAGTAATTTGGACGTAGGGAAATTGATTTTGACCATCAGCACTTTCTCATTTTTCTAACAGTGCCTGCGGCAAACGAGGTTAATTTCTGTTAAGCACATTACACAGGTAGCTTCGTCTTTCCTCCACAATGATTATGTGTCTCCGCTGAAGAATTGACATTTCGCGCAAATAAGAAAATTATCATATTGCATGACTGGAAAAGGGAAATTAAGAGCGACCAGGGCAAAGAGTGAAACCTGGAAGGGTTTATTTTATTTTCATTTTTCTGACTTGGGTGACGTGAAGGCGTCAGATTTCAACTGCTTTATTGGTGAAAAACTGTCAGAGTTTATCAATAGGAAAACACAGCGAGACAGGAAGGTGATGCAGGAGGGATATAAAGGAAGCAGGAAAGGGAATGTCATTTAAAAGGGCCAAAAACAGCAGTGTGCTGCATAAGCCATTCTTGGTTCAGTCCTGAGAGCCACACATTTTTATATATTACTTCGGTTCCGTTTTGGACTTGTTCTGCTGCAGACGAGCTTTTCTGAAAGCTGTATTTTGCCTGTTTGCTGATGTTCATGCTGATATCCTGATAATCCGTAAGAGAAACCTTCATTCACAGGGATTGTTGTACTCTTACAAGGACTGTAAGCATTATCACTAGGGAAACACCCATTGAGGAGTTACCGTGACGATCTCTGTTATAATGTCGATTGATCGGATCTCTCCCTTTGAGTGAGCTACTTTCGTCGGTGTCTCGCGAGCGCTACGGTCCAGTCGTTTGGCCAGTGTCTGGGTCTGGTTCTTCCTCACCCCGGCCTGTCTGTCTGTGGCCCGCCAGCCTGTCTGTGGCCCAGCCAACAGGAGACGGATTGTAGCTGAAGTCCTGGCGGTTTAAGTGGAACCACATGAAGGAATCCGATACCGGTGATACCGGACCAGAGGAGTGGTACCTGGTCGGGCAGCTTGAGGCCTCACAGACGGATGATGCTCAGTGCAACTGATCCGGAACCTTCCTATACACGTGCGCGCACACACGCACACGCGCCTACAGAACACACGTGTGTATTGGCGTACGTACTCCGGCACACGCGTGTCTACTCCATTCTACACAATCTCAGGGGTTTCTGTGGGCAGAGAGCCTTCCAGCCCGGCCCGGGCCCGATAAATAGCATTTACCGTAGGCCAATCGGCGTGCTAACAACACCAAACGGACTAATGGGGGAGTGGGAAAGCCACAGGCCACAGATATCCAGTAAAGAGTAGACCAGACCACAGTCTAAGAGATGGCCCCGCTTCCTGCTCCATTTCACGTCACAGGTACCACTCGCGCACAAACCAGGTTGTGACTTTCGCAAGTCTTCGCCCATTACTACTCGCTGTAACCCGAGTGCCTACAGAGGATCCAGGACGAGAGCGTCAGAGCCGCCGAGGGGAGAGCCGAGAGTCATTACCTCGGGGGCCCTCGCTCTCTCTCTCTGCAACACCTCTCTACCATGATGCAACGGGGCGGCAGAGTGAGTTTTTGGGGTTGGCCGACCTGTCATCTTCCATTAGGCTGTGTGAATATTTCATTGGCCCCCTGCCTTCCCCTCTCTCCCTCTCTCCCTCTCTCCCTCTTTCCCTCTCTCTCTCTCTCTCTCTCTCTCTCTCTCTTTCTGTGCCGGTGTGGCCAGAGGCCCCCTGTCGGCCCTGAGAGAGATGGATCTGCTGAGGGTGGAGAGTGGCCGCGGCAGGGAGAAGCCGCCTCTCTAATGTAAACCGGGGCCATGTGCTTCCATTTATGGCAGCAGCCGGTCCTGAACACGGGTTAAGTGAAACTACCTGCTCCTCTGTGTCTGGCGATTACTTGCTTTGTTCACTGTGGTGCCAGATCATAAAACACTTGTGTCCGGCGCTCCCCATCAACCCCCCCGTGCACCGCCAACCCCACCACCGCACCCCCAGTCCCTCGGCTCATTATTGTTACGCCTCCAAGTGTAACCAACGGGACCCGCGTTCTGTGTCGTGAAGCGACCGGGGAGAGATTGTTCTCGCTCACATCCATCCCCACCAGAAACACCACAAATTGTGTGTGTGTGTTATTTCATTTTAAATCTCACGTCACGTTGTTTTGAGGCCTTTCCAAAACCCCCGACGAGGACCGTGTTTCTCTTCTCCTCCGCGCCTCTTTGATGGACACAATATTGATGAAGTTCGAGTGAGCTCCCGTGAAAATAATAAATAAAGAGAAATTAGGTTTCTTTCGGGAAACGAAATGGGACATGAAAGCAGTCCTGAGCTCTGGTTCTGGTTTCCTGTAGGATTGGTCGTTAATTAATTTCCCAGACAGGGGCAGCAATCATTCACTGGCCTGCTGCCTGCGTCTCTGCCATTCTAAAGGGGTGATACGCATGGGCAGGCTTTGCCACCGCGCCACCCTTTAATGCCCGCTGTTATTATAGCCCGCCCCCTTGTCTACCTCTTTGTCTCTATCTATTTCTAGCCATCTATCTCTCTTAATTTGTCTCTGTCTCTCTCTCTTCATCTATCTCTCTCTCTTTCTCTCCAAATATCTCTCTCTCTCTCTTTCTCTCCAAATATCTCTCTCTCTCTCCATCTATATCTGTCTTCCATTCTCTCTCCGTCTATATCTGTCTCTAGTTCTCTTTCTCTCGGCGTATATCCCGATCTCTCTCCTCTCGCTCACCCATCCAGATTTCGGGGACGCTCCGACTCAGATCAAGACATGTTCACCCCCTATCAGTTTTGAATACCAGCCTGTTCCGAATGATTTACGAAACCAGATGTGATCACTTCCCCCCCGTCCCGTCCGCCTTATTTCATTTGCAGGACCTGAACATCAAAAGGCCACTGAGATCTTTGAGATGGGTCCTAATCGTCTGAGCTCCACTGCCGTCATTAGCTAACAGTGCCGTATGGATGTCCTACCCTGGTGCCAGCTCAAAAAGCCCTCGCTGCATTTCTGCTCTCCCTTTCTCGAACAGACGCCACTCATGGGGAAACATCGGCGCCTCCCATAGGCTGTGATTAAAGTAAACGAATGAAACAAGATACAGGGAAATTGAAATGATTCATTTTTATAGTAACCACGACGACTGGCACAGCGGTACAGGAAGGCTGGGCCAATAAAACAACTGGGTTCGACTGTAAGGCAGAATGAAAAAAAGGCAGAAGAAGACAAACATTACATTGATTATTTATCCCAATTCGTTCATGTATTTCCCAAAGACGGTCACATTTCTGAAGAGAAGTCAGAAATCTCTCAAACAATGTCTGGTTTACATCATTGACAGACATTGACATTTCTGCCATGCAAGAATGTTATTTACCGCAGATCTTTAGTTCGACATCTCTTTTTCTGTCTGCATGTTTTGACATTTCTTAGCTTGGGTGTTTAATGCGGAAAGGAAGGAATGAAAATGAAATATTTCATAAAATGTCAAAGTGTCCTCGTTTAAATAATGTTACATCGAGTCATTCTTTCTACTTGTCAGCGCTACTTTCACAACCAGTTACCAAAAATCACATCAATCATTTTTAACCCTTCATATTCTTTATATAACATTTATTGTGCTTTTATTAACAACTTTACACACAATGAAGTTTATGCTATCATGTTTTTTGCCATGCCATTATTTGGGGAGTGTGAACACTAAAAGAGAGATGTGTCATTTTTCTCTTGTCTCATCCTCTCAAGTTATCCCTTGCCCTTCCCTTTGTCTCACCCTTGTCTCACTCTTGGCTCTCTCTCTTGTCACTCCCTCTTGTCACTCCCTCTTGTCTCTCCCTCTTGTCACTCCCTCTTGTCACTCCCTCTTGTCACTCCCTCTTGTCTCTCCCTCTTGTCACTCTCTCTTGTCACTCCCTCTTGTCACTCCCTCTTGTCTCTCCCTCTTGTCACTCCCTCTTGTCACTCCCTCTTGTCACTCCCTCTTGTCACTCCCTCTTGTCACTCCCTCTTGTCTCTCCCTCTTGTCACTCCCTCTTGTCACTCCCTCTTGTCACTCCCTCTTGTCACTCCCTCTTGTCACTCCCTCTTGTCTCTCCCTCTTGTCTCTCCCTCTTGTCACTCCCTCTTGTCACTCCCTCTTGTCACTCCCTCTTGTCTCTCCCTCTTGTCACTCCCTCTTGTCACTCCCTCTTGTCTCCCTCTTGTCACTCCCTCTTGTCACTCCCTCTTGTCACTCCCTCTTGTCTCTCCCTCTTGTCTCTCCCTCTTGTCTCTCCCTCTTGTCACTCCCTCTTGTCACTCCCTCTTGTCACTCCCTCTTGTCTCTCCCTCTTGTCTCTCCCTCTTGTCACTCCCTCTTGTCACTCCCTCTTGTCTCTCCCTCTTGTCTCTCCCTCTTGTCACTCCCTCTTGTCTCTCCCTCTTGTCTCTCCCTCTTGTCACTCCCTCTTGTCACTCCCTCTTGTCACTCCCTCTTGTCTCTCCCTCTTGTCTCTCCCTCTTGTCTCTCCCTCTTGTCTCTCCCTCTTGTCTCTCCCTCTTGTCACTCCCTCTTGTCACTCCCTCTTGTCTCTCCCTCTTGTCTCTCCCTCTTGTCTCTCCCTCTTGTCACTCCCTCTTGTCACTCCCTCTTGTCTCTCCCTCTTGTCACTCCCTCTTGTCTCTTCCTGCATCCCTCCTCACTCTGCCCCTCCCCCCATTTCTGGATCTCTCCAGGCGTGGGAGTAACTCTGCTCAAAGTGGGATGGTCACATAAGGAAGCAATAGGTCCGCCAGCCTCTGAATCACCACGACGTTCTCTTCCCTCTAGTCTCTGACCCAGTGAGCGGCAGGCGGTTTCTCCCAGCTTTACCACCAATCTGGGGTTTTGTTTCCAACCCAGAAGCCACAACCATGGCTGGGAGGCTCTGTGTAATCACACACTACTGAAGACAACTAGGGCCGCCATCCACCCCTGATCCCAGAGATGCGTTCAACTTGAGAGAAACTGGTTATTGGAAATACTATTTCTGCATCTATCATTATTAGGCGCTGTGTGATCTGCCTGCTCACAGGAGGACATTATATGGGGTGGAGGTTTACAAGGCTCTTTCCAGGACCTCAGAGAGATTTGTTGGTTGACAGACCCTATCAATCTGATGGGTGGCTAACGGAATCGGTGGGGCCTCCTGAATGTCATGACCCCTGACCCCTGTATGCTTTGTCTATAATCTGGTAATGATAAAGCCTATTACAACATTTAGAGAGGGCGCTGGACGATCTTATTATACAATGTTAGCGGACGTGGGCAAATACGGTCAATGCAGACGGATAACACAGGTTTCTAAATTGTAACTTGTGTTATGGATAGTTTAATAGATACATGTACGGTATAAATTAAATTGACTAAATAAACACAGCAACTACGTCCATGCATCAGGCATTGATTTCAATTACCCGGCGCAGGCAGAGATCTGACTACTGAGCAGGCCGAAGAAACGGTGGTGGAATTCCCCATGAAGACAGAAGAAGAGAAAGTGCTAGAGGGAGGGAAAAGAAGAGGGGAGTGAGAGAAAAGCAGGCAGACAAAAAGTGAAAAAGAGAAGGAGAGAGAAACTGAGGACTGGTGAGTAATTTCTGGAATGATTCATCACATCCAAATTAATTCTGAACCAACCAGCAAATAGACAGCCCCCCCCCCCCCCCCCATTGTCCTGTTTGATCCCACCCCATGTCCACCCACACCCCTGAGCCTCCCTCACAATGCCCCCCCACACACACACGCACACACGCCTGTCCTGACCCCATGCCCCCCCCCACCCCCACCCCCACTGCGCCCTACCGATGGCACGAGAAGAAAGGCATATTTTAACAGAACCCAGTGTGGGTCGGGTCGTTCCTACATTTTCATAGTCTTTCATTGCCAGTGCCACATTTCCTCTCCAGAAACCATCCATCTTACCGGTCCTGCCCCAAACCGGTCCTGTCCCACACCGGTCCTGCCCCACATCGGTCCTGCCCCACACCGGTCCTGCCCCACACCGGTCCTACCCCACACCGGTCCTGCCCCACATCGGTCCTGCCCCACACCGGTCCTGCCCCACACCGGTCCTGCCCCACACCGGTCCTACCCCACACCGGTCCTGCCCCACATCGGTCCTGCCCCACACCGGTCCTGCCCCACACCGGTCCTACCCCACACCGGTCCTGCCCCACATCGGTCCTGGCCCACACCGGTCCTGCCCCACATCGGTCCTGCCCCACACCGGTCCTACCCCACACTGGTCCTGCCCCACATCGGTCCTGCCCCACACCGGTCTTGCCCCACACCGGTCCTGCCCCACACCGGTCCTGCCCCACACCGGTCCTGCCCCACACCGGTCCTGCCCCACACCGGTCCTGCCTCACACCGGTCCCGCCCCACACCGGTCCCGCCCCACACCGGTCCCGCCTCACACCGGTCCCGCCCCACACCGGTCCTGCCCCAAACCGGTCCTACCCCACACCGGTCCTGCCCCAAACCGGTCCTGCCCCAAACCGGTCCTGCCCCACACCGGTCCTACCCCACACCGGTCCTGCCCCACACCGGTCCTGCCCCACACCGGTCCTGCCCCACACCGGTCCTGTCCCACACCGGTCCTGCCTCACACCGGTCCCGCCCCACACCGGTCCCGCCCCACACCGGTCCCGCCTCACACGGTCCCGCCCCACACCGGTCCTGCCCCACACCGGTCCAGTCAGGTATCAACACTGGGCAAAAATAATCCCAAACAATTAGTTCTGAAAACTTCGGAACAGGGAATCCTTCGTTGATGGTTTCACACTTGGGATGGGTTAGATTGGGTTCGGATGTGTTCGGATAGGGTTTTGTTGGGTTTTTCGATTGGGTCATGATGGGGTTTGGGTTTAGAGCCCTGCCACCTCAGCAGAGAGCTCTTATTGTCCCCGTCATGGTTGGCCGAGCCCAGACCACAATGACCGGGGTAGGAAGTGACGTCGTGCATCACGACTTTGGCGAGCAGTTGTGACGGTCTTATGATGGGGATGGCGTAGTAGAAAAGACTGCCAAGAACCGACGAACCACTGGAGAGAAAAAACCCATAGGAGCGCAACGACAAGAGACAATAACATTTTGCTCTCTGAGAAGATTCTAATGGATTCCGCCTTTTAGGTAAGCTTTTGCTGTAACACCTCTGTCTCTCTCTCTCTCTCTCTCTCTCAATCTGTCTCACACAATAACTTCATCATAAGATCTTGACTGGGCTCAGGAGGGGCTGCGAGTCGGGAAACAGCCCGGGCCATTATTCACTCCGGTCTGGGGAGAGCCGGCCCACCAGTTCGAGCCGAGCACAGAGCGTCTGCAGTATAGAATACCCCCACATCCACAAGCCTGCCGCTCTCTCTCTCTCTCTCTCTCTCTCTCTGAGGCCTTAGGCTTCAGTAGACTCTGCAAAATGCATTCTCTCCCTATATTACCTTGTGTTTGGGTGAGATATCTGGTTTCTACACCCTGTTTACACAGTTTCTGTCGCCCTGTCCTTCATTTTTCACTCACTTTCTCTCTCTCTCTCCCTGTGTTCTCACTCTCAAGCACACACGTTTATTGCAGGTCACTCAACCCCCATGTAACGAGAAATAAATTCACACAGGCTACTTTACATAGCGTTCTGTGTGCTCTCCCCAAAGGGCCGAATTATGGTCCTCTGCGGAGGAAACACCTCGTTCATTCACGCACTGTGAACCCTCGACCTCTCCGTCGTGAGGCGGTCTGACAGCCCGGGTCAGAAGCTCTGGGCTGGCAGCGGTTCTTACCCTTTCGTCCTGACTCACGTTGGGGCGTCGTCGAAGCCAAAAGTTCACAGCTCGCTTGACGAAAAAATCTGAAAGTGGTCATGAGCTTCCTCGACGCGCGAAAGCTCTGTCAATAATTGATGCCATTATTCTGAGAGAAAGATCTCATTTATCACTTATACATGAAAGGAGCAGCATGGCAGTGTGTTTTACGCACATCACCAGATTTCGGATTAGATCATCGGCGGCGGTGTGAACTGGAGATAAAAGGACCGATTCGGTTCCACCGTGTGAGATGCTTCACGACGTCCCGGACCTTTTAATAGGTGGAAACTGTAATGTGTGCCGTCTCTGTTCGGTCTGACGTTGAGACTAATTCACGGCGTTGACCGAAGGACGGACGGAAGGGGCCGTGTGCAACGCAGCTGTTTATCCACAGGCTGTTTGATTCACAACGGAGTGTTGTGTCGTCAAGTGAGACCATCTAATGAAGCGTGTCAGCTTGACGGTGGGAACTGGGATTTTGTCAATGTGGAACCGGCGACCCTGACCTCACCTTTTCACGCGCTGTGGACTTTGAGTAGACGTGGGCGTTATTACAGTAAACGTTGATTCTCATACATTGTGTTGTTTGTCGCCCTCTTGTGGTCGTGAGTATCATCTTCCCAGGGTCAACATGAGACCTTCCCACCAGACATTAAAGCAGTGGTGCCTCCATGGACATGTTTCTGGTGACTATGGTAACGACAGTCAGCAAATTCGGACATTTTCTCAAATCTGGGTTTTGCTTTTAGATTTTGAGAAAATGAACACTTCTGTCTGACGCGACTGCTGTCGCAACCGTTCCCTGGAAGTACCACAACTCTATGTGTCCACTTTCTGAGGTAAAAGTTTTCATTGGACAATAGTATTCATAATTACCTCCGTTGGAGTCATGTCTCCATAACACATATTACTTGTGAATTCATTAGCTGAAAATGCTCTATTATAGTCACTCAATTCTTAATTGCTTTCCTCGATACAGGCTGCTCTCTTAATATTGATCAGTAGTTACGATCATAAACTTTGTGAGTTACTCTGAGTTCCTTTGGATAACAGCACAAGAGACATCTGTTTACCCACAAGGCACAGCCTGTTGTGTTCCTCTTTGTGGTCGTTTCTGGTGGGACAACCATAATGGACTTTAATTGGGAGTTTAATTGTGTGTGGTGTAGCAAAAGCAGTGACTACAAAACCAGTGGTATTTGAGTGCATATTCATCTTGGTGTATTACTCTCTAAGCCGTCTTCCATTGCACACTAAATCCATCTACTTGTGGATAATAAAATGCTTTAGGGTACAGAACAATCGTTTCCCTGTCGGGTCACACAGGACGCACTAACGTCGAGAATCGTTTTGCTTTTGGCTAAAATGAACTAATGTCAGGCGTTCCTTCTCATGTGTGCAGAAACAAAGATACATTTACTGTAATATTTTACAGCGACATTAATCTAGTCGCTCATCAGCATCCACCATTCATCAGTGCCCTTTCATTATGTCTAAAGCCACTGGGACCCGTGTAATCAATGGGACACATTGCATCTGTTAGAAAGAGTTGATAAAGAGATTTCGCAAGAGCCAGTTTCAGTTCACGTCAATAGTTGTGTGTGTGAAATTGGACACTGCGAGGGATTGTGAATTTCCCAGAGCACATATCCGAGCAAGGCGATAAAGTTCATTTAAGCCTCTGGATTTATGAGCACATGCTGTCCATCCAGTCCAGCCATCACCAGACCCGCCACCCCCAGACCAGCCAACACCAGACCAGCCAACACCAGACCAGCCAACACCAGACCAGCCAACATCAGACAACACCAGACCAGCCAACACCAGACCAGCCAACACCAGACCAGCCAACACCAGACCAGCCACCACCAGACCAGCCAACACCAGACCAGCCAACACCAGACCAGCCAACACCAGACCAGCCAACACCAGACCAGCCAACACCAGACCAGCCAACACCAGACCAGCCACCCCCAGACCAGCCACCACCAGACCAGCCAACACCAGACCAGCCAACATCAGACAACACCAGACCAGCCAACATCAGACCAGCCAACACCAGACCAGCCAACACCAGACCAGCCAACACCAGACCAGCCAACACCAGACCAGCCAACATCAGACACTACCAAACCAGCCAACACCAGACCAGCCAACACCAGACCAGCCACCACCAGACCAGCCAACACCAGACCAGCCAACACCAGACCAGCCAACACCAGACCAGCCAACACCAGACCAGCCACCCCCAGACCAGCCACCACCAGACCAGCCAACACCAGACCAGCCAACATCAGACCCACGCAATATTAGGCCCATCATCACCGGGTCCTTGGCTGTCATCAACACAGAGATTTTCTCATTTTAACCAGCGGCCACACAGACAGGAAGGAGGACTGGGACAGTCAGATTGCAGAGAAGTACTGGGCTGGAGAGAGAAACACAGCAAGGCGATCATTAAAGGCATGTGTTGAACACACTGAGAAAAACTGAACTAACAAGAGAGAGCGCGAGAGAGTGAGAGAGGGTGGAACAGAGGAAGAGGGAGTGAGCGACAAAACAAGAGTGACTGCGCTTGTCACGGTTTTACTGGCTTCATCTGTGGATTCGAAGGGGACGGAAAGCAAGACGCCATTTGGTGTTCCATTAATATATGCGGCACCATGGCCTCGAACCCCCCGCACATTACGCCCACACACGGGGCGGGAGGGCAGAAGCCTTGTTACCCGACATGTGGGTTCCAGTCCAGTGACAGCGCCACCCCCTCCCCCCCGCCAGAGTTGCGCGCGGCTCCAAGTGTGGCTCCTCGTTTTAAAGGAGCGTGTTTGCGTTGGCCCCGAATTAATAACTTTTCATTTAGTGTGCGGAAATGACAGGAATAGTAATTAAGGAAATGGAATGATTTTATTGGCCACGATGTTTGTATTAAGTTCCAGATGCGAGCCAGCTGCTCCGTGCTGAAGCTCTGCCCCCGGGGTTGTTTCAATCGGGTAGATTATTAAAGGAAGATAACAACATCGGCCAAACGCATTTCCCCCATGTAAAAAGCATATAGCGGCGGTGGGTAGCGATTTGGACCCCTATCAAGGGCCTTTTAAATGAACGAGGACGTACTGTATAAAGTGCTGCGAGAGCACATGTCGTATTGATACGTGTGCCAGTACGACATAATTTCTATGCACATATCACATTACCCAAGTTTAGGGCTGAGTTGCTAGAATGGAAAATATAATCTTGCGCGTGTGGTCTTTGGGAATTTTCGGGGGTGGCTCAAGCTCGCGGTCGTGCGTCTACAGTACTGGAGGCTCAGCGGCATTTAACAAGCGGTGCTGCGTATCTCCTTTGAAGAGCAGAGGAACCGGGGCTCGCCTCTGTTCCCAATTCAAAGCACAGCCCTGTTGAACACTGCGTGGCCCTGCACTCCTCAAGGCTATGCCCATAGATGAGAGTAACACCGTATGTTGCGTAGTAGAGTAAGATCTATTTTATACCTTAGCTCAAGTCTTTTGGATCTGGTACGACTGGTAGGTGGGAAGCCCAGCGCGAGTCAACATGCTTTTCGGGTCCAGATGGTCACCTGCGGTCCCGGGGCCTCGGCTCCTAGGGTAATTGTGTCACATTTCGTTTCCTATAAACCGATCCCCAAACATTTTGATTTGTCTAATTCTCCCGGGTGGTCTGCTTTAATCAGTCTTCGCAGCTCTGGTTGAGATGGTGATTTATTCTTAAATGGCTGATGAAGGAACAGTCATTAACATTGGAACATGGAGGAACTCTCCATCACTGGGGACATTCCCTAATTGATTTGGGGTGTTCACCTGAAGGGGTTCATGTGTTGTCTACGTGTGTATGCATGCATGCATATGCTTGCTGGTCAATTTCTTTGTGATTTTTCGTCGGGAATATACTATAAATGTGTCCAAATCTGGAACGATTTCAATTACACTAGAGAATATGACAATAAGATGGAGTGGTTAGAAGCATTCCAACCAGCTTGTATTGAGTTGCTTTCTCCTTCACTACGTATATCAAGATTACTGTGTTTTGTGAAAATAGACAGTCTTCCAGTTCCTGTTGATTTACAAAACATTTCCCTTTTTTTATTTTCTGGAATAGCAATGTCGGGGCCCTGCCCGGTACTTTAGCGTTGTTTTTCTTTGTGATGTTCACGCATCTGGTTCCCAGTGAAAATGCATCAGTCCATTAACATTTCCTGTGATCTAAAGGATGCTTTAATCTAAGACTATAAACTCCACTTAATTACATCCTCCAAAATGGCTATATTAGTATAATGCAATCAAATAGGGAATCCATCCATTATGGCGAGTCCCTCGCGCTGGAGTTGCTGTTTAAGCGAGTTCAGCATTGTCTTAGGAACCGATCTCAGAATCGTATCCTATATAATACAATCAGACAAAGACCTGGTTCATATTGTGCATTGGCATGAGGGACCCTGTTTGTGCTGTGAAAGCATAACAACTGAGACATCAAACAAATCAAAACCCATGGTCTTTGTCAACGTGTGGAGAACTGATGTCTGACCTTTCCTGACCTTTCACACGTTCTACTCGAAAGATACATCAAGTCATAACTGTAATCACACTATGAGCCAATAACGACTGCTTTCATTGATATAGCGAAAACACTTCAAGAGAGAGCGGGAGAGAGAAGTATCTAAATCTGGTTTTAATTTCCGCACAAAGTCATCCCACTATTATGAAAGGCAGTATGTTTCACTCGTCATGGCGGCGTCGCGATGAAAGATGTGCCTGGCACAAAATGACGCAACGGCTTCACTCTTATAATTTACTGTGTTTTTCCGGGTTGTCACGTTTTTGTTTCAATAGCCACTCTCCCGGACTTCTAATGTGAATCATTATCCTTTGATCTTCAGTTCTTGGAACTTGTTCACAAGGATCATTGGCTGTCTATCTTTGACCTACCTATATGTGCACATGTGGAGTTGTATTAAAATCTGTACAAATCTGTTTCTTTGCAATGAATATGTTTATTTATTTAACGCAGAATGTTTTAGGATCCCCCCGACCAGTTTTGTCCATACAAATAAATATAAATAAAATAGTTTGTAACAAAAAGGTGTTACAAAGTATTATGAACGAACAGAGGTGTTTTCCATACTTTCCGCAGTGGTCCCCAGCCTTTCCCTGTGTCTGGGCCCCTTTGCCAACCTAGGTAAATCTGAAAATAAGACTGTAAAAGTTTTTTAAGCTTGATCTTACACTACAGAAATTATATGAATCTAACGTTAAATTTTGTGGAAATGGTTTTAAAAATGTTTAAACAAATAATTTGATTTAAAAAACATTCCTGCTGCAATAACTGACACCCCTAGAAATTATCATGGACAAAATAGAAATGCCAAACACCTTAAGTAATTCATCTACAAAGTTACTCCCAGAGATTACACAATGGGAATGAATGTGGCTATAATTGAGAAATGTCAAACAAATAGAGCTGTGGAAGCAGAAGCATATGTATTTTGCCTCCATGTTTAGTGAGAGAAATTCACGTGGTAAACAATACTGCCTAGACATAACCTTCATTAGAAGTTGCTCTAGAGCTCTCTGTCTGCGGCAAAGGTTCACTAACAGCACGACAACAACCCTTCTCACACAGGTAAGACAACACAGCAGGGGCTTTGGGACAGGTTTGAGAATATTCTTCAATGGCCCACCCAGAGCCTGGACTTAAACCTGAATGTGAATCTCTGGAGAGACCCGAAAATGGCTGTGCAGCAACGTTGCTACTCTGACATAGCTTGAAAGAATCTGCATCAAATGTTCTGCATCAAAATCAAAAAACATTATACTATCCTTATTACCCTTATTGTACTTTTAAGTATCAATCAGTCAATAATGTATTTGGTGTATGGGGGGGGGGTTCTCGTCAATAAAAGCACTTTTCTTATATTTTAAGATGTGGAATTGTATCAAAGATTGTTAAAACATATGCAAAAAAAAGTCTTCCAAATGTACTCGCTACCTATCCGCATCCATTTCGTATATCTGTATCTATTTCATATATGGTGCATTTGTATTTACTATTTAAACTAATCTATTAACAGGTTGGTATGTTTTGTGGTTGTATTACCAAAAAGAAGAAAATCTGCCGACGTAACATCCGCCATTAAACCTGGACGCTTCCGGTCTGCGTACTCGGTTCAATGATGGCGTCCACTGCAGAGGTTGGTGTTTTGACGAATTATATCATAAAATAGATAAAAATACATTTAGACGTAGATTAACGTTTACTGAAATGTATTCATGTTTCCAGTGCAGAAGTGGTATACTTACTTTAAATGTCTTTGTTTACAGTGCCACGAATAGCGCTTGTCAACTAGCTAAACGTGCTAAGTTACGTTAGCCGGTTAAGTCGATGAATAACTTTTACGGACTATTGTACGAACTCTTGTTCTTTTCTGTTTCTACCTATATATTTTGCTATTCAATTTATACGACTGGTGGAATGGTTGTATACTTTACGAGTGACTATCGGTTTATTGTGCTGCCCCGAAGCGGATACTTTAAGCTATGTACAGTGTTGTAGCTAACGTTCGTATGCTAATTAGCTTGCTTATGTTTATTATCTCTAGGGATCTGTGTCCGTCTGTGATGAGCAAACCGATAGTGGGGCATCTCTAAAGAGAGAGGAGAGACTCAGAAAGTTCCGGGAACTGCATTTCAAAAGGGTTAGTGTGTTTTGAGACATTGCTATGTCTCAGTTACAATAAACTACCCTATTTTTTGTTCTATTTTTTATTATTTTATTTTTATTATTACCAATCTATTCATTCTCTTGTGCTTGTTGCAGAATGAAGCACGCAAGCTCAATCACAAGGAAGTTGTGGAGGAGGACAAGAGACTGAAGCTGCCAAATAACTGGGAGGCTAAGAAAGCTCGCCTGGAGTGGGAACTAATGACAGATGAAAAGAAAAAGGTAGCTGTTTGTTAAAAAAAAGTGTCTAGCTGACATTTATAGTCAGTAGTTTAACCTTAGGTCCCTTGCTTGTTTCGAAGTGTCTTAGGACAGATATGTTTATCAAGTAATTGTAATATTGTTTTTTCTGTGTGATTTTTTTCAGGAGTGTGCTGCCAAAGGGGAGGACTATGATCGGGTTAAACTGTTGGAGATCAGTGCTGAGGATGCTGAGCGATGGGAGAGGAAGAAGAAGAAGAAGAATCCTGACCCTGGATTCTCAGGTAAGCCAATGTTCTCATTCACTGAAGGAACATGTCCGCCACGCTGTCGATCTGTTTTCCCTAAACAAGGGAAGTGTGTTCTGTTCGGGTCCTATGGTCCCAAATAATGCTTACAGTTAATATTTTCACAATTTGATTACACCAGCATGGGATAATCCTCGTATTATGTAATTCCCAAAAGCACACATGAAAGGGAAGCTGGGAGACAGGGCTATGACCGAGTAGGAACCTTTCTCTCGAGGTGAGAAGTGATATATTAGGACAAAACATTTACAATAGGTTCTCCGATTTAAAAAGAAAATACTGTGATCAAAACAATATTCTGATCAGCACTTCCTCCACTGCCTTTTGCACAATTGTCCCAAAGCAGAGGCAGTAAATAGTGTTGAGTGTAGAGGCTAATTGGACCCTTTAGTGTCCCCTATCAGATAGTGTTTAGTGACGCAGCCTCCATTAACAAAGTGAAATGGCATTAGGCACCATGTTAGCCAGTAGAGGGCTGGCCACCCCTCAGAGCCTGGTTCCTCTCTAGGTTCCTTCTAAACTTCGACCCATCTGGGAGTTTTTCCTAGACGTTGTGTGTCGACGTGTTGATGCGTGCTCCGTCTGGGTTCTGGCAGGGTGTCTGTGGAAGCACTTTGTGACAACTTTGTTGTTAAAAGGCTTTATAAAATACATTTGCTTGATTTATTCACCTCCACAGCTGCATGATCCACTGGGTAGGGAACCAGGTTGAGAGGGCAGACTTTTCTATTACAAAAATCATAACAAACATGCAAATTACAATCACGCAAGTAATAATATGCAGGTATCACAAGATAATTTCCGTACTCCTTAAGTTGAGGAACATGCAATCTCTCACTATTTCACACGGCACTTCTACATTTTGTTTTTATCAACGTATAATCCAAAAAATGGTGCGCTGGGGATACAAGTGGAAATTAGTGGCTGTTTAATTGTGTGTGTGTGTGTGTAAAGACCCCTCATGGCGAATCCTGTTTAATCTGCATTCCCCAAATGTCTGCCATCGGTTGTACCATACCCTTGAATTAAACCTCTGGGGAGGAAAACGATCACCAGAGGGCCTTGAAAGAGGGAAGCGGCCTCTTCATCTTTCCTAACCAGTGGCAGGTTTTGTCCCAGAGCTTCGCGCCTGTTTGTCGTTTGTTCCGCCGGTTCTGAAGTCTCTTATTCGCTGCCAATGGCCCACAGGTTACGCAGAGGCCCAGCTTCGCCAGTATCAGCGCCTCACCAAGCAGATCAAACCCGACATGGAGGGCTACGAGCGGCAGCGTGAGCAGTGGTGAGTCTGAGCGGAGAACCACTCTGTCTTTTCTAGTCTTTGTTATTGTTTAAGTCCAATGTGACTGGAACATCCGACCTGATAGTATAACGTTTTTCCCGCGGGTGCTGTTTTCACCAATCACATGGCAAGCCTTGACTCGCATATTAAGTGGGTTCATTTGAACTCGGTCACGCAATCATTCCGGCTTGAACGTGTCAACGTGAGGCGTAGGCTCAGAGGAACAGTGTGGTTTTAGTCGGGATGCCCGAAAGATGGAGTTTAGTACCCGCAGGTTTCCCCCTTAAGTGCTACCACGTGTGGCGCCGTGAATGGTGCGTTACCCCGGCAACACAAGATCCCCCCTCGTTTTAGAGATGCCTCGGATTTAGTTCTGAGCGGCGCATGGCGTGAAGCGGGATCATTATCACTGTGTTAACAGACTGTCCTGTTCTGTCTCACAGCGGAGAAGACTTCCACCCCACATCCAACAGCCTGATCCACGGTAGCCACGTCCCATCTAAAGAGGGCATCGACCGCATGGTGGAGGACGTGGAGAAACAGTAAGACTAACGGAGTTCCGATTGCCGCGGTCTTCCGGTCAAAAGTCCAGAAGTTTATTCCTGGAAAGAGCGAGAGCCCTGTGTGATTCGGAAAGGCAGATCGTTGTATGCATTGAGCCAGGACATATAATATCCCTACTGAATGACTCCTAGTGTAAAGATACTGATAGAGCCTGCCCTGTAGAGCTCTATCACCCGCTGGGGGAGGTGTCTTTTTTTTGTGGGAGTTATGATACGTTTGCAGTCGATTTAAAAACAACACATACGAGTATTGTGTGTGTGTGTGTGTGTGTGTCCTTGAACTCTCTTTTAGTGTGTCCTTTTTGAGCAATGTATGTTTTTAAGGAGAGAACGATTTGGGGTCTTTACAAGGATAGTAAAACATCAAATGTGTGGTCCTGTCCTTCACAGGATCGAGAAGCGGGCCAAATACAGCCGCCGCAGGGCTTACAACGACGACGCAGATATCGACTACATCAACGAGAGGA
This sequence comes from Dallia pectoralis, assembly GCA_029465975.1. Lineage (NCBI taxonomy): Eukaryota > Metazoa > Chordata > Actinopteri > Esociformes > Umbridae > Dallia > Dallia pectoralis. The sequence continues at coordinate 8,333,417 of CM055757.1, forward strand.
ACGCGAAATTCAACAAAAAGGCAGAGCGCTTCTATGGCAAATACACAGCAGAGATCAAGCAGAATCTGGAACGAGGCACGGCTGTCTAGCTGGACTGGTCACTCACAAGTGTGTGCTTCTGTTTCCTCTAAAGCCTTTAATTAGTCACTCGCTATGGTCACAGGGCCGGTTATGTACATAGAAATCCCATTTCAGTGGGTCACACCACTGACGTATTTCAAATGACGACCTCTATTTGGCGGAACAGTTGTAATGGTAATTTACGATTGCTCCGTTTGAGTGCTTCATTTCATTTTGGCGCTATATGTGGTAACTAGCTTTTTAATTTCAGCGATGCTGTCTTGTTGTAGTTCCACTGTAAGACATTAATTCTGTCATAATCTGGTATTGTTACGTGGACATTTAGTAATTATTTTTACACATGGGGGATTTTCTTTATTGATACTAAAACGCCTTTGGTCAGTGTAAATGCTGGACTCTCAGTAAGACTTCCCTTTAATTGTTTTCTGGTATGCCAGCGTTTATTGTACTCTTATCAACATGTTTTTTTTTTTAAATAAAATGTGTCATGTTTTATTTTTGAATCTAGACTACATGTGTTTTTAGATGCTGCATGGATTGTGGGTTGGAGTGGGAGGTTTGACATGAGCGTGAGGATAATACACATTTACCTTCAGGGTACCGTGTGTTCATCAGTTCAACCAGCAGAACCAACAATGTGTTTGTGTAGGTGCACGAGGAGATGAAAACGACGATTGGGCAATTCAATTTAACGGTTATCGCCACCATCTCTGTTTAGCCAATTGCCCGTAAGCCTGATAGCGTGAGCAATGATCGGCTTGTGACCTAAGACGAGATCAAAGACAGTCGACCGTTTCCCATGCTGTCTTCACCCATTCCCCTTGTTTCTCAGGGATCTCCGTATCAATGTGCCCTTTATAGGGTTTCACCAAATGCTGTGTAAGGGTCACGGAAAACTATTGGTCTGTTGTCCTTAACGATGTGATGAGACATCTGGGTAATGTTACGTCAGCATCTATGAATATGTTGTTAATAACACTTATGATGTGTCTTTATGAGATGGGGGTGTGGGGGGAATGAGTTCCTAGAAGATTCCAAGTCCTGTCTGACATGAACGCCTTTTGACACTTCTCGATTCTGATCTTCTCCACATTGTCATGTTGGCAGAAGACGTCAGATCTTTTCCAGAGTGTATCGGAAAGTTACACCTATTTGGAAATGAAAACCAGAATTGGACTGTTTGTATAAATAGGGCATACTTAGCAGTGTTTTGGGGATCCAGTCTGTTAGAGCGAGCTGTAATTCACAGTTCTCACATTGCATTTCCTTTCACTGAAAGACGACATTAAAGCTGTCTCGCCAGTACAATCAGAAGATAACTGCTGGTGTTGGAAGTACAATATTTTTGGAGTTGTGTTAGATCAGACTAATAAACGTAGGATTTGCTTTTATAGACAACCAGTTATAGAATAACCATCATATTAATGTAAACACGGGAGTAACATGATGACATTGTATTTTTATGGCCACTCAGGAGAAATGGCTGATTATTCGCTACACAAAGTTATTGAAGAACTTTGAGGTCATGAAAGTGCAAGATAATGAGTGTTCGATGAAGCGCAGGTGCCAAGACAATGCAATGGAATTATCTTAAACAGTTGGTAGATAATGAGTGTTCGATGGAGCGCAGGTGCCAAGACAATGCAATGGAATTATCTTAAACAGTTGGTAGATAATGAGTGTTGGATGAAGCGCAGGTGCCAAGACAATGCAATGGAATTATCTTAAACAGTTGGTAGATAATGAGTGTTCGATGAAGCGCAGGTGCCAAGACAATGCAATGGAATTATCTTAAACAGTTGGTAGATAATGAGTGTTCGATGAAGCGCAGGTGCCAAGACAATGCAATGGAATTATCTTAAACAGTTGGTAGATAATGAGTGTTGGATGAAGCGCAGGTGCCAAGACAATGCAATGGAATTATCTTAAACAGTTGGTAGATAATGAGTGTTGATGAAGCGCAGGTGCCAAGACAATGCAATGGAATTATCTTAAACAGTTGGTAGATAATGAGTGTTGGATGAAGCGAAGACAATGTGGAATTATCTTAAACAAGACAAAGACAATGCAATGGAATTATCTTAAACAGTTGGTAGATAATGAGTGTTGGATGAAGCGCAGGTGCCAAGACAATGCAATGGAATTATCTTAAACAGTTGGTAGATAATGAGTGTTGGATCTTGGAATTATCTTAAACAGTTGGTAGATAATGAGTGTTGGATGAAGCGCAGGTGCCAAGACAATGCAATGGAATTATCTTAAACAGTTGGTAGATAATGAGTGTTGGATGAAGCGCAGGTGCCAAGACAATGCAATGGAATTATCTTAAACAGTTGGTAGATAATGAGTGTTGGATGATGCCAAGACAATGCAATGGAATTATCTTAAACAGTTGGTAGATAATGAGTGTTGGATGAAGCGCAGGTGCCAAGACAATGCAATGGAATTATCTTAAACAGTTGGTAGATAATGAGTGTTGGATGAAGCGCAGGTGCCAAGACAATGCAATGGAATTATCTTAAACAGTTGGTAGATAATGAGTGTTGGATGAAGCGCAGGTGCCAAGACAATGCAATGGAATTATCTTAAACAGTTGGTAGATAATGAGTGTTGGATGAAGCGCAGGTGCCAAGACAATGCAATGGAATTATCTTAAACAGTTGGTAGATAATGAGTGTTGGATGAAGCGCAGGTGCCAAGACAATGCAATGGAATTATCTTAAACAGTTGGTAGATAATGAGTGTTGGATGAAGCGCAGGTGCCAAGACAATGCAATGGAATTATCTTAAACAGTTGGTAGATAATGAGTGTTGGATGAAGCGCAGGTGCCAAGACAATGCAATGGAATTATCTTAAACAGTTGGTAGATAATGAGTGTTGGATGAAGCGCAGGTGCCAAGACAATGCAATGGAATTATCTTAAACAGTTGGTAGATAATGAGTGTTGGATGAAGCGCAGGTGCCAAGACAATGCAATGGAATTATCTTAAACAGTTGGTAGATAATGAGTGTTGGATGAAGCGCAGGTGCCAAGACAATGCAATGGAATTATCTTAAACAGTTGGTAGATAATGAGTGTTGGATGAAGCGCAGGTGCCAAGACAATGCAATGGAATTATCTTAAACAGTTGGTAGATAATGAGTGTTGGATGAAGCGCAGGTGCCAAGACAATGCAATGGAATTATCTTAAACAGTTGGTAGATAATGAGTGTTGGATGAAGCGCAGGTGCCAAGACAATGCAATGGAATTATCTTAAACAGTTGGTAGATAATGAGTGTTGGATGAAGCGCAGGTGCCAAGACAATGCAATGGAATTATCTTAAACAGTTGGTAGATAATGAGTGTTGGATGAAGCGCAGGTGCCAAGACAATGCAATGGAATTATCTTAAACAGTTGGTAGATAATGAGTGTTGGATGAAGCGCAGGTGCCAAGACAATGCAATGGAATTATCTTAAACAGTTGGTAGATAATGAGTGTTGGATGAAGCGCAGGTGCCAAGACAATGCAATGGAATTATCTTAAACAGTTGGTAGATAATGAGTGTTGGATGAAGCGCAGGTGCCAAGACAATGCAATGGAATTATCTTAAACAGTTGGTAGATAATGAGTGTTGGATGAAGCGCAGGTGCCAAGACAATGCAATGGAATTATCTTAAACAGTTGGTAGATAATGAGTGTTGGATGAAGCGCAGGTGCCAAGACAATGCAATGGAATTATCTTAAACAGTTGGTAGATAATGAGTGTTGGATGAAGCGCAGGTGCCAAGACAATGCAATGGAATTATCTTAAACAGTTGGTAGATAATGAGTGTTGGATGAAGCGCAGGTGCCAAGACAATGCAATGGAATTATCTTAAACAGTTGGTAGATAATGAGTGTTGATGAAGCGCAGGTGCCAAGACAATGCAATGGAATTATCTTAAACAGTTGGTAGATAATGAGTGTTGGATGAAGCGCAGGTGCCAAGACAATGCAATGGAATTATCTTAAACAGTTGGTAGATAATGAGTGTTGGATGAAGCGCAGGTGCCAAGACAATGCAATGGAATTATCTTAAACAGTTGGTAGATAATGAGTGTTGGATGAAGCGCAGGTGCCAAGACAATGCAATGGAATTATCTTAAACAGTTGGTAGATAATGAGTGTTCGATGAAGCGCAGGTGCCAAGACAATGCAATGGAATTATCTTAAACAGTTGGTAGATAATGAGTGTTGGATGAAGCGCAGGTGCCAAGACAATGCAATGGAATTATCTTAAACAGTTGGTAGATAATGAGTGTTGGATGAAGCGCAGGTGCCAAGACAATGCAATGGAATTATCTTAAACAGTTGGTAGATAATGAGTGTTGGATGAAGCGCAGGTGCCAAGACAATGCAATGGAATTACATAACATTTTATGTCTAATTTGTTATTATACAACTGAGCAAAATCAGTTGAGAAAAGGTTCTAGAGGAACTGTTTTTCTAGGAACCTTTTTGGGTTTACGGTTTTGGGTGGTTCTTCATCAAAGGTTTTTGGAGGAACCGTCAACAGGACCTCTTAGAAATGTCTGTTTCTGTTTTCCTCAAAGGTTTCCCCACACATTTTCAATGAAAAGCCCTGAATGGGTCCCATGAAAACCTTTCATTTTTTGTGTACATTTACATGACACCTTCGTGTCAACATGCGGTTTGGACGTCTGGCCAGAATAAGGTATTTACTCGCATCAAGACAAACCTCAGTGCCTGGAGTTTGCTAAATGATACTAAAACTTTGATTTGAACCAGGTTCTACGGTTAGATGAAAATAAAAAGCATTTTTGGCCACAAACACAGAAGGTCAGTTTGGCATAAGATCAAGGGGGATATTAAGAAAATAACCTAATCCTCACTTTGAGGTATGGGGGTGGTAATGCTTCCAAAGGGCCTTGAAACCAAGTTACAAAAAATGGCATCATGGATTCGGTCAAGTACCACAGGATTTGAGAGTAAAATTGTGTTGCCTCTGCCAGCAGTCTAAAATTCAGTTGTCGCTAGATCTTCCAGCAAGACAGCGATCCAAAGCATTCCTCCAGATCCACTCCAACATTTCTATTTGCCCACAAAATCAAGCTTTCGTAGTAGCCATCTCAGTCCCCTGACCTAAATCCATTTTAAAAGTTGTTATTAGGTCAGCTGAAGGGTCCATAAACATGGACTGTTATGAAGAGATGTCATATGGAGACATCTGATTTGTGTTCTCAGCCTCGTTAACTGTTATAGAAGTCCTAATGTTGTCATCGTGGCTAGAGGAGGGTGCACAAGTACTAAACGAGAAGATACAATATTTGTGACCTTGCTAAATTTATATTTTTCCATGATCAATTTCACCAACGTTGAAGGATATATTTTCTAGGGTAAATCCGAGCAAATTAAAAACAACAGTTCATACCTTTTCTGTTCATCTTTACCATGTTGGCCAATTAATCTGTTGTTCACTGTAGACACCATCTAGTATTTCGTCCCCAATGACAAACATTGTAAATGATTCAGTTACATTTACTCATTATGCACCGAGTTTTTCATAAAAGGTTGAAAGAATCTGAAGTAATATGTACCTGAAGAATATCTGACTGCCAGCCATCTTTAAAAAGCATAATGACTTTGGGCTGGATCAGGTTACTCAAGAGAGAACATGTTCAAAGAAGCCCAGTCATGTGTTAGCAGACAATTGGCCCATTTATAGGTTTTCTCACTGAACAAAAGCAGTGTTCAGCTCAGCTCACCTGCCAAAACCAAACCCCTCCTTCACAAGCACTGATTTATGCATGTCTAAGATATTTGAGTAATGGCAGGTTTATCACACTGACATCTGAGCCCAGGAAAATCATTATTTAAATCCACAAAACGCAAGTTGGCTGTGTTCCTCGACCAATGATTCATTCCAAGTACACAATAGAATATTTCAACAAAGAAAATCATTAACATGACCAGAAAATGTATATATATTTTTTTTCCATAAAAAAACATCACATCGTTTTTGTTATTTAAAAGTACTTTAAAAGGTTATCACTATGACCCATGTGTAGTTTGCGGGAACACATCCGTGGTGCAACCCTGACACTAGGCGGTCAACATGTGTAAGAGGTGATTAATGTGACCTGTCACACAGTAAAGGGGAATCTTACCTCACCCGTCAACGTCTGGCAGACACCCAAAATGCGTGTCAGAACGCTTATCACACATGCAATAATAAGAAATAGGGTTGGGAAGGAGGATATTAGACGAAAAGTGTTCCTTGTCAATGCGAGGATCTCCATAGGTGTTAACTTGGAAGGGATGGATGACAAGTAACACACGGTTACAAAATAAACACGCACAATACAAATTGCTGCAAAACAAACAGCATTCTTTTAAAGATAAGTATGAAAATCAGATTAACTGCTGAGCTGTTTTTTCGTCCATTTCTTGTGTCATAACATGCGTATAAGATTACATGTATGAACAAGACAAATGATTTCATAATAACAGTCGTAATAATTCAGGAAGGTCCTAAAACATAGAATATTTCAAATGTATCTTATTCTGTATCGTGATTAAACAATACCACCAGTTCCCACCAGATTTAAAATATTTTAATACGTTGTAATTACATACTCCAATTCGCTAGGTGGCGCCATGTACTTTTAAAAGACAGTTTGCGGATCACCGTTACGATGCAAAACAAATGTTATCGCGAGAGGACAATACGTGACCTATACCCTAGTTGTCAGTACAAATAAAAAGTAGTTGCTGCGACGCCTCCGAGGAGCTGTTTGTTGCGTGCTAACTTTGACGTTATTTGTGATTTTGCCACCATTTTTTTTGCAATGGAAATTCTAGAGCTGTTGCCATCAAGTTATGGATATGTCATATTGACATACCTTTATAGCTGGGTTATGTTGACCTATCTCGGTATAAGGGTTGGAGGTGCCCGAAAGAAATACGACGTGAAGGTAAGGAAGTACTGCATTGTCAAACGATGACTATATTCGAATGACTGCTCTGCAATGTAAGATGGCACACATTTACTAAGGTTGAGTTTAAATTCAGACATGCATGACACTATTTACTTGCACGACTTATCTAAGTCTGAATTTGTAAAAGTACACCATTTTTTTCTGAATCATTTGCACCTGTTTTGATGTTTCTTTGACTATCCATAAAACACTTTCTAAATATTTCTAAACTGGGCGATTAAACCTCCTTCTTACAAAACATATTCCCCTATTTGGTGTTTTGATGATGGGTATCTTATTGCCATCTTGATCCACAATCCAGGCCGACTGGGGCTTCTCAGCGTTTTTATACATGCCACAGAGCATGCAAAGTTAATTGTAATCTCCATTAAGTTCTGCCACTCAATCATTCAGGTTTTTTTTTTGCTTTTATTTGTGACTTGTCTGTATATATTGCTGGTGTAGGAGCTCAAGTAAAGTAGATAAAACTAGTGCACTCCCCATTGACTGTGTATCTCCTCCATCTGGCAGTACCCTGCCATGTACAGTGACAAGCATCAGATTTTCAACTGCATCCAGAGGGCCCACCAGAACACGCTAGAGGTCTACCCCCAGTGGCTCGTGTTCCAAACCATTGCCGCTCTTGTGTATCCGGTATGTATTCACAGAAATGCTCAGAAACTCGTTTGTTAGAACAGTTTTTTTTCGAACCAAATTCTTTGCAGACCCGTGTTTTTGGCATTCAATTATTATATGCGTCCACCAAACATAGATTCACTGGTGTTTGCGCAGGTAGATGCACGGTGCTGCTGAACAGAGATGCTGCTGTTATCTATTAAGTTTTACTGGGCTGGTTAAACAGCATGCATTTGTTATCTCTCACCCTGTGTACTATGTGCTCGTGCCTGTCTAACTGATATCTGTGCTTCTAAAGGGCGTTGTGTAACTGCAGTAATTGCAGCCAGTTTCATGTTAACAATGCGTCTGCTATTATGTCTGTGTAGTTATAATCTATATAATATCTATTGACTTTATTATTTGTGTTGTTTTTGCACGGCTGTGAAACTGTCAGGTAAGCATTTTGTTGTATGTTCATACATGGTGTGCCCTGTTCCAAAGACCATTTTAACGTTATTATTGGCACTGTTGATTATGGTCATCAGTGGTCACTGTAACACATGGGTGAATTACCTTTCCTTTTACTAATAATATAGCTCAAGGAATAAAACTATGGACTAAGTAATGACGACCAAATCTCGAATATCTCTTATTTCATAGATGTAGATAGAGCCCTTTTCTTCTTCACAGCTGCATTCCTGACTAACATTTTGATCCATATCTTGAAAAACATTGATGTAGTAGTTTTACAAATGCTAGTTCTCCTTTCATTTGCTTTATTTCTTGGCTATTGCTGCTTAATTTTTTCAGTATTTACTCGTCTGTATCTAGGGTGCCATAGGTTATTTGCCTGGCAGGTTATCTAAAAAGTAGTGCATGTGATGTCAGAGTCCAAGTTCTCAAGATGATTATTGACTGCTTTGTCTTTTCACCGCCTTCTTTACAAAAGTTATTACTGCACATACCAAACAGGACCACACCTCGCTGGCATTATGACAGAGTGACTCACGTTTCCGTTTATTCGCCCATTTATGGGCGCGTGCTCTTTTCCTCTGTGTTTCTCCCTACCTTGTCAGATTTCTGCAGCTGTGCTGGGAGCCATCTGGGTCACGAGCAGGCTCTCCTATGCCCACGGTTACTACACTGGAGGTGAGAAAATTCTACATGTGCACCTGTGATCCCTTGAATTTGTGCAAAATCACGCACATTTACGCGAGAAACAGGGCGTTCCTCCTTCAAGGGTATATATGCTTTAACATTACCATTCCTAGTGGGCTGTGGCAAGTGTCATGGTGGGTCAGGGGTTTGCGTTATTACATCGGTAGCGGCAAAACTATTACCGCAAGGTTAGATTTAACAATTTTTTTATTCCTATTTTTGAGATGGATAAAACTCCCATGTTGTGGGAAGAGCAAATAAATGCATGTAACTGAGCAGGTAAAACATGAACTTGTTTAACTAGCTGCCTGTGATGTGCCTATGATTGATATACTGGCAGCCAAGTTTACGACAAAGATGTGATAATCTATATAAAACGCCTATTGATGTACACTCCCAGGGGTGCCAGTGATGTGCTGAGTGGCAGCGTGGGCAGCAGAATGTGGTTATGGAAATTAGTATGAAATCTGTTGTATGAAAGTCTTCAAAATATTCTCCTAATTCTGCTTTTAAACACTGTTTCTTTCTCCCCCCCGCAGAACCAGCCAAGCGGATGCGCGGCGTTTACGGGTATATCGGTTTATTGGGTGTCGTCACTCTCTCCATTTCAGTGGCTTTGCAACTGCTTGGAGTCTTTTAATTGCTTAGCAATCTTGAGACTGCTTGACATTTCGGAAGCCGGCTGGTTTAGGTGCTCTATTTCTCTCTTTAACAGTGGCTTAGTAGTGTAGGTAATTTTATTCAAACGCCACCTATTATAGTATATGTTACGTATTATAATCAAGTTGCAAAATTTTATATTTCTTTCGGTTTATAATATTCTTGAATTTCTGTCATTTCATCAATGTGAAAATTAATATCAAACTCAATTGAAATGAATAGGTCGTACTATGAGAAGCATTGATTGTTATTTGTGTTTTTATAAGCAACCTTTGTGTAATCTTTCATTCCTATGGTCGAAAAAGATTGTTAATAAAGATAAACGCTGTGAGTTACTTTTATTCATCTTATTAAAGCATGCTGTCATCAATATTGTCTTTGTATAACTTCCCAAAGGTTAGATGAGAGAGAGTTAAGAGACAAGTTGAGCAATATGACTGCATGCGTGCGTGCATCCACCCCAACCTGTAAATGACCCCTGAGGATCAGGTTTTCTAGGGGCAGACTAGTGCAAAAGGCATGTTACTTAGACTCACCGCCGTTGGAACAAAGCTGTTTTTGTGGTGGGACGTTTTGATCTTGATAGATCTCAGCCCTCTGCCAGAGAGGAGAGTTCTGAATAGTCCATTACCTGGAAGGGAGGGGTCTGCCTCAATTTTTTCTGCCCGCCTCGATGACCTGACTTAGAACAGATCCTTAAGAGACGGCAGCTTTCGTCCAATGGTTCGCTCTGCCGACAGATGACACATTGCAGTCTATCTTTGTTCTTGACAGTGGCTGCAGCATACCAGACTGTGATGGAGGAGGTCCGGATGAACTTGACGGTGGCGTTGAGACAAGCATGAGTAAGATCTGAATCAACGTTTGCTTTGTAGATGGGGTAAAAATTCATAATTGCGTTGGTGAAAGCCAAGTCCAGATTTAACCATGACCTGCTGGATTTAAAACATAATTTTAGTGAAAAAAAACCCTGCATGCACTAGGTCCTCCTAGGAATTGGTTTGACACATCTGATCTAGCATCTGAAATTATTTTTTTATGTCAGCATTCAAGAGCTTTAAAATATAGGTAGAAATTGGCCGATAACACTCAGGATCAGCTTCTTCATTCCCTTTAAGTAAAGGACAAACTAACAGCATTGGGAATTTTGGTAATGTGGAAAGACAGGTTAAAAGGATCTGGTTCATCTCCCCCAAACACTTGTTATTGTCTAGTGGAAGGAGCTAATTCAGTATCTCTAACTAACTGATCAGATTCAGGAAAGCATTGTGTAGGTGCTGTAAAACAAGATGAATGTGTTTAATTAGTCACATTTATGGGGTTTGGAAATGATAATATTCCCCATTCAAAAGAGCCCTGACACTAGCTGATGCAAAATGACCTCATAACATCCCCACTTTCATGTTCGACTGTGTGCATTAGTTTTCTTTTCTGCGTACACATCTGTGGAGTGCGTGGTCTTAGATATCTATTTTGTGTCATTTTATAAAACTCCACATTTGTCCGATGTTCTTTCTGGCAACCGGTCCAAGCAAGCCATTGGCATTGAGTTAGTGTCTAATTGTATATTTTGAAACCAAAATGCAACTAAATTCTCTAACTGGGATTTTTCCCTTGGATTTTTCTTTTTGTGCATGTAGGGCAAGATGCAATTGCGTTTCCTAGTAGGAAAGCACCACTCAGTGGCGTCAATAATTCCTATTTTTATTTTATTTGCGAAGATAAACGAAACATACATATATATATATATCTATGTAAACGTAATGCGCAACTGACGCAAGGTTTCCACTTCCTACATCAAAGAGGCGTGGAAAGTGTACTGAGCATGCGCATGGCTGAGTTCTCAAAACGGAAGTGAAGTTAAATAGCGTTTTGGGGGGTCTACAAAGAACATCAAAAAGGAAAGGTATAAATTAACGACATGTTATATGACAGCATCATTGTTTTATATATATTGTTTGTTCGTTTCTGCCGTGGAGGTATTGTTGTATTTTCGGCTACTGGGTGTTGTGTTTAATCAAAAGAGGGCTCCTAAAGCCAAGCGCTGTTTTCGAAATGCATAAACAATAGAGTTGGATCGACCTGAAAGAGGACGATAGCACCGATTGGATTTTTTTGAACAATCATTTGCTATTGATGAATGTCATCATTTCGTAATTTAGTGTTGTTAATGTCTGAGCAATACATGTGCTCGGGTGGTTGTTTTTTTTGCTTTCGAGAGAACTGAATGTGTTTCAGAATGTTATAAATGCTCTGGTTTACGCAGCTCGAACTGTATCTTTACATAATATAGTGTTTCTTAGTATAAACGATGTTCTATGATACTAAATGGCAGAATCCTAGACACTGAAAGCCTTGTTCTTTAGCACTGCAAGCGTACGCAGCTAAGTCGATAGTGAAAATAGCAGATGCGTGCCAACGTTTTCTTTCCCTAATGCTGTAGGTAGGTTGTGGGATACTTGTTGTTGATACAAAAGTCATCGATGTAAAGTTGGTTTCATAGTTGGATTATAGGTCGACGTCAACAGAGATGAGCTGTTGGTGTATTTAAATGAAACAATTTTCATTTTTCGCAGATTATTATGAGGGACGTCTCTTAAGCAAAAAGAGACCGGGTGGACATTTATTATTAGCGTGTGTGGAAAAATCCATTTTGGCTTTGCTTGGGCGCTCCTCACTTCTTTCTCAAACTCCATTAGTGGAGAAGGTCATAGAACTGGGGTTTCTGTCTATCTTCTATATTGGGGGTGTGACAGCAGGCCAGGATATTTGCCCGGACTTGGTGGCCTTTGATTTGTTTCAATTGACTGAAACATCCCAAAAAGTGCAAATCATTCTACAAAGATCTGGCCTAGTTTTAGCTTTATTTAACATTTTTTAAGTAACATCAGCTTGGGACTAGATGCTGTCTGTAGACCATATATATGCTTGGTTTTTGCACTCAGACACTAGAGCAATTTCCACTTCTCCCAGACGGATCCATATAGTGACCATATTCACATAAATTGGAAATTTTGCTTAAATATAATATAATAACCATGAATATCAAGGTTTCTCTAAGTTCATAGATTGCTTCAAGTAATCATTGGGCCAGCACTGTTGTGCTATCATGTGGGCACTGCTATTTCCACTAATGCTGTCTAGTGGCGACCCCAATCATTTGTGGTACTTACCATATGCATGTTCTTTGACCGCTGTCACTCGCAGGTTTTAAAGTGGACCTTTTCTAACACCCCCAATGAGACTAGACCCAGCTCACCTTAATCAAGATAGTTGTGTTATTCATTCAGTTATGTTTAACCTTTCTCTATTTAATATATTGATTCTCTATTAACCTATGTTAGCAACAGCCGGTATATAGCTTCTCTCAATTAGATGCAGTCATGTACAGTAGCTAATCGAATTGGACATTGATAAATAACATGCGTTAAGCTCGTACCAGACGTGCTATGTTTAAAGCAGCTACAGTATGGTAGTTAGTAACTGTTGTTTTTTCCTCCAGATGTCACAGTGTCGATCGGCTAGGTAGTTCGTTTTTTTATGGTAATATGGGACATATTCGCTGATAATTTAAGCGATGTAAAAGTTTTTATTATGTTTAATGTGTTTTTTCCCCATCATTTTTGTTGACGTTAAGGGGGTCACAGTGGTTTGAAGTGTGGCCACACAACCCTAATTCACATTGTCCATTTCCAGCAGTGAATGCTATGTAGAAGATATTTATATGTATATTTGTGTCTACAAATATATTCCAATCTTTCTATGAAAGATGCCTTGTTGTAATCAGTACGGAGTGTAAGTTGTTTTCAACATTGACTTACTGTAAAACTAAGTATTTTGAATGTCATCACATGAACCCGATTTTACCTCTGTGTACATTGCTACCTCATCCATTTTATTATGTGTTGATAGTCCCCATGTTTTTTCTGGTGCAACATGTAACCAGTTGTTTTTCAAGAAGTCAGATATTTTTTTGTGGGGTTTAGAAAAGCAGGGAATGTATTTAATTTGCAGCTAGTATAAAAAAACAACATGGTATCTAGTTATCAAAATACAATGTAATTGCAGCAAATAAAATCGGATTTTGTTGAAAAACACTTACTTCCAAGCTTACTTCCAAACCCTACCTCTTTATTTTGCCGCTCAGAACCATGTCAGGTTTTTTGGATGGCATCAGGTGCGGAGACTGTGAGTGCAATGTGGACTGGGGCGAGAGGCGAAACACCATTGCATCTATAGCTGCTGGAGTCCTGGTATGTCGTACTCTACTATTTGGCAATGTAATATGGCTGAAAGGAAATAGGCAGCGTTTGACTGAATTCTTAAATCATATTAGTTTTTTCCTGAATTCTTAATTCATAATCGTTTTTTCCTGAATTCCTAAATAATAATTGTTTTCCTGAATTCCTAAATTATAATCATTTTTCCTGAATTCCTAAATCATAATTGTTTTCCTGAATTCCTGAATCATAACCGCTTTCCCGTATTCTTAATCATTCCTTAATTATTGTAGTTCTTCACTGGTTGGTGGATAATCATTGATGCAGCTGTGAAATACCCAGACGATGCGACGTTCCATCAAGCCTATCACACCTGCGGAGTCATCGCTACTTTGGCCTTTCTCATGTAAGTTTTAGAGAAATATGGGTCTGTCAAACTCCCATTCAGTTAGTCCGATTTTAAGTCAAGTGTCTTCTCATCTCACTGTAAAATAAATGGAACCCTTTCTGCTTCTGTTCTTTCTAGGATCAATGCCGTCTCGAATGGACAAGTGAGAGGGGACAGCTACAGCGATGGTTGCATTGGACAGACAGGTATTTGTGTATGAGATGGAACAATCCCAGATGCAGAATGTGTATCTGGATATGTGTAGCTCAGAGCTGCCTGCTTCCTATTTACAGTTGTGGCTTAAAGTATTGGCCCCCTTGTTTTTTTTGTGCAAAAAATAACAATTTGAAATAATGTCTTCAAAATAATTAGCAATTTACCAAATATTTGATCTCCACAATTCTTAATTCAACTGTTAATATTTAAATAAAAACATTGGTTTTGTGTCAGAATGTCATTTAATTCTTAAAAATAATTACAAATCGTATTGACGAAGTTACACGTCGGGGTTTTAAAAACTCAGTGGATAGTGACGCTAAAGTCATATTTGAATTTGTTAATGCATTTTTGCTCTTGGTTCACGAGACACACCCAGAAATAATAGAGCTTCAGTCACAAATTAATCCGTCCCACCTCTCTGACTGCAGGAGCTCGTGTCTGGCTCTTCATCGGCTTCATGCTGGCATTTGGCTCTCTCATTGCCTCCATGTGGATCCTGTTCGGAGGCTTTGTGGTGCCCAGTAAGTCCCGCGCATCAATATTATTTATTATATAATGCCTTTTTACATTGTTTGTCTATAAGAGATTGTAAAGATCAAAAAACCTAGAAATTGAGAGAAAAAAAACAGGCAAAACTAAAATATGAATGCACAGTGGCTAGTACAAACTCCCTTGTACAGTTGGAACCTAGGAAGAAACCTTCACAGGAACCAGACTCTGAGTAGTCGCCGCTCTCCTCCTGACTCTGTCGGTTGAAGATGTTGTACATAGCCATGTAATTACTATATGTACCAAGCACAACAAAACATGCTCTGTAAATTGCTGTGTTTAATTAAATGTTCATTTGTTCTTAAAAAAATATTTTTACAGAGAAAGCTATTGTGTATCCTGGCATTGCAGTTTTCTTCCAAAATGCATTCATTTTCTTTGGGTAAGTTGTGTTCACAGTTGGTTTGATGATAATGAAACACAGTATTTACTGTTGTGTGACTTACCTTGAAATGTTTTTCTGACCTATTATACCATTAAAAAACTGCTTGTTAGATTTGGTCTAAATAGACAACCACTCTTTCCTTGCAGGGGCTTGGTGTTTAAATTTGGACGTACTGAAGACTTGTGGCAATAAGGCAAATATTGTTTCTCTCAATGTTTCTGTCCACTGTTAGACACATCCATCGACATTGGACTGTCAACATCTCTGTTATGAGTTACTAAATATTCACTTTATTCCAATATATATTTTTTTGCTTTTAGATTAATTTGTTTAATTTATCAGTAGGTTGATTTGCTGTACATATACACAATTACCAATATGAAAAGCACAGTTAGCAACGCATCATCTCTAGTACAATGTTGTTGTATTTGTTCAGTTTTGAGCCATTATGTTATAACAATTAATTTACATGCATAATCTCATATATACAGTATGTGCTGATATCTTTACAATACCCATTTGTGTGCTCAAATGATATATAAATTTTTTTGCATCTGGTAAAATCTAAGTTAATACCCAATTGGTGACGGATTTTTGTGTGAATATTGTCACCTCTTAATAATGGAAATATGCACTTTCCCACTAGTGGTGTGTTTCCATCAAACTGTGTAAAAAAAGCAGTGTTGGGATTATGTAGTGCACATGGTACAGTTATTGTGCAATTTCTTTGTAATTAATTAAGTTTGGAGGTGCTTCCTGAGCTGGCACCTGATCTCTAGCCAACAGCTTGCAGATAAAGTCTGAGAAGGCTACGTTAAATGAGATTATTAAGGATAAAATTATTTTCATACGGCAGCCAAACAAAAAGCTAGATGACCTAATTATTTGATTGGACCGTCGTGCATATCTCTATAAAACACATGCTTTTCCAAGTCCTGTGGGGAGGACATCAGAACCTAATAATCACATGACACATTGACAAAAATACCGTCCCCTCAAGAAATCTAGGACCCCTTGGTAAGTGCAAAAATGACAATGCAGAAATGTATGCAAATCTACAATTATACATCTCCTAAATGCAAGAAAAGTACTTGGACATCGTCTCAGAATAAAAGCCTCAAGACAAGACATCCAACTCAGAACCCGCTCCACTCATGTTTTGCAAATGTTTGTTTTGGTGACTGTAGTTATTATTATATTTTTTACTAAGTTATAGTCTTGCTGTGGCTATTTGGGGGCCTGTTTGCTAAATGAAGGTATACAGTTTTACTGTGGCATAGGGATTTCTGTGTGAGCTTCTCTTTACCAAAGCGTCCATTCATTCTTTATCAAAATGTTTGCATAAAGGCATTTCCAGTGTCCTTTTTCTGAACTTATTTTACTGCCATAAACGCTTCCCAACTTGTCAATCACACCAATTGTCTGTTGACTTAAACTATTTTATTGGCATATTCGGTTTCTATCACCCCTGTCATGTCACAACATACACCGTGACCTACCTCACATGAAAATGTGGATGGAAGCATGGTCATTGATGTAAAATAACAAAACTATGTGAGAATTATTTTGTACTTTTGGCTCTTTTTACTATATATATATATATGGTTTTGGGAAAAACTAAACCTTTGCTGTCAGCAACTTGTTTTAAGTCTTATGTGCTCTGACCCCTATCTCAGTTGTTTGTCTATGTATTTGACTGCAATGCTTGTATATTAACACTACTTGTATAGCAACCACGGGTTTGTTTTACCTGCACATCCAGCGCAGAATTAAACGGAAACAAATACAATACCATACAAGTGTGAGATTACGAGTCTTTATTCACAACTTTCAGCAAAGAAATTAATAATGCACGTAACAGTGCAGTTTTCACATTTTAAGAAAACACAATACATTTGTATAGTTTGTAAATATGTGTTGCCCTTGGGGATTTATATTTCTCTTTTTTTTTCTTCCAGCCTCTCACAATTTTACCGCTAGGTGGGGAAACTGCAAAATGATGGTTAGATTTTGGTCAGAGACCGGAATGACAATAGGCATACATTTCTTTATTCAGTTGTATGAAT
The DNA here is from genome assembly GCA_029465975.1 of Dallia pectoralis. Taxonomy (NCBI): domain Eukaryota; kingdom Metazoa; phylum Chordata; class Actinopteri; order Esociformes; family Umbridae; genus Dallia; species Dallia pectoralis. The sequence continues at coordinate 8,350,722 of CM055757.1, forward strand.
CTCTTTTTTTCATGTAAACATTGCTCTATAGTTTATACAAACATAGCAGTCGAGTCATTATCGATCACCACCAACCTCCCAGAAGGCCTGGTCGTCAAAACATTTTTTGTCCTGCTGTGGCCTCCAGAAAGTCCATTTCAGAAGCAAACCTGAGCAGGGACAAGCGGGTATTGGTTAAACCTCCAATCATCCTGCACGATAACTTGTACAGTGCTGTAGCAAGTCCCTGGTTGGTTGAGGGGACTCACCCGTTATAAGTCCCAGGACCATGCTTAGACACAAGGTGTTGAGTAGGGCGCTGATGTGGAACACAGCAAATCGAACAGCCCTGAATACATACAGAACCAACTTCAAAAGACAAATCCAATGTCAATATTGTAAACATTCCTTTGGACAGTATACGTCTTAAATCGTTTGCATTTAAAAATGTATTGTTATCTCAGGGCAATGTCATTAAACATGTGCCCAGCGCTCTTGGATTCCTTTCAGATCCTTAAACACAGTTGTTTGAATGACGCCTACGCATCGAGATCATCTGCGTTGGTGATCTGTAGCAGAAGATGGACCATCCATCCCAGGATTCCTGGCAAACCATAAACACAGAGAACCGCGCAGGTGTCGTGGCACTCAAACGCATAGAGCATAATGGGCTGGAAGGAAGATACGGACAGTAACGTAAGTTCTTCCAGTTATTCGCGTGCGAGAAAAACATTAGGCTCATTGGCACGATGTGAACTCGTTTATTAGTACCTTAATGAATCTGGATCCTAAGGTTGATATCACAGCAGCTGCCAGTCCAGTTACCATGGCTACCCACGGCTGATGAACAACTGACATGGCAACTCCAATGGCAACACCGCCAGCAAGAGTACATCTCTGAATGTGAAACTAAGGGGAGAATATTGTGATTATTTTATTTATACAGAGAAATTAATTGAGACCCAAGTGTCTTTAATAGCTGAGCCCTGTATTACATAAAAAATACAGACAAAACGGAATTAAATCGGAAATACATTAAGAAAACAACCATGTGTAAATAGCCCAACCTTTTTGGACTAGTGGGAAATTCTTAAACTGGTTATGCTTTAACCACACTAGTTATTTCTTAATCACACTTTTTTACTTCACATTGTTTATTATCACTATATCAGCCTTCCAATCATGCCTTTTAAAAATAAGTAATTACCAGGTTGAGTTTCCCCTGGGGACTGGTGAGAACTGAAATGCCTGCCGCTGTGACAGCACTGACTGCCAGACTCAGGTAGGTGCTGTAGACAGCCATCAGTTTCCTGCCTCTGTCAGGGTGATCTACCTCTACCAGGACCGAGTTAAAACTGGGCCAGAACACCCACAGGAACAGAGTCCCTGGAACGGAAGAGACGTAGCAACCAGAAGTCAAAGCACCAATTACTGAGTACAGCCCTTTTGTCACAGACGTTATCAACCAATTAAAGTTATTGATTAGTGGAGTATTAACATTTCAACGTACCCATCATGGAGGACAGACCGGTTATGCTGTCAATTTTCTCTTTTTCGTGATATTTTTCGGATCCAGGTCGGTACAGGGCCCATGACAACATCAGTCCAAAGAAGGCCCCGAAGATGTGGAGCAGCATTATGGAATTCAGAAACGTCGTCTGTGGCAGTAAACCGTGAGTACAGTAAAAAAAAAACACACATTGTCGTGCTAATTAATTCATCAGCTGTATGCTTACCAGAAGGAATGTCTGGAGTAGCCAACCATTCAGCACAAAACCTGACACTTCCACCAAGGATATGAGAACGAGTTGTACAGGGTTGATTTTCCCAAAGACAGAACCTATGGCAATGAGGGAGGAAGCTGTGCACATCTCTGCAACAACCAAGCTGGCCCAGACACAGAAACGTGGTTTAAAATTTATAAACCGGAATATAGACATTTTTACTCTGATGATCTTGGCATTTAAAATAAAACTGTGATTTAACATTTTTTCATGTCAAACGTGTCTCAACATTGAATGAACAGGAAAGACATGCGTGCCATGTTAGATAGTGAAATGTATTTTGCCTATGTTTGCCATACACCTAAAAACGGCAATTTATTTCAAAATACCTTCTTATATTTATCAATATCTTTCCACGCTGATACAAAGACCCCACGCCGTTCAGGATGACTGCCCACTGGACAGCCATGGCTGCAATGAGGAGGTTAAATCCCACGGCACTAAAACTGGACCGCACCAGGAATGTGCTCAGAAAGCCAAAACCCAGAATTATCATTGCATTAACATCCTGGAATTCTGCAAGAGAGAGTACACTCTTACTACTGTCACAAGGGAATAAAAAGCAGTCAATGATGTATATTTTATCTATATATTACCAGCCTATTGACAGGTCGGCATACAATTCCTGACTTGCCTAATAAGCCCTTATTGCAAATGAAGGGGGATGTATGGAAGTGAGCTATGTTGGTTTGCCTCATATCTGCAACCTTGTTGGCTGTGCCAGGGAAGTCACTTATCATTTCAAACCAGTCAGCAGCCCCTCCCGAGCCACACGTTTGACTCTGTCTCTCTCGGTTTCATAACAACTTCTCATAATAACAACTTTTTGGGATATTAACATGCACAGCACTAGATGTTAATATGAAAAAAGGTATTACTGTTTCCATTTGAATTTCTTCAACTGTTGAATTGCATCAATAACTTTTATTTACGAAATCAATTTGATGGCATGTCTTCCCAAGAGGTTTCTTTTCAACCAATACATTTTATTAAATCCCCTAGGCAACAGTTTTCCCAAAGTAAGACCTATGCTTAGACCGTGTGACAACTAAAACAGAAGCGAAGGTGATCTGCAGGAGATGATAACCTTTTGTTCTTGCATTTCATCTAATTTCACCAACTCTCCAAAACACAACAGAAATGTTTTACAGCTCACCTGAATAGTCGTTTCGGAAAGCTTGTTGATTCTTTTCTACATTTTGTTGAATGTCAACCTTAAAAAAATATATTACAATGAATCCCGCCTGCAGGAGTAAGAGCAGTGGGGGCAGACGAGACCGGAGACTCGGTGCATATTGCGGAGCCATATCCGCATGTGTACAATAAAATGTGTCTGCTCCCCACTACTTCTACTGGCGCTATGAGATGCCTTGCTCATGGGCGGGGTGGTCTGTGACAGCTCCTCTTTTTTGGGGGGGATCCAACGAATTAGGTTCAACTTTAGAGAGCTATCGAGAGAACTGAAGTTAACAATAAGGCTGTTGGTTTTTGGAAAATATATTATGCATGAAAGGCATATTTAGCTGCATGGTTTTGAATATTATTTTGAGTCTTTTTATAGGCTATACAATCGAATATACTGTAATGCATTTGCAATGCAGGTTTGTGTACGTAAGTATAATTCTGTTATAATACAGTTTCTCATTATGTTTAATATTTTATTCTTCTGTTTTCGCACATAAACCCAAACTACATTTGATATTTCGATTGTCTTATGTTGAATGTCTATCATTTGCCAACATCAAGGCTAACACTTCCTTGCCTTTCAAAATAGCAGTTCGTCCTTATTTCACACTATAAATCATTCAGGGTTTTAAACTAGCCATGCAAGTTTTATGAACGTGGAAATGAACAGATGGTGATATAGATCATATACGTACGTCAGCAATACAAAGCAAAAAGTGTAAGAACATACAGATAAATGTCTGGGCGATTCGAGTAGGGTGCTGTTTGTAAAATGTTGTACCAATAATCCTGCTCAGTTTTTGCACATGCAACACAACAATTTTCATTGGTCAATTTTTTTTTACTTTTAGAGATGAATTCGTGTAAATTCTTGCAGTAGCTTTTCCAATTTGTTAGTAACTGGTTGATGACAACAACAAGGCATCACATCCAAAAAACCTCGGATAAGCCTTGTGTCGAGGGACCACACTTTGCGTCGTGACCGTGCACAGCTACTACCCGTGGTATATTGGCCATATATCACACTCCCCTTGTGACATGTTACTTCCTTACGATGTCCCGTTTAGACGACTTATGCTCATGGCCCCTCCCCCACGACAGACCGATATTAATATGATTTGTCACAAATATAAATATGATTTGTCACAAATATACAGATGCTATGCCGACCTCACATTCGTCGCTGTGGGAAACGACCTAATTGACAATGCAATTTGCAAATACATCGCTACATGTTTGGATCAATCAAAAATAGAGGATTTCTGAAAATAAAGTGATTGGATAAACCAGACTGTCTCTATATCTGACTGGAGTAAATTATAGCGCCGCGTATTGAGCCTGCGCCGAGAGAAAGGAGGAGGTTCCTGAAGAGTATTTTATTTATTTCTTTGTGTCTAGTGTGAATATAATAATAATAATAATAGCAGCGTTATATTTTTATGAGTACTTTACATTTGTAGCCTTTGTTTGCGCTCGCCAGAAAACTGGATACGATAGACAGTGGGAATTAAAAAGCCAAAGCAAGGGGGTAGAGGATGAAGCGGCGCAATGCGGACTGCAGCAAACTCCGGCGGCCGTTAAAACGGAACCGAATCACCGAGGGTATATACAGCAGGTAAATGATAGCCGAGCAATGGCAATGTGTTTACTATGGAAATATGGGGTCGTGTAACAATCCCTCAGTGCAGGACTGTTGACAGTTTGGATGTTTGCGTGGTAAATAATGTGTCTCTCTAATGTAGAATGTGTCACATTGACACAAGGAAATGGTTTGCTAGCATTTGGCTAACTCGGCGTGCTAACGTAGCTAGCGCCCGCTACACAACACAGTATAGCATGCTAATTCAGCTAACACTAGCATGCTAACACACTAGCTACATGGAATTGTGGGTTAGGGTACCACCAAACAAGGACAGGCCCCATGCCACAGCCTAGAGGTGTCTTTTAAGAAAGCGCCCCCCCTAGTCTAGACAACAACTAGCGTGTCTTACACCTGCTTCAGGGTATCTGGTGTGAATAAAATGTTTTCAATATTGCTGTCAGAATAACAACCTCACGTGTATTGCTACGTTAACTGTTTAGCTAACCTGAGCCTGCTTGTTAGCCTTTCAGAGGACGGACCTGAGTGAGGCACATGCCAGCTTAAACTGCCACTTTGTTTCATGAGCTTTTTTTTTTACCTATTCAGTTGGTCAAACACAAACGAACCCTGACTATGGTTCATTGAGATAGCGGTACTTATTGACATCTCAACTGGCTAGATTACGAATAAACATTATATTGAATGCACAAGTTGATAGTAGGTATCTATATACAAATCTACGAAATTTAAGCATACACTATAGTATGCATAAACACATCGTTGTGTCCATCTGCAGATTTGCTGTGTGCCATGAGTATGAGCAAAATTTGTAGAATTGTTTATTCCCCTTCAAAATAGAGGTTTACCGTTGGCAACTGAGACATACATTGAAATCATACTTTATGTGGAGTAGATCATGCTAAACAAGATTAAACTGTTGTTGCAGTTTCTTTTTAAACTAATTGTTATGATATTTGTCATGTGTAAACTGTGGTGTATTCAACTAAATAACTGTATTATGTCAGTCTTTATAAACTATGTGTACTCTGTCTCTGTGTCTATGCAGTATTTTCACCCAAATCCATCCTCTTGTTGTGTGTTCCCCAGCCTTTGAAGTCATGTTCGTTATTATCTATTTTATTAATTATTGCATTTATTAGAAAGTCGTTTTTTGTTGTCAATGGCAGGATTCCACATTATCTGGTTCAACACAATACTTTTACTTTGAATGTAAACAGTCGATTTAGGTAATCCCTAAATCTCATACTTTTACACAAGGGTGAATTGTTTTGAAATCCAACACTTTTTGCTCTATAAAACTACATTTCACGTTAAAAATATTTTTGCCATAGTCAACTTGGAACCAGAAAATAAGATTTGAAACTGAATGGTTTCCCGCCATAGGTCAAGAATGTATTTTAATAGATAGTTATCATTACAGACCCCGGCATTTATCTTTCACATTGTCATACACGATGACTACCGGTTCACCCACTGTTAAATGTCATCGTAAATGGCCATGTCTCTTCTAATAATATGTAGATACATAATTTTGGGCTGTGCAGAAATTGAATTTTTTTATTGTGCTTCTGTGTGGGAGGATTTCTTTACATTGTAATGTTAGTTATCAAAAGGGATTTAGTCAAACTATTTATCCATAATCTATTTTTACTTAAAGATGATTGTGCGTTTGACATGCTAAAGCCCTCTTGTTTTTTTTTAATTTTTCTCTCATCTCTCCAGTACCTTCCTGTACTTGAAGTTCCTGGTGGTCTGGGCACTGGTCCTGCTGGCAGACTTTGTGCTTGAGTTTAGGTTTGAGTACCTGTGGCCATTTTGGCTTTTCATTCGAAGTGTGTACGACTCCTTCAGGTACCAGGGTCTGGTGAGTGCCTGCCTTTTGGTTAATTATTTCTTGGTTAGTATTCGCTGCCACTCTAGGACTAGTTGGTCGTGGCAATATTAATATGCAGATGATGCAAATATGAGTTAAATAAATCAAATTGAATGAAGAATCTATTTCATGTGACTCAACATTGTGAAACGTTGTTGTTGTTTGATAAATAATCGACCTGTTATACCAAGTCTATAAGCTGCCGTGATTTATTTGCTAACTTTAGCTGAGAGCTATGCAAGAATTATGGCAGCAATAAAGCCAATACATTATATTGACCTAATGATGATTTAGGTTAAGTTCATCCTAAGACTAAGTATAAACGGGGTACAAAATGCTGAGGCGGAATTCTGTTTCTTGTTGCCAGAAAGAAGAGATAGCTAGCAAATTTAACTCAAAATGTGTAGATACAAATGTTTATTTATGGTCAGAATTACTAGCTATTAGCTATTATAGCCTCATGGCTGTGATGTTTTGTTTTTTTGTTAATCGAAATTATTCTATCCAATTCTTCTTGGAGACAACCAAGTCATTAATTGGGCTTAGATGTCTGATGTAGATTTGTTGATGAATTTTACTCGTGACAAATTATCAATCAATAAAGTTGTTGCAGAAATGATTATGAACTGAAGAGATTTCAACCCTTTGAAAGTTTGTAGCAATGTGTTTTTGGACCGCTCCACTGTTAACTCCGGTAATTTCTTCTTGTTCCAGGCCTTCTCAGTGTTCTTTGTGTGCGTGGCATTTACCTCTGACATCATATGCCTGCTCTTCATACCCGTACAATGGCTGTTTTTCGCTGCCAGCACTTATGTGTGGGTGCAGTATGTGTGGCACACAGGTGAGCCCATCTATTCACCTGCCTTTGGATGCGCTAAACTTGAGTGGTTAGATTAAAAAAAGAAAAGCTGCTGCCATATTTACACCGCTCTCTCACAAACTATGTTGCGTAACGAAGAGACGGCTTTTCCGAATCCGTTTTAGCGTCTGTAATTAAACGTGCATGTTCCAGGTTTCAATCAAATTTAGCAGTAGCCCTCGTTGACCAGGCAGTGTCGGATTGGGTGTCAGGTTGACAGCAGATGGAAGCAAGTGCCGTCGCAGTGCGAAGTTCCTGAGTGCCTGCTGTGTACACCACCCACGGCTAACTCCAGACAACGTTCAGATCCCCTGGACGGCATTGGAGTATTAATACACTGTTAAAACTCCCTGTCCCATATTGGTCGGGAAGAATTTAGACTGTCTTCTCCACCCTCTGTTTTTGATCAGAGGAAGTACCAGGGAGCCAAACATGTGTGTTGTTTGATCGTACTATGAGGTGCCTGACATGGTGAAAAGGGAGAGACTTTCTGTCTTTTCCAAAACTCTGTTATTTTGGTTCTTCTGTACAGTTCAACATCATGTTTATGCTTCATTTGGTTTGTGGTCGTTCTATGTCTACTTTTCACCTGAACGTCTTGTGTTCTCTTGTGTGCTGTTGTGATTACTGTTCTTGTAGGAGGTGTCTTCATATCCACAGTGTTAACGCTATTTTTCTAACCAAAGCAATAGGTATTAATTAATCATGTTTTTATGTAAATGTGGTTATTGCGACCCCTGGGTCTCTGCTGAATGTCGATATGGGCTTATCATGACCAGCCGTTTATTTCCTGTTGTAAGGCCCGCCTTTTTCTTCCACAGAGCGAGGGGTCTGTCTCCCCACAGTGTCTCTCTGGATACTATTCGTGTACATAGAGGCAGCGATCAGATTTAAAGACTTGAAGAACTTCCATGTTGACTTGTGTCGACCGTTCGCAGCACATTGGTAGGTAGTTTCGACTGATACTGCTGTATTTTGAGATGTAGCCATTTTTACTTCCCAGAGTTAGAAATGTCAGTTTGGCAGACACATCTATGCCATTTATTACAGGAAAAGTTATAGGTGGGGACTTTACTCAAGGATACAACAGATGTATGCTTCTTTTATTCAAACCACTAGTCCAAAGCCAATTACATTAATGTTTATATACATGTGTCTTTGGCCCCAGGATTCAAACCATCACAAGCCACATGCTTTACAACCTCTGCCTTACAGGGCCACATTATTTACAGAAGATGGACTAAGGTAGCTTCTTAGACCCACTGGTCAGGCCAAGGATTGTTCCGTCTTTGATTCGATAATGAAAAGGCATAATGATGCAGCTTTCCCCTTGGCAGAGATGTTTTCTTCATACTACCTATGTTTGTGTTTAACTTATGAACATGTTTTGTCTTTCGGATGAGTTTTCTCTTACTTTGTTTCTCTTTGTAGCATCGGTTACCCTGTGGTGACGTTAGGTTTTGGCTTCAAGAGCTACGTCAGTTATAAGATGCGCTTACGAAAACAGAAGGAGGTGCAGAAGGAGAACGACTTCTACATGCAGCTTCTACAGCAGGCCCTGCCTCCAGAACAACAGATGCTCCAGAGACAGGAAAGGGAGGCGGAGGAAGGTGAACGCGAACACACAAGGACTGGTCAATTTGGCCAAATACTTGTTCCTCGCCAAAATATTCATGTTATTTTAATTATTATGATGATAATAATAAAATATTTTTTATAGTGCCTTTAACAGATGCATCTCACAGCGCTATACAACACAATAGACAATACATTCAGAGGAATACAGAACATGCAGTAATAAAAATACAATAGAATCATTTAATAATCGTGTTTTAGAGAAGTTTTCGAAAATACTCAAAGCGTAGTCATGTTTCACTTCAGAGGGACGAGAATTACATGGTTTACCACAAAAACATGAAAAGGCAATGTCACCAAGAGAGCTTAAATGAGAAGCAGGAACTGTAAACAAAACAGATTCAGTGGAACAAAGGTCATGCGTTGGAATGAAAGGCATTAAAAGGTCAAAGGTGCATTGGGGCCAAACCATGAGGAACCTTGCAGGTTAGCATGACGATGCTAATAATGCCATTAGCTTATAAGGCAGTTAGAGTGAAATTAGATTTTGACTAATAACGGTTATATTAGCCTAACTCATCGTATGTTCAAAGTCTAAGGCACTACTTTAACTTTCTTAAAGTATATCAATATCATCATAATCCACACGTGTCTTTTGTCCTTACAGTAAGATACTGTATAACTTGTACCGTTGTCGTCCAACCCCAACACCTGACACAGTGCAAATTCTGTCAATTGTGTATTTTATCACACCTTAATTTTGTCCAACTTGTTCACCTTCTATTCAGCTGCAGCAGCCAAAGGTATATCCGAGGTGGACACCACATCCTTCTCGCAGAACGGCGCACCGGGCAGTAAAAAGATATCTCCGCCACTCCCAGAGCTGGAGTACAGAGACAAAGCGAGAGAGGGCCGGGAGTCCCAAAAGCAACAGAACAGCATCTTGCCGTCGTCGATAGAATCCAAACTCCAGGAGATGGAGTACATGGAAAACCATATGAACAACAAGCGACTGACTGTCACAGAGCTGGTGGGCAGCGCAGATAATCTGCTGCTGAAAGACGAGAACTCTTCCTCGTGCTCTTCCACCTCCTCCTCCTCGTCCTCCTCAAAAAACTACAAGAACGCCAGCGGCAACGTGGCGGTCAACTCCTCGCCCCGGGGGCACGGCGCAACCAATGGCAGCGTCCCCACGGCGGCGCCGGCCTCTTCCTCGGGGAAGAATGACAAGAAGCAGAAGTGTTCAACGGGGCGCAGTCCAGCAGCGGGTTCCAGCAGAGACCCGACAGACAACTGCATTCCCAACAATCAACTCAGCAAGCCTGAGGCGCTCGTACGGTAAGACGCTGTTTACTCCTCCAACCTGCTGTGGTCTTATCATATGCTCTACTTTCCTCTAGCGGCGGTGACACATAAAATAGAGATCGTCCGTTAAACGTTCACGCAGTTGGTGTCCCGCCTGCAGCGGGTTTAAACAATTTCGACGTGATATGGAAGGACATTGCGATATAAATATGGTCGCACACTTGGATTTGTTTCGGAGCGATAATCAAGCAATGAAGTCAAAGGAACTCTCTGCTAGACCTCTGAGGTGGAATTGTCAAGGCATAGCTATTGATGGTTATGCGAAACTGTTTCCGGGAGTACAGTGGAAAACATTCTTTAATGCTCTTTGGTTTTAATAATGGGGTATTGTGTGTAGAATAATGGCTATTAAAAAAATAAACCTATATCTTTACGAAGTCTACAACTTGACAAAATGTTGGTGATGCAGTCCATTTTCCTAGCCAATCACTATAAACCTGATTTCCTAACACTATTACAGACATAATAAACACACACCACAGAAGTCCTTTATGCCCGATTGTCGCAGTACGATTTTCAGGCAGATAGTATCTGTAATATGCTAGTTCCCGGTCGCTGCTTGAGATGCTTGCCCTTATCAGATATCATGTGAGTATTGAGACGATCCCTGAACTCAAACTGACCTTGCTGCAGTGCATTCTTCAGATTGACGTTTGATCTGTTTTCCACTGAATTATGTCCAGGCTGGAGTGTGAGCAAGTTGGTGCTTTGTTGGTCCGGCACCTCATACAGATGCACAATCAGATTGAGGTCTGGGGTGTGTGTAGGCCGGGGCAACACCTTCAACTCTTCATCGTATTCTTTAGACCAGGGGTCTCCAACCCTGCTCCTGGAGAGCTACTGTCCTGGGTGTTTTCATTCCAACTTCATGTATATGCAGCCTCAGTCAGCAATGATCTATCTAATTATTCCAGTCAGCTGTGCTTAATTAGGGTTTGAGTGAAAACCACCAGGACAGTAGCTCTCCAGGAGCAGGGTTGGATACCCCTGCCTTAGACCATTCCCGGACGTGTGTGTGTCTGTGTGTGTGTACTGTCGTTCACAGCGAAATTCAAACTACTGAGCACATGAAACCAAGATACGTGAGGGAATGGGAACCTTGTGAATGACCCGAAGCTACTGTGTTCACAACATGTCATTAGGTTGTCTTGTCTTCCTCTCATCCCTCGTTTTCTCTTCTCGTCCTCTTCCTTCCACCTCTCACCTTTAGGCTGGAGCAGGATGTGAAGAAGCTGAAGGCGGACCTGCAGGCCAGCAGACAGGTGGAGCAGGACCTGCGCAGTCAAATTGGCTCCTTGGGCAGTGCTGAGCGCTCCGTCCGCTCTGAGCTGGGTCAGCTACGTCAGGAGAATGAGCTGCTGCAGAATAAGTGAGTGGTACAGGCTAGTGCTAAACACATGTTGAGACCGGTGGGGTGTCGATGTTGCCGGGGAGAAGTGGACAATCGGTTGTGCTTTGAAGTCAGTTTGTCAAGACAGATTAGAGTTGTGTCCGTCTCTAGTTCATGATCTGGGACCTGGTAAGTGTGGTTGCTTATTTTTTCCATTGGACTTTTCTTACCAGCTGGCAAATGTTTATTCGAAATTTACCTTGTGAAGTCCGAAAGGAACTCGAGCTTGATTCTCCGTGCAGCGTAGGAGAGAGATTTGTTTTAAATGCAGCATAATATACTTCCATTTGAGTTATTTTCAACATGAGGGACAACTCCCATGTGTAGAACCTTACGGCTGAGCCAGGCTTGTTGCTCTGCCAGAACAACGCCTACCAGGATCCAAAATTAACTTTTCGGCTCACCAGCCAAGGCGGCTGCTAGATGAAAACATTCACCAGCCGGACAGATTTTTTTACCGGCCAACAGAACATCAGATTGAAGTTACAGCGAACCAGCAGCTTTCTCTAGCGCATGAATTAAATGATATTCATCTACCCGTCTGTGTGGCGTGTAATCTCCCTAATTTACTCACCACAGAGAAAATGTATCTGCATTTGTCGAGTAGCGAGAGCTAACTCTGGATCGTGAACCCTACCATTGTACTGTGCGGGATCATGTCATTTTAACAATAGCAAGGGTCGATTGGCAAGTGACTGCAAAACCACATTAGGCTCAAGCTATTTCTCCCCGCAGGAAATGACAAATGCCAAAATATCTTAGGGAAAAAAACTGTTAACTGTTATTAACGCACTCTGGCCTGCCGCACTCTGGCATTCCGGCTACATAAACTGAAAGGTCCACCAGCTCGTGTTTAACCTAATGTGTTAAACACGGGTTATCAACGGGCGTATGTAAACTCCAGGGTGTCTTATCTGACCCTTCTCAAGCACAAGCTTCTATATACACACACACACACACACACACACACACACACACACACACACACACACACATGAGGTGGAGTCCCACATGCTGCTGGCTAACGTGGTGCTGCGTGTGTGTGTGTGTGTGTGTGTATACAGGCTTCATAACGCTGTCCAGGCCAAACAGAAGGACAAACAGGCTGTGGGCCAACTGGAAAAGAGGCTGAAGGCGGAGCAGGAGGCCCGCGCCGCCGCGGAGAAGCAGCTTGCAGACGAGAAGAAACGCAAGAAGCTGGAGGAGGCGACCGCAGCCAGAGCAGCAGCCTCCAGGTACGCTACTGGCTGGCGGCGTTTTCACGTTAATAAACCGTAATCTACTGTCGTGTTCGAGCTGTACCCTGCTACGGCAGTAGGACCCGGTGTAGGTGTCAGCTCTGTTTGTCTTGGCTCCACAGGGGTGAGTGTACAGATACGCTGAGGCGGCGTATCACAGAGCTGGAGGCCGAGTGTAAGAAACTGAGCGTGGACATCAAACTCAAAGAGGACCAGATCAGAGAGCTGGAAGTTAAAGCACAGGTGAGAATGGGTTACGGTTCACTTCAAGCTGGTATGTTTGTATTTTACATTTTAAACACACTCCGTCTTCGGTTAATTTGCTAACATCTCTTACTCGCAGTCCCCCTCATTGTTGGAGGAACGTTATGTGAAATCGACGTTCTCAATTGAGGCAGATCAAAATGTAATGCACACTGTACACTGGCACTCAGACAATGTTACTTCTTCTGATGTTTCTCCCTCTCTCTCCCTATCCCAGGAGCTCCACAAGTACAAGGAGAATGAGAAGGACACGGAAGTGCTTATGTCAGCGCTATCAGCCATGCAGGATAAGACCCAGCACCTAGAGAACAGCTTGTCTGCAGAGACCCGCATCAAACTGGACCTCTTCTCAGCGCTGGGTGATGCCAAGAGACAGCTGGAAATCGCACAAGGTCCGTCCTGCTAGGTTCATCTCATTTACATTTTGCGCATTTAGCAGACGCTCTTATCCAGAGCGACTTACAATAAGTGCAGGCATTTCACATATAGCTAAAACACACATCAAAAAGGCAATAAGTACATTGTTCCTGGGTGGGTGCAGGGGGAAGTGCTAGAGATAGAAGGGGTGCTAGGAGAGGAGGAGTGGATGATAATCTCCTAGGCAACGTTCCTGTATCCCGCCCATCTGCGTGTGATTGTTGTTGAATAGACTGCATGATGTCACATGCATGTCGTATCTGACAATGTCCTGCCGTGTGTCACTGTGTGTCATAGGTCAGATCCTGCAGAAGGACCAGGAGATCAAGGACCTGAAACAGAAAATAGCGGAGGTGATGGCCGTCATGCCCAGTATCTCGTACACAGCCGACAGCAACAACATGACTCCTGTGGTTCCCCACTACTCCTCCAAGTTCATGGACACCAGTCCCTCTGGCCTGGACCCCAATGCGTCTGTGTACCAGCCACTGAAAAAGTGAACGTTCCCTTCGGGCCTCCTTTGCTTTGGTTTTTTGAAGCCCACTTCCAGATTTGCTCGGCTGTGTCTGAGAACTTTTTTCCGCCTCTCACTCGCCAGGTCAGAAGGATGTTGTATTGTGTGGCTGTATTTGTTGTAGTAAAAACAAATGTCCACTAGGAATTGCCAGGTTGTTTTCTTTCTTGTAAATGTCAAGTGAAAGACATGATTTGGCTTGTATCCTATCTAAGACATTTCAGTTTCCCGCTTTCCTCCACCTGTTACCAGGTACGAAAAACCACTCTGTTTGGTTTTAATATATAGCTGTGATGTGGATCTCTGCAAGGAAGACAGCTCGCCCTTATTTTCAGTATAGAGGAATGATGATGATGATGACGATAGCTGAGCACGGATATAAGTGTTTATTCCGTTAGGAAGCTATTGTCAACATGTTTAAAATAATCTGGTGTGAAGTTGTCACCGATTCTCACCTGTTTTTCGCAATGCTACTTTTCAGTCTGAAATTTCAGAGGCCAAATTGAACCTTGCGTCAGCTGCTCTTGGATGTTTTGTTATACATTAAAAAATAGATTATGTAGTCTCTTTTTTCCACTGGTTAATATTGCTAACGAAGGTTTGATAACTTTGAGTTGAGAAAATGGCTGCATACTGATAATTCTTTTTTTTAACATTCCAAATGATTGGATGTTTAATGCAAAATTACATGTATTTCTCTCCATGCCCTGAAATCTCCACAAGCCTTTCCAAAGGAGTGTTAAGTAAAGGGAGAACAGTCTCTCACAGTGTCATGCTCACAGTGCCTTGAGACAGGACGTCAGTTGTGAGAGGAAGGACTGAAGTGCAGAGCTTTCCAACCATTCAATATTACCCTCAAACTGGACTTGGTCACTGACAGTAGGTTCAGTGCAGATGGCACATATTCTTCTTTCAGTTCTGTTGATATGGATACTTCTCCGTTCTAGCATGGTTATGTTACTGCTTTACAGTAAATTGATATGGTAATGTGGCCACTTCAAAATCTACTGGCTACAGGTCCCAAACTCACAGCATGGTTTCTGCCCTGTATCTATGTAGATCTCACCTCTCTGCCGTACATTCGGTTCTGTTCATTTAACTGTTGTCCAACTGGATTTTATTGTTTTGACTTAAATTGCACTGTTTAAAAAAGAACACATGTTGTTTAAAAAGGGATGAAGAGAATTTCTTTAACGGGATTTTGTAGAATGTATTCAAGAAACAAGCTCTGGAAATGCCAAGCAAGACAATTATTTTCCACAGAATTTTGCATTAGATTTGTCATTGAGTTCCTTGCTTCAGCCGATTTGTCAAGAAAGGATCGCTCGTTCTCTAGAAATGTCCTATCCAGGAATGTATACAATACATAGATTAACATATTTGACCAACATTCTGATATCTTATTTTTCACAAGTTTGTCAAGCAGATGGGGAAATTGGTTACCAGTTCGTAGTAGACTGTTTATCTACAGGGACTAGAAAGTTACAGTATTTGTGATGGCCATTGGTGTTAAGAACAGGTAACTGTTTTTTTTTTTTTTTTTTCCTAAGTCTTTTTGGTATTTTGTATTTTCTGCAGAAAGGAATAGCTTGAGTCTAATGTGGTTTTGCCGTCATCTGAAATGGTACTGGTGCGTGCGTGGTGATGACTTGTTGTTAATGGAAATTGCTTTTTGCCCGGATCGCTACATATGTCCCGGGCTCCTAAAATGTTGTGAAAATTACAGTTCAGTCAGTTGCTCCGTCTTCTGATTTTGACAGTATAAAAAGACAGTTTTGTTAGTTTTGTTTTCTATGCCCTCAGTCACGGCTGTATTTTCCCCCCGGTCTGACCTCGGCTGCGTTTTTTGCTGTCTGAGGTTTCCAAGGAATAAATTATTTTCGTGCAAATGTTTTCAGTCAGAAGTTTATTTTCTTGTTCTTCATGATGCAAATCTTAAGCCTCATTAGACAGCAAGTAGATACATCTGTGCTGTCTGGAAAGGGCTTTTAAATGTTAGTGTTCTCACGCCGACAACCACTAGGGGGCAGTGTCTCTCTGCAATGTCCCAAAGCCTCTGGTCTTGCGTTTCCTCTCCGATTTTTGTCAGTCTTGTTCCCTAATTTTCTCAATCTCATATAATTACAGCTAATTAGCTAGTAAGACTTTAAGCCAAACGTTTAATGTGTTGATGGCCTAAATTTCTAGGTAAAATTTGTCTTTTATTAAACACTTTCTCTTTTTCACACCTTTTGGTACTCTGAAAGCTGTAGAGAAATAAGCATTAAATAAGGCTTTTAGAAATGAAATCACCCACGGCCACCAATTACTAAGTAATATGACAAAATGAAAAGCAATAAGAGACTGTCTGCATGTTTGGATTTTTAGGAAGGAAGTAAAATGCATTGTGACCTTTGTAAAGGAGATAATAGAACAGTATTTCCAAGAACGGCCTATTCTAATGTTTAATAAACCAGTGGTAAGTATCGGATGTGGTCCATTTTCGGATCTTCATGATGTCACTCACAATTAACCCATTTAATGTAAATCATATCAATGTTTTTTTTATGCAAATACTCCTACATATTGTTGCTACTGTTTTTTATACAGCTGAGTTGCATTCCACACTGCAAGGCATTGAGGCCTTAAATCCATGCATGTTTGGCATGAGGCCTAATGCAAAATCAGCAGAATTACAGGAATGAACTGCATGTCATACTTTAATAGTGTGCTTAACGGCACTTGTTCCAAGTTAACACCTCCATTTGGCACGTCTACCACTCGGATGTGACGGATTATAATCTGAGTCTGGCAACTACGTAGAAAAATACATCACGAATCCACACGTTTCAGTTACATTAAGTCCAAGCGTGTACTTTAAATAATTCTCGTAATGATTTAATTCACCATGGTCTGACTTTTTTTTAATCGGTCTGTATTCTTAGTTATTTGTCTTGTTAACTATCTACCTAGCATGTATGTGACTGACAGACATTGTATTATTTAACTTTCTGAATTCATATGAACGAAGACGCATTATCCTCTCACTGAAAATCAGTGTCCTGGCCACAAAAGCAAAGTTTGTGAGGGATAACCAGTCATTTTTAAAAACTTTAACTATAAGCAATTAGGAAATAACGCCTACTGTTGTTTTAGTGGGTTGAAATAATCACCAGTGGTCCCAATTCCATGGGATATGTATTACATATAAACTGCAATGCTTTGAGGTCACTGATTTGTGACCTCATGAGAGGAGTTTGGCATTTCTGTCATTTCTAAACTATGATTACGTACTCTCTATAGTAGAGACTCTGGAAGAGCTGGATTTTTTAAACTCCAACCCCCTGACGGCACGGTGTGAATAGGTTATGTGTGAAGCATAGATACCTTTTTGCGGATGGGAGGTTGCTATTTATTATAAATCTTAGTTTGTTTAAAAAACAGCCATGATAATACCAACGTGTGTGGCTCAGTTTCATCGTTCCTAGTTCAACTATAAACAGTTTCTCCAAGTGTTTAGAAAGAAAACACACACACACACACACACAACCTTTTATGTTCTGGGAGGCAGCTGAATGAGTGAATGTGACACCTGTGAGTCCCCTGGGGAGTTCCCTTCCAAACATCTCTGTCTCCAGACAGGTGAGCTTGTCACTCGTATCCTGACAACGACACTGTAGTCTGGAGGCACCCGCTGAGAGGGTGTATGATGATGGAGTTTACCCTGACACTCCCATTAGGAACTGTCTCTGTTTTTCCACAGGCAGCTGTCTGTCCATTTGTAAGATGGGCTGCCAGTCAGAGTTATAGGGGCGGGGGTTACTTGGGGTTACGCGGGCGGGTGCTTTCACTAAGAGCCTAGACATGCTAAAAATCCGCCCTTGTATTGCTCTTGTTCATCTAAATATAAAATATGCATACTGCATTCAAACACACTACTAGCAAATATGCAATTTAGACGTGTCACCACCACGCCCTTTAAAATACGACCACTAAAAATGTAACACACAATATAGACACACGTTTAATATTCCACACATATGCAGCTGCGTTTCTCTCTATGGCTCTGGCTCGTGCGAATTCACAAACGCACGTTCCATATCCGGTTGATTTGCATACATAACGCCGCCCACTCCTGTGTGTGGACGAGCGCGATAGTAATTCATCCATTCCGGGTTGTGTCGTTGAAGCCGGAGCGGAACGGAACTGCTCCAAAGTTCGGGAGAGAGAGAGAGAGCGCGCGACCAACGGGCCGAAGTGATTTCGGACACAACCGTCGACGCTCGTCGTTGGGCTCTTCGCCCCCTCGGTTTTTTTGGATTACGATATGGACGCTTTGAAGTCCGCTGGAAGGGCGATAATTCGGAGTCCAAGTCTCGCTAAGCAGTCGTGGGGTGTCGGCAGACATAAAAGTAAGTGTGGCGAGTTGAATAGCCACAAAAGCGAATTAGCGCCTGGATGTTAGCGACTCCTGTCGTGTCCTATTTGGTAAATTGGCTAATTTAGCTTGACACTCCTTTGACTTCAGGTGCCTAACCTTTTCAAGCCGGTGCACTACTCAGTTTGCTCTAATTCCCGATGTGTTGTTGCTGGCTGTAGCTAATAATGTTAATAAGCGTAAAGTTGAAAGGTGAACACCTTGTTGACTGACTTGGGTACTACTATATGCATTGGCTGTGTCTGCTGAACATTTTTAACCCGGTATAACATCAACCACTCGGATGCCATAACCGCTCTTCCCCGGGAAACGGCTCACAAATCATCCAGTTGTCTTCCTGTCAGGACCATCAAAAACCTATTTAGGCTTGTGCCACCAATCTGTGTTGTCACGTTTAACATTTTGACTGAGAACCATGAATTCCTTTGCCTGCGTGTGATTCATATATACATTTTTTCTCATGCATTCCCGGGATGCGTCCGCCACGTCACCGTGGAGTGGAAACAGCTCGAGTTATTCAAATATTTCACACTCAGGAGTGTTGAAAAAGCCACACTTTACTTGTCATCGCGCCGAATAATCGAGTAGGTGGTCAGGTATGTTTTAGGGCGTGATGTGTGTCTAAGCAGGAGCGTTGGTAACCAAAGTCAAATCTACACTGTTGTTGCGAAACAATTGTCAGCTCCACTTAGCATTCTTACTTGGCAGATAATCATTGCATATGTAAAACACACTGAGACAAACGTTGTGACCCACTGCCTACAATATGCTGTTTGTCCTCTGCGCGCCGACCCACTGAGTCATGGATTTTACATGACCCCTGTAGGTGTCTTCTGGTATCTGACACCAAGATATTAGTAGCAGATCCTTCAAGTCCTGTGGGTTGCGAGAGCCGCCGTGGAGCGTACTTGTTGCTCCAGCACATCCCAGAGCTGCTCAATCGGATTGGGCTCTGGGAATTCTGGGAGCAAAGGGGATCACATTGAACTAACTATTCAATATGACTGAAAGCGGGTTGGGGCAGCAACATGTGTTCGCAGGCAAAGCGGCAGTCGTTTTATGTGGAAACCGTTTTCCCATGTTGATTTTTTAGTTGTCCATGGCCTGACTTGTTGACCTTTGTGTGTTGTTAGTGTTCACAAGTGAGACCCTGGATCTTACCTGTCATCAGTATTGGCTCAGGACTGTTGTATCCCCAAATGTAAGAGCACTACTGTGATATTAACACATTTGCATAGAACCAGGACTATGTTAGGATGCAGGACGGTTGATGTATTAAATATACTATATTCTTGCCATAATGCAAATTGATAACTAACTAAACTGATCACTTTCAGAGTTTATGAAATATACTTAATCTGGGTTGTTGTTAAATGTGTTGTCTAGCTAACTTTGAGTTTGCTTGGCGGCACAAGGAAAATGCCCATAGTCAAATCGTAGTTCGAGCAAAACATTCGTAGTGTTTCGGGAAAAACACTGATCTACCCATGCAATATTGACGTAACCACATGGATATAAAATGTATCAGATATCAGAGTGCACTGGCATCAGTCGCTAGGTGTTGATGTAAAGTTACTTTATTTAGTTCGTCACGACGGGAAGCAACACGGCCGCTGCAAGTTGTAATGTGTTTTATTGCGGTCACATGATGTATCCTCCACTCACACTGACACCACTGCGCCGCCATTCAGAGTCTCAGTAGAGTTATGTCTATGCAAAGCACTTGTGTTCTGAATCGTGTCTTCATCAACATGTTGCCCTCCTCGTCGGCCGATTATCTGCGCTTGGATAGATCTGGGTCAGAATCTTTCACGAAGACTCCCGAGTGTTTCAGCTGTTTAAGACTGCATTAATGGGAAGATGATTGTAATTCTTATCGGGGCATACCATCAGCGCCCCGGGCGTCCTGCAGGCGGCAATCAGGATGTTGGACGGGGTTGACATGCAGATTAGCAATCTAGCAACTCCTTGTGATTGGTCGGGGCCACGCTAGCTTCATCGTAGTCTAGAGCCTGGGTTGATTCTGGCTGGAGTTCCTGACAGCCATTACACTGGAGCGAGCATTGTAATGGTTGTCACAGTTGCCTATAGGCAAAATGGTTGTAAACGCAGCATGTTTTTACAATGGACTACATATCCATTTGTAAAACTTATAGCTCTTCGTTAATGTTATTCCTGACCTAAAATCATGGGAAAGGCTTTAATCATTAATATGACACAGAAATTGGGAGGGGAGAAAATTGAGTCAATTGGGATAAGAGAGAATCCCATTCAAACTAATTCTCTGCATGCATCCATCAGGCTTGACCTTGGTTAGACATATTCAAAGAAAATCCATCCATGCCCAGATACTGTTTTTCCCTTTCTCAAATTCATCTTTGATGTGAATAATGTTTTCCCTTGGAGACTTACAGTTTCAGAGTGAAACTTCAAGCCTGCAAGATTTGTATAAGTCACACAAACCCATAACCACAGAGCACATTGTAGCACATTGAGTTTAGTTCAAGACAGTCCCTGTCACATAAAATTCTAATTCTACAGTGTTGCAGATAATGGCTGCTATAATGTAACTAACAACAGTCTATCAGATTTTAGTCAAAAGAACATTCTGTCTGTGTGTCTGTGTGTCTGTGTGTCTGTGTGTGTGTGTGTGTCGTCTGTGTCGTCTGTGTCGTCTGTGTCGTCTGTGTCGTCTGTGTCGTCTGTGTCGTCTGTGTCGTCTGTGTCGTCTGTGTGTCGTCTGTGTCGTCTGTGTCGTCTGTGTCGTCTGTGTCGTCTGTGTCGTCTGTGTGCGTGTGCGCGCGCGCGCGTGCGTGCGTGCCTGACTTCAACAATCAGAACGTGATATCTATGTCATTTCCTGCTGTCTTCAAACAGCTGATGTGATTTCTGCAATCTTGCTGACTCTGCACAGCGTTCTGCCCTATTGTATGAAAAGCCTCTTTTTAGGCAGAAAACTGATTTGACATCGGTCGTTCACCTCGTTTTTTACGCTTATTCCTTTGGTTAGTTTTTTCTACTTCCTTTCACAGTATAATATCAGTGTCATTTTGACTTACTGGCACCAGAGATTTTACCTAGGCTTGCCACTTATCAGCCTGCTGCATAGTTCCTACATTGGACAGACTTGGTTTGCCAGCCCACAGTGGATGTGACCTAGCTTTAGGTTAATTGGAGGAAACCACATGGTCGGCTAAATGATGTTTTGCTTAACAGGATAACAGGTTTTACTGTTTGTTGTTGCTGGTTTGATGTCAAATCGTTCTCATGGTGTTATTTTGAAGAGTGTGGCCAACAGGTTATTGTGGCGATGGTTTCGTGTCCCCAGCGCAATGTCATCCAAAAGGCACTGCCTGCCAGGTTGTAATTGTGATTGCTTTCTACCTTTATGGAGCTGTAAAGTCCCCTTGTGGTTTATAGCTCGATTACATTCCACATATCTGGAGTCTGCTCAGGTGTTTAGTTACATTGGACATGTACGGTTTTGTCTCTTTGTGGGACTGTGGTGGGGATTCCTCGCTTGTTCTTTGGCGATTGGCTTATCCCATGCAGGAATTCATCACTGTTAATTAAATTGCCTTCTTAAATAGATTACATATGTGTTTTTTGGTGAGGGGGACACCTGTGGTCAGGGAGATGTTAAACCTGTTCGGTCCCTGTGTCATACCAGTGTGCCTAACCAAGTGTCAAACTGTTCATTAGACAGGATGGACTTTTAACCCACTAAAAGCCAGTGCCATGTTAATGGCCCGTACGGACCCCACCTGAGGCTATTTAGAGGAGGTTAAAGGTTAGCATATCCCATTAGGTTCTGAGATTATTAATGTGTTCTCCATGTTGGGCTGTCCCACCTGGATATCGAACACGGATACATTATCTGATATGTTTACGTTTCTTAGAACCGAGTGAACATCTGGACAGAGACGGCTGACCGGACGTTTCTCTGGCTTTCTGTGGCTGTTTCGTAACCAGTCAGAAAGACCGAATGTATAGTCTGCAGAATCACCTGTTGGTTGGTTTTGGCTGTAGATAAGTAGATGGGCAAAGCTGTGCTGCTGTTGTTGAATGTCAACCGTTCTGTTATAGACCAGTCATTTGGTTGACATTTAACAAAAATATATTTAAAATTAACTGTACCCACTGAGGTTGTCTGATGCTTTAACAGCACAGTGTTTATTGAACAGTACATGTCTACCAGCCTAATGACGATTACTGTTATATTTGGAGTGCCATTTCACCAAAATATTGTGTAATGTTTTAGCTGCTGGGTTTCCATGGTAACGGAATTTCCCCCTTTGTGGTGCCACACCCTAGCCCGAATCTGACTACTGTTTTAACCCGATGTCTGGTATCAGTATCAACTGAATAACCAAGCATGTGAAGAACACTTAAATATACAAGAAACTTTGCATGGGAATGTCCTCTATGCTGATATTGGATTGCACACATGCCCTTTAGTCAAAATATAAGATTTTTTGCCATGGCAATGTGTAGATTCAGCAGCAGCACGTCCCTGTTGTTGGAGGAAGTGCAGGAAAGGCTGAGAAAGTAATTGTTGCACTGGTAGCCAGCACCTTGGAGGGCATTGCTTGTTGCCAACTGGGCACTTGGGCAGGCCTTCTTTTCCCCCTCACGATATTGTAAGATGTTTTTCAGAATAAAAAAATGTTCTTTTGATTTTTTTGATAATGTGATTCTCCCTTGTTTATTGGAATTTAAATATATTTCCAATCGGTTTGATGTCAATCTGTGGGAGATGGTGTTTTACTCATTTGGATTTGTGAACCAAAGGTTGCATATTACTGCTGTGGACTGGTTAAGAATATTGAGGTAATTTTTAAACTGTACCAGCAAATATGCAAAACTCTGATTCGTGGCCAATTAAAGCAATACATGGCCTATTAAATGAGGTATTCATTCAGTATGCTGCCGGCGAATGCTGTTTAAATCCACCACAAGTACTGAAAGTATTCCAACAGAAACCTGCTAGATGTTGCCTAATAGGATCTTGATGTGGTTCTTCGCGTTGCCCATCTCTTGTCCCAGGTACATGCTGTGCACAGTCCTGTCCCATGTGGCTGAATGACACGGCATGGTGCTTGCATGTCCTGGGTTCATGGGTTCAGTCCCCAGCTTCTCCCCAGGTCGCCGTGGCAATGAGAAATTGTTCTCAATTGGCCTACATTATACAATAAAGGTTACATAAAAAAATAAAGATGAAACAATCATGGCTTCCTCCTGCAATGCTAAATACAAAAGACAGGGATGCATTTTATTCACATTCACTGACAG
Source organism: Dallia pectoralis (assembly GCA_029465975.1). Lineage (NCBI taxonomy): Eukaryota > Metazoa > Chordata > Actinopteri > Esociformes > Umbridae > Dallia > Dallia pectoralis. The sequence goes on from CM055757.1 coordinate 8,374,477, forward strand.
TACTGTAATTGTCTTATTCTCCTAAAATGAACAAGAGACGAGAGCATTTAGCACCAGGATGTGGCTGTGAAATGCTGGGCTGAAGAGAGTAGCCCTCCAGTTTCTTGGGATACGACAAGGACGGATTGGACAATATGGTGATCGTAACGGACAGTGGTCAGAGGTTTGCTCACTGGCCTTTATGCCGGTTCTATGATGTGCTGAAGGTGTCTGCATGCAATGGTTTTGTTCTCTGGTCTGAGAACAACCGTGGATGGAAAATTGGAAACAAATGTAACAGGAGAAGGTTATTTATTCAAGAGCTGGGTAATGCTCTAGTGACATTCCATATTCCCTGAAGGCAGCGCCTTCCCAGAAACCAGGCAGACCTCTTCATGGTTCATCGTGCAGAGTTGACCAGCCCTGTACCACCTGATTCCTTACCTCTGATATATCTAGCCTGCACAGCAAGAGAACAGGATGCCAGGACTGCACATCCACAAATTATTACAACTGCCTGAAGTACATTTTGCAAATCACATGCAAGTTTGCAAGTAATGTGTGTAGTTTAAATAAGTGATCAAGTATGATGAAGGGATGTCAGGTTTGGTGCACACTTAAGAAAATGTTTATGCCCTAACGTGGCCCTACCTGACAACTGGTTTAATCCTTACTGGAACAGGCAGTCTCCAGGTCAGTTTCTCTCTCTCCCAGTGGATTTGATCAGTGCTTCACGTGTCTCGCTGTTTCAGACTTGCAGCTCGGCTGATAAGACTCTTATCTGCTCCACAAATCGCATCCTTCAGTCAGCTAGAATTCTTTTGGATGCTCGTCAAATCAACCTGCTGATAACTACTGTGGCTTAAGCAACAATTCGGGTACTGTCTTTCATGTTGTCGTTTACACCGGCTGAGGTTTCATTTCGAGAGCCTGTGGAGTTGTTTGTGTCTGAATCCGCTTGATTTTTATGCCATTTATTTGGTATTGTTCACCTCATTTTGCAGAGTTTCTAAACACTGTTATTAGTATTACTACTGTTTGTCTTTATGGATGACCTCCTTCAAGTAGTCGCAGTGAAATTTAAATGGATTCAGCCATGACATCAGAACTCAAAAGGGCTCTTGAACTTGTTTAACCACTAAGAAATGTTATGTGTGTGTTGATGTTTCTGCTTGAGAGACTTGACAAATTTTGCTCTTTACGTGTTTGATACAATGTAAACACACAGTTCTTTATCCTCGATGGCTGCGTTGACAAATTGTAGTCAGCGGGCGAACTGGAAACATCACCAACGCTCAGTGTGTATTGGTGTGTACCAGGCGGATGGAGTCCGTGTGTATTGGTGCGTCCCAGACAGATGGAGTCAGTGGAAGTCACATCTCCTTGTTTTCTAGTCTCTGCTGGTATTCGTACCCTGTCTATGAAAGCCTCCTTTCCGGTCACTGCCCACACAGAAGTTAGTCAATTCCCCTGTCTTTATGTGAGGAGCTAGAGCTTGTGCCAGGCCCTGCACTGTACGGAGGCTGACAATCGCAGGCTCGAGTCTGTATATACTGATCTAATGATCAATGTCTCAGTCTGGTTTTAACAATTGGTATCTGAACAATACAGTGTGTGCCCGTGTGTGTGTGTGTGTGTGTGTGTGTGTGTGTGTGTGTGTGTGTGTGTGTGTGTGTGTGTGTGTGTGTGTGTGTGTGTGTGTGTGTGTGTGTGTGTGTGTGTGTGTGTGTGTGGGTGTGTGTGTGTGTGTGTGTGTGTGTGTGTGTGTGTGTGTGTGTGTGTGTGTGTGTGTGTGTGTGTGTGTGTGGTGTGTGTGGTGTGTGGTGTGTGTACTGTGTGTGTGTGTGTGTGTGTGTGTGTGTGTGTGTGTGTGTGTGTGTGTGTGTGTGTGTGTGTGTGTGTGTGTGTGTGTGTGTGTGTGTGTGTGTGTGTGTGTGTGTGTGTGTGTGTGTGTGTGTGTGTGTGTGTGTGTGTGTGTGTGTGTGTGTGTGTGTGTGTGTGTGTGTGTGTGTGTGTGTGTGTGTGTGTGTGTGTGTGTGTGTGTGTGTGTGTGTGTGTGTGTGTGTGTGTGTGTGTGTGTGTGTGTGTGTGTGTGTGTGTGTGTGTGTGTGTGTGTGTGTGTGTGTGTGTGTGTGTGTGTGTGTGTGTGTGTGTGTGTGTGTGTGTGTGTGTGTGTGTGTGTGTGTGTGTGTGTGTGTGTGTGTGTGTGTGTGTGTGTGTGTGTGTGTGTGTGTGTGTGTGTGTGCTCTTTGATGTGTTTACAGCACTCTCTGATCAATCAGGCTTCACTCTGGCCTGCACCTGCTGTCCCTGGCTGTGTGTTAACTCTGCCTTTGGTTTAACTGGTTCCGCTGGAGGCCTGAGTAGACTTCTCTAAAAAAAGCGCATTCCATGAGATGAATGACCACATGCTGGCGGCGGTAGTTCTGTCTGTCCCTTCATGACAGACGCCGTGCTTGGCTTTGCACACGCTATTTGCTGTGAGTCGGCTTTATGCAGGTGGGAGAGAACCAGCATTGTGCCGGCTGGAGTCCAAACAATGCCTCATTGTTCCAGGAGGCTCAGTGCCTAGTTGCTGCTTAGTCCCGGATCTCTGTGCGTGCTCGTCATTTATCCAGCCTTCAGAAAGGCAGCGTTCAGCCCTGCTCCCTGTGACACCATACAGGGGTATTCAGCCCCCTATCAGCGACTGGTGCGGTACTGTGTCAGCGACTGGTATTGTTTCTTTTGCCAGTTTTTGTAGCTGACTTTGATATGGTGTTGCTGTTACATTGGAACCAGGGGAGTAGTTACCTGATCTGCAGTCAACACAGCCTACATGGAGTTCTATAAAGTAGGTGGTTGGCGATGGCAGTATCTAGATCGTCATACATAGCTAGTGTCGTAGGGGGATATTTGCTTATACTGACGGTTCAGACCAGGGCTGTTGTTTTCAAACTGCATTGAGGTTTTATATTTGGTTTCTATTTCAAAGCTTAATTAGATACCGGCGTTGAGAAATACCCGTCCAAACCCCTTAGAAATGCAAATGAGACGTTTCTTTTAGGGATGCGCCGAAATGAAAATTCTTGGCCGAAACCGAAAACCGAAAAAGAGGAAACCAAGACCGAAACACCGAAATAAATTATGCCAATTATTAGTACCATTGCATTTATGGATATGAGGCACCAAGGGCGTAGGTTTGGTCTCAGCTTCGGTGGGGACATCTCTCCCCCCCCTCCGGCAAGTGAACTTTTACTGAGAATAATGTGATTATTTTTGCGTTTAGTTGAGACAACAGCCTGTTGCTTTTATACTACTCTAAAGTTTAACTAGCATAGGCCTATCCATGTGCAGATCAAAAATCATTATGTAGTACCTGGCGTTCAACTTTTAGATGGTAATGCTGTTTGTCAGATTCAATATATTGTAGCGACCCTGGTGGTGCCACTACTCCGCCCCTACTAATGGGATATCCCAAATAGGCCACATTACATAAGCAAAATATACACAGGAAACATTTCCACTGTTTATTGTGACTGTAAGATTCTAACATATGGGGTATGTATTAACAGAAAGCACTGGTAACTTTACCGTTGTCTTCAGTCACTCTCCTGTGTACTTATAGCGTGTCAGATAACTCCCCTCCCCTAGGTTTTTTAGCCAATCAAATTACGGCGTTTCTAGTACCGTCCCCCTGGCTCTGCGGTCGGAATTGATCCAAATCGCTTCACAAACTCATAACGGAGTTCGCTAAAGTATTAGTGGGACGAATTTAGTCATGTTAAAATGTTGTTGGGGACATGTCCCCAGCGTCCCCCCCTAAACCTACGCCCATGTGAGGCACTTTCTTGCAGGATTTCACTGAACATATCAGACAACGAGGGTGCATGCCCCTCATCTAGTGCAGAGAGACAAGTCTTTTTTTCTGCGCTCTGATCTCCGCGCGCTGCTGCTCCGTGCGCTGCTGCTCCGTGCGCTACTGCTCCGTGCGCTATTGCTCCGTCCCCACACGGGTTCTCCGCATCCATCGCCGCCTGGATCATTTCTCGTGCGCGCTGCTTTATTTCTGCATCCAAGTAATGGTCTTTATAACGCGGATCAAGTACAGTCGCGATGAAGTGCAGAGGATCCGAATAGATCACAACATATTTCGGCCGTATTGTTTCGGTGATAAAAGTATTTCGGCCGAAAACCGAAAATGCCCTTTTGGGCCATTTTCGGCCGAAAATCTTCGGTGGCCGAATATTCGGTGCATCCCTAGTTTCTTTATACGCTGTCTGCAGGGCCGACGTCACGGTAACCGCTTGATGTTGTGTAACCTGGTCAGCTGGCACGCGTTGGACAACAGCGTGCGCACGGTGCCTGTTGTCAGCGTGTGTTTGTGAACCAGACATCATGCGACTGGGGACTACGTTAGCTTCACAATGGACAAATAATGAGACCGGGGAAAAGGCAATAGCTATGAAATATCTACCGTTTACTGCTGCTCTCAAGAGTGTTCACTCGCCCTTTAGACATTTTTGCAAAATTTATTTGGTTGATTTATTAGTTTTTTTTAGTTAGAGGCGCTGGTCTGTTTATTTGGCATCACATTTTTATGCGTTGTTATACAAGGAACCACTAAATCCTACGAGGTGGCTCTAGAGGAGCAGAGTCGTTTGTCTGTGTATTCTGTCCTGAGATTCCACATAACGTCCGTGAAGACAAAAATGGAAATTAAAAACTGTTGGTTTGTAGCCGTCGTGGAAATCCCCCCCTGCTGTGAAGTGCGTTTTCGTTGTCTCATTATTTGCCCATCACTTTCACTTGCTCCGACACTCTCATTATCGCTTTCTGCTCCGGCTGCGTCTGATGAAAGCCACGTCCTCCTTCCCTCTGCGATGAAAGCCTGGCCACGTCCCATTCATCTGTATTACACCTAATAGGCAGGTCTTCTCCTGGCTTGGTGTGAGCCTTTCTTCTGTCTTGTTCTGTTTAACGGTCTCAGTCTTTCCCTCCATGTCCTTTTCCTCTGATGTTCCCACTGCTTTAAGGGTCCAGGTTTAGGCTATGAGGACACTGTGACTGTAATTGTGTCTGTGTGACTTGTGACTTTCGACCTGCTGCGCTCTCCCCCACTATCAAGTGCTTTGACAGACTCCATGTGCGCAAAACATCCTGTGGTACTCGTCTTGCTACCTCTTGTCCTGCACACTGCAGGCCTATTTACTGTATTTGCCTTTTGCACAATACTTGGTGTTTGTACTATCCGTTTACCACAGATGTTCTCCACTGGTGTTGCTCTCTGCACTTTGCAATTTGCTACATTTTTGAACTGAGTACCTGCACATTTACTTATCCATGTCAATTGCACATGCTCACACTGTACTCCATTTCTTTTTGCACTGCTCTTCTGGTTGGATTTAAACGGTTCTGTCTTGAATCATTCCTTTTTTTAAATGTGTTTGGGGTAATTTTGCTGGTAAAAAAACAATGCCATTTGATGTAGACCCAGGTTTCTAACACAGGTTCTGCTTCCAAGTGCCTTCAATTCACTTGATGTACCCAAAACCATTACTGACCTCCATGTCGGACTATTTCGATTGTCTTTTTTTCTTTTAAGGCTATATGTTTTCTGGTGTGCTCAACCAACAAGCTTGAAGTTAGTTTTTGTCAGTCCCCAGGAGAAATCCCAAAAGGAATGTAGCATTCTTATGTGTGTTTATGAAAATTCATGTCAGGCTTTCATATTTTGTTCTCAGCAGTGGGTCTCGTACCATAGAACCCCTCTGCCCCGCGTTGACAACAGATGCTGTGGGTTAAAACTGTCTCAAAGTCTGTGTGGCTACATGCTTTGTTTACAATGCAGACAATCCATCGCTGCGTTCTTCAGTCAAGGTTTCTCTTGCTGGAGATAGACCGTGTAGCCAAATGATTGTCCATTCTTGGATAAAATCTTGTCGTCTGTGTTCTCAACAATTCTCTGGATTTCCTTTCTCCACGCTCATTGTGGTACCCACAGTAGCACAAAAGGAGAACGAGTCTAATTAAACTGGTTGAATGAGTGGTTTTCATATCGCAGACACCTGCAACTTACCGTACAAAGTAATGCTGAATTTCCGGCTTGACATCTTAATTATATCGAACTGCTTCAGCGACGTGACAATAATATTGTCTGGGCCATTTCATTATTTATTTTTTCATGAACTGCATAGCGATTAAGTACAAAACATGTCATTTAATTGATTTTCGGCAGTTCAGCGATCGTTGTAATACTATGGCCTGATTGCATTCCGGAGTGAGACATTGACGTGGCAGCTGCAGAAGAATCTGAGCTGATGCGGTTTTACGTCGGATCTCCCGGTCCCCACGGCGAACGTGCATTACAGCCACATCGGTTCAGATGGTAGCCGACGGCTATTACTTATTTTTTTTCCTGAGAGATGGAGAGACCTCAGATTGTCATGCACTGTCAGACATCAGTCACTGGCTGTCTGGTCTACCGGTAATCCATTAGAATGGCCGCAGCCAATGCAAATCGGGTTGACGTGCATGAGGTTCTCTCACGTTTACCTGAACGCGACCTCCCAGACATGTTCAGCATTACCCTTACAGCTAGTCAGTGGGGTACGGTGGGCTGCGGCTCCGGGTCGTCTCCAGGCCCAGTCTTCGGCGCTGTAGCCCGGGATATATTTTTTCAGTCGTAGTTGATTTGCCGCCTGATCTGGCACAGCTGGGACTGTGTCCATCGCACATTTCGATTACACAGGGTAGAACGAAACAGCAGTGAAGATCCCCTGCACGTCTGGTGATGCCCCTGCTGTGGTTCTGACAGATTTATCACGTACACCTTCCTGGACCCAACCTTGATGAAGATTAGGCCACTGACAGAGAGAAGATGGTTGTTTATTGTGCCGGTGTCAGTTGTGGCCGGAGCAGGAACATTGAGGACTAGAGGTGTGTTGTGGTCTGTTTTATTCCAGCAGGTGGTCTGTTGTGGTCTGTATTGTTTCAGCAGGTGGTCTGTCAGAGTGGGCTCCTCGCAGCTTGTTTGATTAGAGGACTTTGGGACATACTGCTGCTCCCTCTCTTGTTTTCTCTCGTTTTGTTTGTCTCTCCGCGTCTTCTCTCTGAAGGTTCGGTCCGACACCTACCCCTCACTGCCAAGGCTCACTGCCATGGCTCTGAGAGCTGCACCATCTGCTCTGACAGGAGGGACAGGAGACATTGAAATGGGTTTGCCCTTCCCTACAGCTGTGACCAAAACCGTGCAGATTCCACCGCTTGAAGAAACTGCACATTCACTGACGTTCTATATTCCCTATTTTCTGTAACGGTCTCATTGATAATGAATGGGGCCGGTGCCAGATGATGCTTTTGAAAATAAGCTTTGTTTACGTTGAGACAATACAATGCTAGATAGACTTATAATTTTTCTAGTGTTTGAATTTGTTTTAGATGCACCATGGTTTTTTTTCAACTTTGGCCCTGCAGAGTGAATCTGCTCTAAGCTACCTACCTAAGCAGTAGCTGCCTCTTATGTTTAATGAAACCCCCGTTACCTGCCTGGCCATACCAACATACGACAGGATTTATTGCCCTGCCTCCCGACCGGCTTTATAAGTGCGCACTAATCACCACTGCCTCTGCTGGTAGTGGGAGGAAAATGTTTTCATTCAACATAGCACCCTCGGCGTAGGCCAGTGTGTACATAAATTAATTAGTCTGGTTCACCGCACTCCCAAACATTCCGTTTGTCTTCAAAGGGTGGATGCGTTTTCCTCTATTTCAGAAGTAATTGGCGCATGGGGGTGGCCTCGATTGCTTTAAGGCATGAAAGCATTTGAACGTTACTTAATTTCCTACTTGATTTTGCTCGACTCTCTCTTGCCCTGCGACTGGCAGCTCCTACTGTTTCCTGGAAGGAGTTTAGAGAGACGGTGCAAAGGCACGAGCCCGTGGCGGGGAGAGCCGGGATGTACTGGGTTTGTCCTGCTCTCTATAAAGAGTCATAGTGACTACCCCTCTCCTAAGCTACACCTCCACATAACCGGACATGTCTGCCAGCGTGAAATATCATCATCATTAGCTTACAGACGTGTTAAACTCTAAAATGCATTAAGTCTGTTAGTCCTTAATGTAACTACAGTGGTGGATTGACATTTACGAGCCTGAGTGACACTGGGGCTCTTTACCTCAACCACGCTGGTTCAGCAGGCTCCCATTGGGTCCGTATACGGGCCATTACGGGTTGTTCCGTGTCCCCCGTTGTCCTAGAAACCCTGGTTGTAGTTGTAAAGTATTAGTATGTGACTTCCTCTTTAAACCTGACGTCCCTTTTAAACCTGACTTCCCTTTTAAACCTAAGACTCTGCGTGCTGTCTCAGGAAGCTATTGGCCCCTGAACGCGTGAGACGCTGCCGTTCTCTTCCCCATATTCTGGGATCACACGCTGCTTTCGAAAGATTGCGGGCTGGACTTGCTGCGTTGGCACACTAGAATATGCTCGTGTCTTTACAGGGAGATCAAATAAGAATGTTAACCTTGAACGTTGTGGGCTGTAGTCTACTTGACTCTCATTCATTGGTGTGCCTTTCACTAAATATCATGGTTGGCTAGTGATCGTTACAGTTGGCTGCATTGTGTCTAGGACATCATGTCTGTTTTCAAGACCGCAGCATCAACGCGCTGAAGACCTCCCAAGCGGTTGGCTGTGGCCGAGGAACAGGTGGTCATGTCTCGCGGTGGTCCCTGTATGACACAATCGAGCACCGTGGTGTCTGTGAAAGCCAGCCCCTGGAGCGAGAAGTCAATAAACGTTTTATGAGGTGTGTGGGGGAGGGGGGGCACCATTCATTCATTCCTAGCCTAATCTCTTTCGCACTGCACTATTGGAAGTAAGAGCTAGGGACCGGATCTGCCCATATGTTTGCACTTCCCAAATGGACCTTTCTGCTAAAGATCTGCAAGTTTCCATATCAACTGAGGAAGTGGTGGAATGTGTTAAAGACAGGTCATGATGAAGGCTGTTGGGAAGCGTCTTTGTCATTCCTCTGGTCTCTAACAGGAAAATGGTCTGGTTTAGTTAGTGTCCTGGCCAGCCGTGCATATCTGGGCCTGTAGGGTTGCTCATTAAGTCAGTGTAATTAAACATGCTGCTTGGAGCTTGTAAAGCCACACCCAAGTAGCTATTCTCTAGTGATGACTAGACAGAGTATTTGGGTTGTGCGCATGTTGCTGATTGGTTCTTTATTGCTGGGCTATTGCATGTGGGGGCCCTGGTGGTTTCTGCAGAGTGGGTCTCACTCGGGGTACCGGCCTACCGGGGGTACGGGGTGCGGGCATACGCATGTTTAAGGTGGTGTCTGCTGTGCTCCATCTCTGCTATAGAGCGTTAATCTATAACCTTGTAACTATAGTCGTGTCTTTGTGACTAAATGCTTCGTGCTTTCTGGAGATACTGTATCGTGTGAGTGAGTGTCCTTGAGCTGTTTATGGTGCATTCAAGTCATATTGAAATGTAATGACGGTGTTCATATTACTCTCTAAATAAAACAGCGTTTGATTTGCTAAACATGACTGGTCAGATGTGCATTGAAAAGGCAACTGCAGGGGTTGTAATCGGACACTGATAGTCAGTCTGCTGTCTTGGAGAGAAGAAACTGTAAATCGGAGCGTTCAAAACAATGAATTCAAGTGGCAATATAGAAAGCCTGACTTGCAGTGATAGCCTTTCTTAACAGGTTGAGGAGGAGTAATGGCACCAGATATCTGGGCCCAAACTAACCAACGTCTAATACACAATAATGGGCCGTATCCTTTCACCGTGAAGGCTGGTCCCAACATGTCATTCTGGCATAAGCTCCTATGTGGGTTTCGACATGTTACCGGTGTTGGCGTCGTCCCTGTAATGAGCTGTGGGCTTATTATAGATGACAGGCGTTCCCGGTCATGAAGGATTCTCCCAGACTCACTCGCACGCTCGCTACGACCACTTAATATCCGCTGTGTGGTGATACTGTCAAAATAATAAACACGCAAGCTAATAAGTGTCTTCACCTGAAAGCGTTTGTTTGGGGAGGTTGCCCGGGGAGTTTGCCCAGTTGCTGTTTTGCCTCCTCCAGTTCAAGACTACTAGACACATTGGCAGTACAGTCTTTATTCCCTCACATCCCACTTATAACCCGAGTGTCCTGTGGCCTCTCCCCGTCCCCGTAGAGTTGCCGGAGAACTGGACAGACACACGGGAGACCCTGCTGGAGGGCATGGTGTTCCAGCTCAAGTACCTGGGCGTTACTCTGGTGGAGCAGCCCAAAGGAGAGGAGCTCTCTGCAGCCGCTGTGAAGAGGATCGTGGCCACGGTCTGTAACACACACACACACACATATATACACACAGTTGTATATATGTCTACATAAACTGATATTTATTCATTTACTTCATCTTAAATATGTTTCATTTGAATAAAACAATAATGCTTGACTGTGTCCGTTGTGGTTTTAAAGTCAGACACATTTGCATTTGTGTTGGTTACCTTGATGCATTTAGCAACACAGCTGTGTTTCTGCATTCTTGCTAAATGCTTGCGGTTTAGTGACTTTAATGCCGGGCATCTAATGTACTGTGCAGGCTTTTTAACCAGCCATGACTGGTTATATAGCGTGGTACTGCGTCTATTATGTTGGTTAGCAGTGGTTTCCTGTCTGTGACCTGGTTGGGGCACCTGCATCCCAACTTGCCTGCACAGTACAGTGTATCACTTAAAAAAACGAAACCCACTTTCTATAAATAGAGCCAATAAAGGTGCTATTTTCTGTATGCTTTTAATCTTTGTGGCTCACTGTTACCCATTTTGTGATCGACTGCTGCTTTTGTCTTGTTCTGGGGTAATTTGGATTCGATAGGCTGTTCAGGGTGGCGTTTTGTTTGTTCCTGTTTCCGTGCCCTCACGCTGTGACCAGGTGCTGTGCTGAGCAATGAGCCCACCGACAGCTTTTAAGCAACCTGCGTGTGGACAAAATCTGAATGTATCAAAGATGAATGGATTAGTATCATGGTGCCATGTTTTATATTGCACATAAAATAAAACGGAATTTATATAGTGGATTCTTAACCACCCAGCCCAAATAACATGACCTGTTGTAGGCTTTTCTGAAAGCTGTGCCTCCCAGTTGTTGGATTGTGTTGTAGTGCAAATGTTTCACTACCCGACCCCTGCACCACAGTTCCAGCATATTTACCGAGTATAAAGTGACCTTCATTAAAAGTCCACCCCGCTTCATCGGTCGGTGAACCAAACGTACTGTTGCATTTGAATCGCTTGTGTCCTGAGTTAATTAATTCATCGGTGGTCTGGTTTTAATATTACATTTGAAGCGGGAAGCCTGACGTCGACCGGAACCGGAGAACAGTCTGACGCTTTACAGACCTAGTGGTGAATTTGTTGTGTTTGAGTGGCTGAACGCTGGATTTACAGAGGCGAGGATGGGAACAACCGTGAGTTTCACTACTGCCACTGCTGTCCTGTGTTCTCCTGTCTGAGTGCAAAGAGTGCAAAGAGTGCAAAGAGTGCAAAGAGTGCAAAGAGTGCAAAGAGTGCAAAGAGTGCAAAGAGTGCAAAGAGTGCAAAGAGTGCAAAGAGTGCAAAGAGTGCAAAGAGTGCAAAGAGTGCAAAGAGTGCGTGAGTTTTAAAACCCTAACGGAGCTGCTGGTCTTCTCTACGTGTGTTGGGCCATATCATTTGCTCTGCTTTGGTTTAAGTGACCAGCGATTCCTGCTGAACGATCTGGATGCATCCTGTTACTTTGTTGGATGGAGTTGTCTAATAGTTCCCATTTCTCCAGGGTAATTGTGTGGTGGTCAGAAAGCTGTTATCTGCCTGCAGGGATTGTCCCAAATCATGTGTTTTGTTTCTCTAAGGGGTGTGTGTGTGTGACGGTTTGATTAGAGCCTGCGGGTGTCAAGGCTGTGCTTTGTCCAGTCCTGTCAGCACAGTAAGAGGGTAGCTAAAATGTAAACAGACAATGCTCATCTTGAGCACACAATTGCAGACTGGCATGTGATTGCAACGGTATCGATTCCATGTCGGCTTTATTTACATTCCATCTCCTCTGGTTTTCGCCCTCGCAATCATTATTGATTTTTCTCTCCCGTCCCCCCCCCCGCCCTCTTCTTCTAGGCCAAAGCCGGCGGAAAGAAACTCCAGAAAGTGACGTTAAAAGTTTCCCCTCGTGGAATTATCCTCAACGACTATGCCTCCAACCAGCTGATCGAGAACGTCTCCATTTACAGGTCCGCCTCGATGTTTCCTAGACAGAGTTGTTCGTTTCCATCTTGTTGTCCCCAC
>CM055757.1:8391762-8395744 GCA_029465975.1 Dallia pectoralis
GAGTCTTAGTGTGTGTATAAACTGATGGGCCAAAACACTGGTCCTGGGAGAACACCACAAGACTAGCCGTTAAAGAGATGTTCTGACCCAATCGTCTGTCCATAACCATTTGGCCATTGTCACTCAGTCACAAGTCACTCGGGTCTTTACTCATGTCATATTCTCCTGCATCCAACCTGGGTCAAGTTAGCAGGCTTGAAATTCAATGAGACATTAATGTGATTTACCGGTAGACTAATGTTATTTTTGTTTTTTAAACAATAGCAGGCACATACTTTTTATTGTGTTAGCTTGTATGTGCAGTTCCCAAGGTTTGTAATGAGCTCAATCTTCTGCAGCTTTAAAGGTAGGGTTTGTGTTTTATTGCTATCTAAATGTGTCTTGGTCTGTGTGTTCACAATTTTAATATATATATAATCATTGCTTTGTGGTGTAGCTTAATCCTGGCTCCTGTAATTGAGTGCAATTGAGGGAAAACAGGCTTTATTTGGCGACTCAGAGGCTTGTTGTTTGGGTAGTGAAGTAACTGCCTGACTGACTTGGTCGCTGACGGCTTGCAGACATGACTAGTGTTTGGTTTTCCCTATATAAACCATTTGGTCTGTGACAACTTACTGGCATGTTAATGTGGGGTTTTTAATTCCTCCTGTCTATGTGCGGTTTGTATTATGTCTATGACAAACAAACAAACCGACTAGTTGTACAACTCTGTCTCTGTCTCTCCGTCATACAGAGAAAGAGAAGCGTGTGAAGTCTGGGACGGATGGAGAAGCAGCCAGTAACAGCCAATCAGAGAGCTCGGCCAGTCTGGTCAGTCAGAGGGGTGAAGGTGAGTCATCAATTCCTCCGGGAGGGATATAAGGCCGGCTGTATATTTCAACTAGAGTAGGTATTCCTGCACTTCCAACACTCCTCACACGTTTGACCGGTGCGTCTCGGCTTGGGTCATTTTCACCTGCCATGTCTGCCTATTTATGCAGTCATGTACGCCTGTTTATCGGTCCAGTTATTCTTTAGGCATAAGCGGTGATGGCAATTCTCATGCCGTCCATTCAACTTGCCCACTGCTCAGTCGGCGTCGGCTGTGTGATTTTATTGTGTCCGTCTGGATCAAGATGCCAGTGGAGGTGTCCCTCAGTCAGTTTCCTGCTATTCACAATAACTAGTGTGTGTGTGTGTGTGTGTGCTCTTTTTGTTTCTGAGGGGTCAGAAACATAATACCCCTGACTCATTGTCCGCCACTCACTCCCTGGGGCAGGCCTGCCAGACTGAGACCTGGGATGGGCGGTCAGGACCTGGGGTCTGTGCTCAATTTGGAGCCCTCAGCACACAGCTATATGAGCTCCTGACCTCCCCCCACACCCCGTCATCCCAGCCTCAATCTAGAGCCCTCGGCACACAGCCGGTGATGTAGAGTTCTGGAGCCCTGCATCCGTCCCAGACAGGCAGAACTAATCACCTTCTGATAATTGCTTTCTTAGTAGAAGGAGCAGATGCAGCACATGTCAATGAGGACGTGTTGATTGGACGAGGGGTTCTGCTGCAACCTGCCTTGTTTGCCGTTTATTCTGGCACTCATTTCCTCCATATTTTCTGTGTTACAACATAAAATCCAAGTGGTTTTATTTAGGGAAAGTGCAATATTTAGTGACTCTTTGGCAGCAGTATTTACTGGCTTGGCTTTCTCTGTCTTTGGACGTCCCTTTTCAAAACATTCTCATAGAAGAATTGAGAACTACTAGCATAACTGCTATGCTTTGCAAATACTGTTAATCTTCCATGATTAGTGTGTGCAGATAAACCTCTCTGGGCCACTTTGCTTTTAGTAGGGAAATGTGAGTTGGCCTAACACACGGTCTAAATACAGCTCCCTAGTCTAATAACAGCTTCTGTATCTACTTCATCTCAAGTCAAGCACTGCTTGTACAGATTTTGTGTCCTGGCGTGTACGGTTGAACAAACAAACACACACACACACACACACTGCCGACTCAGAGTATTATTAAACAGCTGTGTCAACAGCAGCCCTAAGAGATGATCCCATTACAGTACCGTCTGAATCGTGATGAGGTTTAATTGTCTGGGGAATGGCCCCACTTATCAACAAGGCGGTAACTAAGGAACAACAGATGGGCCGTACTGATGACACATTAGGACGGTGTAATAGAAGATGCTTCGTCCTAATGCTGAGTTGCCGTCATGTTTGCGTATGATGCAGTGTGTGCATTGGTTAGTGTTTCCGCCTGCACTGTTATCGGCCGCAGTGACTGACCTATCTAGACCCTGTATCCATGCGATGTCAGTCACTGTGCCAATGGCAGTTAGATTATTTTTTTTTAAACGACTCGCAAAGACAAACACAATTATAGCCCTAGAATGACAAACGTGTCATGTTATTTCCATCTTGAGATGATCGGGTATGAAAGCGACTGCACTTATTAGTGTGTATCTGCTACAGTACGTAAACGTGAGTGCATTTCCTCTCCGTCTCACAGAAGTGGCCACGGGGAACCTCCTGGACTTGGCCGAGGGGGCGAACGTGGCCCGTGACGACCAGGCGACAGACGAGAGCGATCCGGACCCGTTCATGGCGACGCACAACCACGCCACAGAGAACAACAATATCGTATGGGTAAGCCGGCTGGCGCCGCAGGGGCTTGATAAGAGACGTGTTATGGATGAGGGAGCCAGTGGCTTGGAGATTAGAATATTTGCAGACGGTATCTTTATGGGTTTGATAAGGTAAACTATAAAATCGCCACACTGCCGTGTGGGTTTAATGACAAACACACAGCCCAATGGCACATTAAACTGTATGGGTTCGACAAAATAGACATGGTAGTACATATTCACTCCTGGGCGTGTTAAATGGAAATATTTAGCAGTAATTCCGAGCATAAATACATACTTTGAGGTCAGAGTTTTTATTGTAGAGGGTTTATTCTAAAGAAGCAGGCGTCTCTGATGGTCTTCGTAGCAGCATAGGGTCTGGCCTGTAACAGGGACTAATCGGATTGAGGTGTGTCTTTACTTGGCTTCCGATGAATCACACCTTTCCATTTAAAACGACTGTCGTTCTAGCACCACCCACCCACTTTCCAGTTGTTCAGTTTTCTGACAGTATTCTTTACCTCATCTGTGTGTTGTCTCACAGGAGCTTGAGGACGGTCTGGATGAAGCTTTCTCAAGGTGGGTCATTTCACTCTGCCTCATCCAATCACTTTTCGTTAAACGCACGTACATTACCACCAGTCAAAAGTTTGGACACACCAAGTGTTTGGAAAGCTGTCATCAGGGCTAAGGGTGGCTCCTTTGGATAATTTTAAATATCCAAGTGTAGAAATAAAAATACGGTTCCATTTGCTCTTTCAAAGTGTTGATGTCTTCACTAGTATTCTACGCTGACGACAATTGTGAAAATAAATAAAAATCTGTGAAGGAGTGTGTCCCCAGGCTTCTGACTGGTACTGTATATACACACACGCACACAGCTCTAGATATAACCTGGTGGTTATGGCTTGTCTCATAAATATGGGCACACCCGTCTGTTGGCTCACCACTGGTCTCTTTCTGGATTCATAACCCAGAACCAGGCTGTGTTTAGTGTACTGGTCTGAACACCAACACCAGCTCAGCCTCTACTTGTATTGGCCAACAGAACCAGGCTGTGTTTAGTGTACTGGTCTGAACACCAACACCAGCTCAGCCTCTACTTGTATTGGTCAAACCCCCACAGGCTGGGATTTAACAGTTTGTTCATCTGTATGGATTGAAGCTTAAGGACTACAATGGTATTGGTTCACAGGCAAAAAATTTGCCACGTCACAAAAACGAGAGATTCAACTGTTGTGCTGTAGCAGTTGCCTCTCTCCGATTTCCCAGTCTGTATCTGTCAGGAGGGACAGAAGAGCATAAACAGGCAATTAAAGCACTAACTGGTTATTATCTGTGTCCACACACAGTAATTACTCATTTGGTCTTT
>CM055757.1:8396244-8691244 GCA_029465975.1 Dallia pectoralis
GTTGCAACTGAATTAATTAATGTCCTAACATTGCAATTAACATTGTACATCAATAATGCCATTATAAGGTTTCTGCTCCAGCCAGGGCTGTTTAGTCCTGTTCCTGGTGACCCACATTCAGACAGGGCTGTTTAGTCCTGTTCCTGGTGACCCACATTCAGACAGGGCTGTTTAGTCCTGTTCCTGGTGACCCACCTTCAGACAGGGCTGTTTAGTCCTGTTCCTGGTGACCCACCTTCAGACAGGGCTGTTTAGTCCTGTTCCTGGTGGCCCACCTTCAGACAGGGCTGTTTAGTCCTGTTCCTGGTGGCCCACATTCAGCCAGGGCTGTTTAGTCCTGTTCCTGGTGGCCCACCTTCAGCCAGGGCTTTTTAGTCCTGTTCCTGGTGGCCCACATTCAGCCAGGGCTTTTTAGTCCTGTTCCTGGTGACCCACATTCAGCCAGGGCTGTTTAGTCCTGTTCCTGGTGATCTTACCGTCTTGCAGGGTTTCCCTCCAACACCCGTTGTGACTGACCTGTTTTGAGTTTTCATTCAGTTAATAATTATAATTAAGTGTGTTAAGTTTGGGTTGTAGAGCTCCCACAGGACATTTTCTCTCCAGGAACAGGATTTAGTAACCCTGGCTTAGGCAGTATACAACTGAATTTTGCGGCTACCCAACTTTCGGGGCTTCTAGAAGTCACTGGCGTAACCCCTGTTTATGTACGAAGTGAGATTTATTTCCGTTTTTGTCACAAACCTGTTTTCAAATCCGGTGTCACCCATATGTTCAGGAACAAAATATTGATATCCATGAAAGGTTTACACATCCCTGGTCAGTGTTTGGTGTGGAGTTACTATTACGCATTAACACATTAGCGGGTGCTCTGATCCAGACCGGTGTAGTTATGTTCCCTAAACAAGAATCGTTGATGGATTTAAAGCCACCAGCAAACGTGAACACCAGCCAGTAAACTGAAATGATAATTTGTCAGGGTGACTTGCCCACTCTGGGCTCAGAGGGTCTAATAATCAGGCATATTGGCTTGAACAGGAACAGCTTGTGTTTACTGTAACTGTAGTGTGCTTTATATGTGTGTTTGTGTATGAAGAGGACAATTGTATTTTTTGTATTGCAAGATCTATTTTTGCACACGACACTAATCCCTCTCCAAAGCACATCATTTCATGTTAGGGATTGTTTTAATAATAACTATTGAGGTTTTACATGTGGCACTGTATTGTCTATATTCTTGTTGGCGTTTTAACTTTTGGCCATTTTATTTTGGAGATTGGATATGATGGTTTGAGTAATGGTTAAAGCTCAGTGTTATCTATGTCATTTCTTGCAAGTTTTGACATTTTATTTAATTAAATTCTAGTTTGTTACTCTCATTGAATTCAATAAAATGTATTCATTTTTGATGCAGTGTAGGGTTTTGTTTAAGTGTCCTCCATTATTGTTGGCTGATAATTTAAAGGTTATACTTTTCACTTAAGTTTAATTAGAGAGCAATAACGATCAAGAAATTTCTATTTTTGTTGAATGTGTCCCATAGGAATTCTTTAGAACAAAATATAATAGATGTATATTTTCATTGATGTCTTCGTTTTTAAATTCAGCAACCTCAAACGCCATAAACAATTTATTTTTCATCCATGACCTGTTTTATTGGGTACAAAATATAAAGTGCACACATGAACAACATTCTTTTACATCTTTTAACATGGGAAAATAGGTTGTTTTGAAGAAACAGACACCATCATATATTACAGTGTTCTTAATTCATATTTTGGATAGGTGACATAAACATATCGGCATATCTGCTGGTGATAAAGAAATTATATCAGCAGCGGCTGTGCCTATATTTCTTCTACAGGTTTATACAGCGGCTTTCCTCCAAAATGAATGCAGTTAATGCATTGGCGCCACCTACTGGCCTAAAGTATGGCCACGGGAGACGAAATTTTGTATTGCTGATCAAGACCGAGGAGATGGAAGTCAGAAAGTGCAAAGCTAGTTATATCCTTGATTTGTTCATGATGCGTAAAGAATGAACATTATCGACTTTACCCATATGGTTTTGTTTAGGTAACTGCCAGAGCTATATAGTTCGAATATATTGGTCGACAGCAAGCCACTGAAAAAGAAAACAAGCCAACGTGAAATGCGGTCCCAGTTGGCTGATTTGATTGGCTAAGCTGTAAGGGTGTTAGTAAGACGTCACGTGATACGTCACAAAACTAGCTTTAAAAGTAGCTAAATAACCTCGTTCTCAGCGATACTCCTGGTTGGAGTAGCGGGTAGAGCGCTCCGTTTCGCGTGCATCAGGTCGCAGGTTCGAGACTCGGTGTGTACCTCTAATGGTAGTTATATGGTCAGTGGTAACTAGATGTCTACGGGACGTGTGCACGCGTCAACCACGCACTCTCCGGGAGAGGGAGTGTTGCAGCACCTTGAAAATGGCAATATCCGTCCCTGCAACCAGGAATATCCCAATATTTTTTTCTTTTTTTATCATCGAGGCGAAAACGACCTAAATTTTCGTTGTTGAGTAATGCAAAAATAATGTAATGCAAAAATAATGCTCGGTTGTATGGTATTGCCTGTCCTTAGCTAGATTAGTTGGTTTACAGAATGTATGTAGCTATCTGACTGATCATAGCTAATAACAAAGCTAGCTAGCTAACCTAACTGTAAGTTAGAAAGTTAGGATTTTTTTGTTGATTAAACGCTTGCAGGATGTAATGCAAAAATAATGCTCGGTTGTATGGTATTGCCTGTTGTTAGCTAGATTAGTTGGCTTACATAATGTATGTAGTTATCTGACTGATCATAGTTAACAACACAGCTAGCTAGCTAGCTAACCTTGCTGTACGTTTGAAAGTAAGATTTGTCTGTAAAGTTGTTTGTTTAGCTACTTATGTAACGCAGTTGTGAAATGGCTAGTAGGTAGTAGTCGACATTCGTTGGACTTCCGATCGGTTATGTCACTGCTGATCAATGCTGCAGCTTTTATATGCACCTTCCTGCCAAAGTAAATTCCTTGTCGGTACACACCATCATGGCAATTAAACACTTTTATGATTCTGTGTGTTGATGAATTTGATAAAAATGTGTAGAATAGATTTTCCAGGTGGAAGCAAGGTAAATTGCTGCAACAACAGTTTGCACCTCCAAGTATTAACATTTAGTGTTTGAATTTTCACTTAAATAATGTGAACCTTTTAGAATACAAGCACTGTGAAACGGATTTGATTTTGCCTTAGTCTCCCTCTTTTTGCCTTTTTGAGATAACCAAAAGTATTATTGGCTTAGGGAACAAAGTGGAGAGAACTATTCCAGGGAGAACTTTTATCAGAACAGTGAAATTGATAATATTTATAAAATACAATCCCTATCAATAGCAGGCTGTTATAGGGATGACTTGCCACCTAAAAATGTAGGACTAAACCAGGGCTATTCAATTACAAATTCAGTTGGGCCAGATTTTCAAATCAAGAAAGGTTAGTTGGGCCAGTCATTTCAGCGGCGAAGCAGGTCGTAATGACAAATTTTAAAACCAACACAAACAAATTTATTGAAAAACATGTAAGGTTTATTCATTGTTTCTCTTTTAACTTTGGTCAGTTTGCACAGGAAAAGGTGCAAAGGTGCCTTCGGACGGCAGTAGGCTGAGCAGCTGCTCTCGGAAGCATTTGCAGTCAAGAAAACGGACATATATGCACAACTGAGAAGTATCAGTTTTGTCTATGGACTCATCTACTGCTATAGACATAGTGTCAGCTTTCCTCAGGTCTCCTAACATCGTTTCATACACATCTGAAGCAAGAATTTCAACTCTCCGACTGTTGGAAGTATCTGACAGGGGTATGTTTTTTATAGCAGATGCCACGCTCGTTTTCATTTTATCGTCATTTATCACCTCATCCACGATGGCCAGCATACAGTCCTTCACGGTTTCAGAGTCTGTGAATGGCCTTTTCTTTTTTGCCAATATCCAGGAAACACGAAGGGCTGCTGCGGTAGCTCTCTCTTGGGCTGTAAATGACCGTACCATGGTAACACTGGTACCATGGTAGCACTGGTACCATGGTAGCACTGCTCCGGTTGTAAGATGCAATCAAACTCTGCACTTTTGCAGCCCTCTTGAGATCCCTCGGAAAAATTGGTGCGGAAAGTCTGGTGTTTCTCAACGTGGTGCTGCCTCAGATTGTAATCTTTAAGTACTGCAACGCACTCATTACAAATTAAGCACATTGGTTTGGCATTTGGATGTGGTGGTAAAATAAACAAGTATTTGTCATTCCAGGCAGGGTTAAACTGACGGTTTTCATTGTCAATTTTACGTTTCAGTGTTGAGAAAGACATATTGACAGTTATGTAGGCTACTACCGGCACAGCACGCTCTGCATTGTTTACATGTTGGTAGTTTTGGCGGGACCCAAAATTACCAATCCCACTATGGCCACGCCAAGACCCGCCCTACGAAGCAGTCAGGGGATAGGACCTGTGCATGGACACCTGGCCAATAGTAGTGTGCGAATGCTATTGAAGGGCGGGTTTTGGCGTGGCCATAGTGGGGGGAAAAATATCGCTGGCGGGACCCTTTTATACTGTCTATTGCGGAACTACGGGCTGGGCCACTCTGAGGTTGCTTTCGGGCATGTGGCCCGCGGGCCATTTGAATAGCCCTGGACTAAACGTTGTCAGCTCACATCCATGCTGTCATGTTTTGTCTTGATTACGCTCCTGAAAAAAACATGACAATTGACCCTTCGCTAAGCCACGCCCAAAAACCGCCACAGGCCAATCGTGGTTTAGCAACCGTAACTAGGCGCAGGAGGTCTGTCAAGCTTTCGAGCAAGGGAAACATGCCAACGCGTTGTGCTTATGGATTGTGTAAATCTGATACCCGATATCCTAAAAGTTTGGACGGGGAGGTGGAATTTTTTCCTTTCCCCAAACCAAAAACCCAAGGGGAGAAATGCCGGGCGCTGATCAAGCAGAGTGGGAGACCCCATTCACAACTAAATGTCGACAGGATTAACAAAAACACTCACCTCTTTTCTAATGCAAGTGTGATTGATTTGTATTTATCCATAATTGCTTTTGTTGTACTTTAAGGATTACAGTGCCATCTGCAGGCTGCAGAAGGTTAATGCAATTTTTTAATATGATTTGGGGTGTACTTCAGAGTAAAAATATAGATACATATTTTAATATATTTTATTATAATTTTAATATAATAGTATTCTTTTTACCATGATCAATTTATATTTGTCCCTCAAGAATGAGATTATATTTTATTAATAATATTTTATTTATTTACACATTTAGATGACCACTAGGTCAATAAATAAATATGTGCACAGGTGGGTTCACTGGGTTGTATCCAGACTACACACAAAATCCAGATCAGCAGACCAACCAGGTTTTGGCATTGGCAGCAGAAAAAAACTCAAATAATAGTATTTTGTATGACTGGTATAGACTATAGTACATACACAGACCATTGCAGAGAAGGCAAATTAGGCTGTAGTATAAATCATTACATAATGTTGAATGCAAGGCAGTTTAAAAGCCGCCAAGAGTTGAAGACAGATGCAGAGAATTTAAACAAGTGGAAAGAGAGACATTGACATTCACTTTAAACTAAGACCACTATTTATTCAACCAAGTAAGTTTAACTCATTGCAATATTTAAGAAACACCAGGCCAAAAGGCTTATAATTGCAAGACGAAACAACAAACAGCAGGGCTCTCAAGTTTTGAAGACAGGCAAGAGTGACATATCGCTCCCCGCCCGCCGCCCTCGAGGGAATGGGTGTGTTTCATAAATTATATTATTATTTGTGTTTTTGTTGTTAATAATTGCTCAGACTTGCAGAAGAAAATATTTGACACATGGCACTGACAGTTCACCCAAATACAAAGTATTTATTCAATTTCTGTGTGTGTGCGCGTGCAAGATTATGACTGGTGTTGTTTATTGTAGATGTTTGTTGCCTTTTTGGACTCCTTTATCATGTGTGGTGTTGGCTCCCATTTGAAGCAGTTCGGCTCCAGCCCAGCCATTTTCATGATGTCCCATCCATAGATAAGCTGTTTCGAGTTGAGGTTTTGTTCAAACCGACCATGGAGAATACCCTCTCGGCATCAGTTCAACCCAGTCACCTTTAAAAAAAGGAACCAGGGGCATAATTAATATTGAGCAAGTCATGTTGTGTGCAAAATATTTCTTACCTTGTTCTTTGTTGAGGGCATTCTTCCCCAAAACTCCTCAACGTCAAAGAGTGTTGGGACCTGAGGCATGGCAATGTCCATGAGTTGGTACTCCATAAACTCCTCACTTACTTGGTCTTGTTCCTTAGGGTCATGAAAAGGAAGGAGTTCCTGAAATCTTAAAAAGACCACATGTGTACAAGACTGATTAGAATACAGTGACAGACAGATTTGTTTTGTGATCATGATCATTAAACTTAAAAATATATAATCCGAATGTGAAAACCCTTGCCTGTATACAAAGTATAGGGCATCTTCAACCCCACACTCAGCTCTCAGCTGCACATCAACAAATCGTGCATGCTTCAGGAGAGAATCTCAATGGGAGTTTCTCCATGGCATACTCCACAGCTTTGACCAAGAAGGCCAGTGCTACTTGCTGGAATTGTTGAGCCTTCTGTGGTGTGACCTCTCTAGCCTCAAGGAGCCTGTTGAGTGTAGCTCTGGTGGTGAAACCCACATTGACTTTTTCTCCTGACAGTGTGACAGAAGACATATAGAAAGTTAGTCAAATAAAGGCATCTTATAGTATTTCTCTGGGTTATACCAGTTTCAAGTTTATTGTCATACAATCATATTAAATAATATTTATCAGTCATGGTAATTTGTTGTGCTCAAAGTAATCTCAACTTTATAGATTTTTTTAAATATAAAGTACATAAATAGTCGAGGTAAAATAAAAAAAGATGAATTTTAGGTGAAGGATTAATTCTAAAAAGTGACAAGTGTGGCATTTGAGAGTGAGATGGTTGAGTAGAGTTCAGCATCCAGGATAGAAGCTGTCTCTGAATCTACTAGTGCTGTTTCTGATGCTCTTATGTTCTACCGGATGACATAGGGGTGAATATATTGTGACTGATATAGTTTTTACAATGTATTGTATCTATTATCCTTCATCAGCAAGACAACTCAATCCATAGAAAAGGTGTATTTGTAGTAACATTAAAAAGGGAGATCATGACTTACCGTACTCACGTGCTCAAAGTGATGCTCGGAGCTCCAGTGGTTTTTCCTCTGGGTTGGTGAACAAAACTTTCGAAAGATTGCACCAGAATCACGTGAACAATTCCCGGAGATGCTTCTTTTTCATTCGTTGTTGCGTTAAAACTTACCCAGATACAATTGTGCTATTTTCTGATTGGCTATTGTGTAGCCTGTTTCTTTTATTTTGATTGGCTGAGAAGTGTCAGGCTAGACCATTGACTGTAGGGCTAGACTGAAGAACTCCAGGGGAGACGCGCTTGATTAGTGCCGGTTCCATAATGAGAGCTGCGCGGCCAGAGAAATGTTGGGCGCTGCGGCAAATTAAATATATTATAGATATTTTTTTCCGCGTGAGAAATACAATGTGTGGCGGGAGTGCGTGACAAAACACTGAAATGAGTGACTGTCACGCTCATTGCGTGACACTTGAGAGCCCTGAAACAGTACCACATAGGCTAATACTAAAACAGAAAAAAACAACACACAAAGCAAGAATATACAACGCATGTGTTGTGAACTTCTGACCCATCACCGGATATGCACATTATGCAGTCCGCGCTTGTCATATATACAGACAAATGTGCTGCTCAGTAAGTTCAGTGGTCGGACAGCTACTTCGGCACTCATAGTATCCCAATAAATAAATCCCCAACTCTAACATTTCTGCGCCTCAACCCATGGACAGGTCACATTGTTAATTGATTTTTCTTACGGCTCTTTATGAAATTAACTTATTACACGGGGGAAAAATGTGCGCGTTTGGCTCAAATCTGTAACTATTTGACGTCACGTCATCTCGTTACTGCCCGCCAGCCACGCGCGCACCTGCGAAATTAAGGCGCCAAGGAAGCGTTTTCCTCGTGGGTGTCTCGAGACAACTTTATGTGGTGAGTTTAACTAGCTGCATTTAGGCTTTTCCGTCACATGTCTATACAGTTCTGTCCCATTAAACTACACCGGTGTGAATCTGTCGCTTAAGTTCATACATGTAGGTTAGTTGGACATGCTTTTTTGTAAAAAAAAAACTTTTCTGTTGCTGCGGGGAATGAACGAAATGCCGGTGATTAGTAGTTGTTTTACTACTTGCTAGCCTTTGCATTTCCGTTTGTTTCTCCAGAACCTTTGAGGTTACTAAACGTATTTGAGTTAGCAGACGGGAGTGTTAGTCAAATCTAACGTTAACAACGTATTTAAGTACATGTTGTTATTCTCTGCATTTCAGGAAAATATTACATTTTCCTCCCGTTAGCTAATTACGATAAGCTAGTTAAGAAATATGGTGTCATAGCAACCACAGATCATCAAATTTACGATAAGCTAGTTAAGCAATATGGTATCATAGCAACCACAGAATTGTCGTGCATTGCTTTTTTACAAATCCATTTATATTTAAATTAATATATTATGAAATGCTGTTGCTGTGTTTGTCTTTACATACTCTACAGACTCACTAGCTTTGTCCCATTACTGACACTATAGCTATATTAGACCACGTTTTGTTGTAGAAGATTTTATCGTCTTAGTATTTTAGGATACTGCCTGCTTACTTATCTTTTCCCCTTGTAGGAACAGATCAAGAGGAGTCCTTCACCTATTTTAGCAATTATTTCCAGCAATGGAGTTGCCCAACCAGCCTCTAAAAACAATATGTATTACCCAGCAACCAAGCCGAGGTCATGGGGATGATGGGACTGATGACAATAATAATCGTGTTAGCCACTTTATGCCACTCTCTGGGTGTGCCAGAACGATTACTTATAAAAAGGATGTGGTTATTCCTGGCAGCAGTATCAACTCATGGAATTCACCCAATCAATTCTGCAACTTGAAAATTGAAATTGAGAACAAAAATGCCCCAATGACAAGCCGTAAGAAGCGATTGGATGATTCTTGCCTCGATGACACGTACGAGACTCCGTCCAAAAAGCTCTGCACCCAAAATGACATTGTGTCCCCGGACCTGGCATGTGTTTTGGACTCGTACAACCTTCCAGATGTAGCCACAGTCTACTCGACAACGGACCCTAAGGACTTGCCGTCTACCGTGGACAATACAGTCAAAGACGACGTTCAAAGTGTGCCGGAAAGAGAGGCAGACCTTAGACGGAGTACTGGCGCGCCTCCAAGAAGTTTACCTTTAGATGAGACAGATGTCTGGTCTAAGGGCATAAGCCATGAGCATGAGAAAGTCATGCTAGATCTGGGGCCTGTTTTTGATTTTGACGTGGATGAAATTATGTGCCTGACCCCCTTTGACAGTGACAAGGGGAGCGATGAGGATTTTGAAGCTGTCGTCGATAACGGCCTATCAAAGCCTTCCTTCGCTCATAGTCCAACTCAGGGCCACGTCACAAAGGAGGAGAGTAACCACGCGGAGGGGAAAGCAGGAGTGGACATAGTGGGGGGAGGAAGAGAACTGGGCGAGGGTGTGCTGAGCCAACAGGAGAATGAGGATGCTGTGAGTGATGACGCATATTTCTCCAGGTCCTATATTAAGGCACTTGGACCCGTGAAGGTAATGTCTCAGGCTGCAACACCCATGCAGCCCCACATATTGCTCAGCCCTTTGGTCAGTGAGAGGGAGGAGCACCAGAGCACCCACGTTGAGCTAGGACAGGGGCCGCCCTTGTATGCTACAGGGTCAGCCGAGTCCAGTGGGGGCTCGGCTGTGGTCAGCCCGTTGGACCAGTCGTTCACTCAAGAGGATGTGAGTTCTGGGTTATGTGGGGCGCCTCTTGTCCCAGTGGATGGTGCAGAAGCTGCCTTGGAGGGTGCTGCGGGGGAAATGTGGTGTATTGGGGCACCGATGTTGGAGTCTTCTGTATGCCATAATGGCCCAGCAGAGTTCAACAGAACTTGTGAGGAGAAAAAAGGACATGACACTCTAGAAGTTACCGTGGAGACCAGCTATGAGACCACCTTGCCGCTCAACGTCCAGGTAAGAGGTCCTAATGCTCACTTGTGTTGTATATAAAAAGGGTTTTCTTATTATCGATTAGAGGTCTTATTTAAACTGTGCCTCTGGAATTTGTTCGTAGTTGCAGTTATATCACTTGTGGATTGTTCCGTGGGATTTTGATCTGTCTAGGTGAGGTCAGTAGTGGTGGTTCCTCGTGTCGAGCAGTCCAGCGGCAAATCCACAACGCTGAGAGACCCAGAGACCAGAGATGTGCTAAAACCTCCGGAAAAAAATGCTGATAAGACTGTACCTGTGCAGAAAACCCTGTGCAGACAAACCCCTGTTAAGAGTAAAGTTGTTCAGCCACCACAGAATGTCATCAAGAAAGATTCTGTACAGAAAGTGACAAAGTCGAGACCTGTGCACTTTTCTTCAGCTTCATCAAACCAGGAAGTGAAGACCAGATGTGCACAACAATCTGTACCAAGGTTTATTTTAGAGTTTAATATATATATTTCCTCTAGAGGGTGCCATTTGATTATTTATTCACTGGTTATATTTGTAGACACCGTTTCATTTTAATTTGGACAGATGCATTATTTTTCTACTCGACCACTTCACGAATGTATATTTTTATGTATAAGCATTTCTCTACACCAGCAACATCTCCAATAATATTCATGCAAACAAACTAGGTTTAATCTAAGGTCTTGTTAGGACGGCTTGAGGCTTTACAGAGGATTAAATAGTTTGAATCACCCCTGGATGTCTTGTCTTTCCAGGCCAGTGGTCTTCAAAAAGGCGGAGGACTGGCAGCGTGAGACGACACTGTATGTGTCCTCAGTGACCAGACACATGAAAGAGAGCCCTGTTGCAGGTACAAGCTGCATGTCGATATTTAGGACAGGGGCCTGTTACGAATGAGAAAAGGATATTGGTTCGGGGAATTTCTATTTTGCTTATTGCTCTTACTTTTCACCGTCTTATTTTTATGTTCTAACCAGTCTATTGTGCGTTGACTGTTTATGCATACTTTGTGTCCACCACACTTATATGGATTTGAGCTTGACTGTTTGACATGTCAGCTAGCTTATGCCACAACTAAATATGATGTTGACATTTGATGTGAACAAAATAGGGTTAGGCTGAGTACCTGCCGAGTTGCACACTGAGATTGGGAACTTGGACAGGTGGTAAGCCTGGTTTGTCTGGGTCCGGGAGGGACTGAGCCTCTAATCGTGTGCTGCTTTTCTCCAATCACAGGGCATTTTATGATCCTAATCCCGCCCACCACCAGTGGATACATGCACAGGGGCTGCGTTTTATGAGTCAACCTACACATAGTGCCCATTGTTGATGTCCGAAATGTGTGTCTCATGAATGGTCTGTTCTCTAGGGGTGACTAATGAGCTGGACAAGCTGATGAACGATGTGGCAAACCAGGGTCCAGGTATCGACAGCAGGAACTGGCAGCACCCCTCAGATCTTACCTGCAGGTACAGGAATCTACATGCATCTGATGCTGCTGCCCTCAGTAAAGAACATTCAAATTGTCATTAAAGAATTGATTCTGTGTTTTTTTAAACAAATATCGCATTGTGTCATCGTTGCTTTTAGAAATTTTCAAACACGGTTTGGACTTGAGTCTACCTTTTACACTCTGGGCCAGTGGCAGGACCGGAACTACAAAGACTATCGACGCTTTGCCGAAGTCCCAAAGGTTTTTAAGAGAAGTCCAGTTTTGTAAACCTTAACAAAAGCAAGTTGGAGTATCTCGCAAGGCTGTGCACTTTTCAACTTAGCAAATTGCAACAGTGGTGTCATTCGGTAGCCTAGCTTCTGGACACATTGTGTAGTATACCAGGCATTTAATACTCATATTAAATTTAGGCACTGTTAATTAAGCCCTAAGCTGCTGATTCTTTGATTTAGTCAGTGCCTAACCCACAGTAACCTTATTTGGGGAAACTGTTTAAAAACAACTACACAATTGGCTATTAGGTGATTGTTTGATTGCACTTATATTAAAAGCCTAGTACGATGTTTTACACTTAACTTAATCCCTAACTTTTAATTATCGTTTTTGTTGCATGTATTGTTTTGCTTGTGTGAACTGCATGTGGTTGATATTGTATATTAATTGCTTAGTGTCTTGATGCCCTTATATTTGTATGTTGTTTTTTGTTGTTGTTGGTTGTGATACATTGTAGATTTTAGCCATATTAATGTTTTTTCCCCCAAGCAAGTAGCTTAGTATTACTTTGTTGACAATGGTCTGTCTATTCATTGTGCCAGCCCTTTGTGTATGTGGTATGTGTGGAGGTTTCTGACAATATTTGTGATGGTGTCTCTGATTTCTTGTGCAAAATCTTTTCCCTTGAGTTCGGTCTCTTGCAGGGTTTACGTGGTGTGCTATACTGCCTTTTGCTACAAGTGTAAAGCTGAACCATTAAGCTTTGTTTGCTCTCCATGTTATATCAGTTTGTTTTTTCTATTTGTTTAGGAAAACTAAATGTGATCTAATTAGTGTTCAGCCAGTAGTCATTTGCTGTGTTGGCTGATTGATGCTAGTGCAAACTGCATATAAAAAGATTTTATATTCTGAATTAGTACTTGAATACTTCTTTAGGTCACTTGTATAAAGTCAATTTAGAGAAATGGATTGTGATGTATCATTCTTCGCCCAGATGGCTTGTTTATTTGTTTGTTAATTTACATTTAAGTACTTTCATTCAGACTCATCTTATTGATGCATACATTTTTGTACTTGGTGTCTTTCAAGTTCACTGGGTTTTTGTTAGTTGGTTAATGTTTTCTGAAATAAATGGGCCAGTTGGTTTTGGTCTGTGCTTAATGTTCCTTCAACTTCTTATTCACCTAAAATGTGATATTGGACCTCTGCCCGGAACTTTGTAATATAATGAAATATAGTTTAATATAATCTAGCTACAGTTATTGTGCCGTGAGGCGTGCTTGGCCTGCAAAAATACCACAAGCGTAGGACCAGTGTGGATGGACGGCAGAGTGTAAATCACTATGTAAATGTTTGTTGTATAAAGCCCCAGAGCATTAATGGACCTGCACAGCCCACAAACTTCAGACGTTTCTGTAAACAGTGTTGTTTATTCTCATTATTGTGGAGTTGCACTAGGGCTAGGCAGTAGGCACTGGTGTACCATTTCACCGGTTACTCAGAGGTGCTTCCTGTGGCTTTGTTTGTCTTTAGACGGTCATGTCGGCTATGGAATGATCTAACGAGATTGGTGAACGATTACGTTATGGATCGCAATGGAGCCTGGGAACAGTTTCACTGGTAGTTAGCTTTATATTACCACGCATCTGTGTGCACATTTATTTGTTTGTCGTTGCCTTTAAGGCCTATTGCCTACTGCTGTTTGTAGATCTGATAGTGTGTGGTGGTAGAGTATGAGTGAGGTGGTAAAGTCTGTATGTGTGTGGTGGTCGGGTGTTCTTCAGCTACAGGAGTCTACAGGTACTGTGGGAGGCTGTGTGCTGGTCCTATCAGAATGTCTCCTATCCGTTGAATAATAGAGGCTGTTAAAGGAAACCTGCCTCCACAGATATTCTCACATGATGTATGTAGCCAGTCATCCAGAAGGTGAGTGTGTGTGTGTAGCCTGGTGATGTGTGCCGTACTGACAGCTGGCCACACGTGTAGGTAGAGGGATTTAATGATATTACTCGCTGCTTTGAAAAGGCTATCAATAAAATTGACGTTGATGCAATTACACATGTGGATATAAATACAGAGCCTGAGATCATCGATCTACAATCGTGGAGTCTTTCCTTGTCAATTACAATGAAAAAAGGAAATAACCAAATATTCTATTCAAAAATGTTTAATGATTTATATTAAAGCATACATCATATTCATCGTTCTATAAATGTTTTAATTGTGTGCATAATAGTAGAACCATGCTAGCCCTCGTTAGGCAGTGGCTTGTTTATATTTCAGTATATATGGAAACATGATGCCATTGATAAAGCATTTTATTAACCTTGCTTCTTTGTAGATTCGTTTAGCTATAATACAATGCACCAAAGTAACGAGACCCACGCAAAAATCTTTTTCTTTTGACTGCAAAACTCAAAGCGACGACATTATTATTGTTTGCCTGATACTGTCGTTGGACTTGTCCTCATAAAACCCACCCTCTGATTTTTATCCTGTGAGTCAATCAAATCAACTCCCAAGAAAATCATTTTTCTTACGCTTCGCATCACTGGGTAACCATTGCAAGACCAACGTGGAATGTTAAGTTCTTCCAGTTATAGAAAAAGCAACATTTTCTCTGTAGTTCCAGCTGGTTCCTAAGCTTAGGTCTTGTAGCAGTTGAATACTGTATGGAAATGTCAGTCTCAGCAGGTACCTCATACAAAGGAGTTATTTAGCAACTTTAAAGAGGATGCGTCTCGCGGGGACTTTGATGCAAAGAAATATAATTATATTTATGCTCCTGGTCTCAACATGGATGACTGATTAATACCATTGTATGCCAAGCTGAGCTACTCCACATTGCTCCAGCCTGCCTTTGAGAGTAAAGGCTGTTTGCTTTTGAAGCCTCGCTGTGACACAATCTCCTCTGAGTTTTATTTAAATAACACACAGCAATAAAGAAATTCTCAACAGGCCTCTGACTACTGGGAGTTCCTCAGCTTCCAGAGCAGATATCAGTCTAGATCTGAAACCATAGGTTCTGCAAAGCTGCGTTGGACCACAACATGACAACATAACAGAAAATACTTACAGTAATATTAGCCCTATAGATTTCATATTTTTGAAAGTGTATGTATTCACAAATGTATTTACATTGGCAACACGAGGTGAACATTGTACCATTGTAATGGTACGTTTTTGACTGTTGAGTGAATCAATGTAAAACAATTCAAATATATAATATTAAGCAACCTTTTTTGATAAATTGGCTAAGCCTGACTATGAATAGAATGTAACTGAAAGATTAAAGTTGCCAACGGTAAAGTGAACAGTAAAATACAATTTTTTAAACCCTGCTAAGAAGTAGGTGATGGTATTGGGTGATGAAGTGTTTGCACACTGTGAACAGAGATGGCGTCCAAGTTCAAAGAAATCATCCAGGGAGACGGTGATCATTATCTGTTACTGACTGGACGGATGCCTATTGATTGCACTGAAGTACCACTTCCGTCATTCGGACAGACGATCTCAACTTTCAGCTTTGGAACTTAAGTGCTGATGGCATATCGGCCTAACGCGGCAGAAATTTCGCCATTAAGTCCGTCTTTCGATCATCATATCTCTGCATCATTTGCCTGCATCGACCAACCAGGCGAGCCCTATTCTCCCTTCTTTTTCGAACTCGGTCTCATTTTCATTCCGGCTCTTGTCCGTATCACAGATCACTACTCCATGGAGAAATGGTTGCAGACGTCTGCTGCTCTCTGTCATTAAGTGTGGAGGAGAGGGGAAATGAGAAAATACAGCCCTGCTGTTGTATCAGTCATTAGCCAGCTTCCTGCCTCTATCTGGTGTTTCAGTAGCTGGTCTCAGCCAGCTCTTATAGTCTGCCAGTGTCCCACAGCCTAGGTTAATCATTGGCTGCACTGTGACTGCTAAAGGTGGAATTACTGTGTGTGCACATGTGCTTCCTCAGTGTCTGTGTGTGTGTTATGGTGGGAAAAAAGCTTTTTGATCTGACATTTTGTTATTGGCTAGCCTGAACACTGCACAAATAGCCTCTCAGCATGTATTTTATTTCTCAGGAAAGTGGCAAGTTTTCTTTAAAAGCAATGGGCCAATTTTAAATCCATGCTGCACCAGTGCATGTTCACCAGAGTTCGTGGCTTAGACGGTGGAACCCCCTGAGAACATTTGGTAATATAATATTAATCTGAGCATATTCGGCGGGTTGCTTTTTGGAGTTTCCACAGGAAAGTTCTGTGACAATAGATTTTCCTTTCTCTATATATTTAACAAGATGTTTTAAAAGTGGATGTACAGTTGGCTAAATAAGACAGTAATAGAATGATATAAAGACATTGCAAAGTATCTAGAATAAAACAACAAATTGCACCTGAAACCCTGGAACATTTGCCTCAACACACATTTGTATTTCCTATTCCAGGTCCACACTTAAATTATATGTGTGTGTAGATTTTTTTAAAATCACATCAAAACTGGTGAGAAAACTATGTACACAGTATTCTGTCAGCTCTACACAGAACATTGTTACCCATCCTTTAGGAGTCAAATTTCTGTTCTGCTCTGTTTCACCTGAACCATCTCCTACCTGGTACAGCCAGACCACAGAGATTAAACACACACACACACACACTGCAGCCGTGTTGCACGGAAACAACACTCAAAACATATTGGGCCTTTTTGTCTTTCAATCCTGTTAAGCAAAATTGATCAATTTATGTATAAGGCAGTGTTTGCTAATCGGCCCTAAATCACATCCCATGGCACAGCTATTTGCGAGGGGATGTGGAGGTGGTTGTTTGGCACATTGAGAAGCTTCACATCACACATCCTCAGTAAGATGTCGCACCTCAGTCTGTGTCTGATACACTACACTGGCTGGGAAGAATTCACTCACTGAAGCACACAAGTCATTAGAAATCCTTCTGTGAAGACTGGCAACTAGCAGTGACGTCAGATGAGACAGAATTAACGGGGTCTGTGTTTAAAAAACAGCATCTTGAGCTCATAAACGAACATCCTACTGGAAACGTTTATGGGAAGTTGGTGGTAGCTGGAGTTTCATAGAAAAAGTATTCTATGAGCTATGATACCCATAAAATGGGTCTTCACACCCCCCTCCCCACCGCCCACGTCAATGTTCAGCATATTTTTACGTTGCCCTGCCAGGTCGCCGTTGCAAGTGACAATTTGTTCTCAATCGGCCTACCTGGCCAAAAAAGGTAAAATAAAAATTAAAAAAAAAATTGTGTTCAGCATTAGTGTCCCCGAGCTGAGCATGCTGGGAAATGGTGTGCCAGGGTACTTCCTGGCCTTCCTAGCCTTTGAAACAGTCCCCTGACTCACTCAGGGCTGTTATTGCTGATATGGGAGAGCCATTAAGCCTTTCCACATAAAATAAATCCAGTCTATTAGTCAGGCCCCTTGTTAAACATCAATCTAAAAACCAAACAGTTTCCTCTCTCTAGAACAATCACGGATGAAAGTAAGTGAGAGTAAAGATACGCCTTAAAAATATTAACTCTACTTATCAGTAAAATAGAAAATATTTATTTGAAGCCTCTTGGTGCGGCTAGATTATTTTATCGATGACAAGGTGTTTTCTGCCGCCAGCTAACAAAATGAATACCAGAGCCGAGCGTTGAGACTTCTGACGCACTGCACATCGGGCGATCCTTTGATCCTGCCCCATGCCATCAAAAAGGCCCGTTAAATTAGCCTTGTGTGGTCGGGAATCCCTGAGATAGGGAAACCAGCGCTCGGATAAAATAAAAGCATCCCTCAGACTGGACGTACTAAGAGAGTTTAGCCAGAGTAACATCTGTGTAACTGGTACAACGGCGTGGCCGGCCTACACCGGGAACACACCGGAAACGCGATATATAAAATACAGTCGGTGCCCTGACAGCGGACGAGCATTACAGGAGGCACGTCGTTACGCGAGGTTCATGTGTCAGCGAGAAAACACCGTAGGCGCCGTCCGCTGTCGTGAGACGCTCAGTGCTTCAGTCTATGCTGCAGCACGCGGGAACCAGTGGGTTTCAACGAACTGATGACAAGCTGAGAGAAAGATGGTTACACCGGCCCCGGGGTCATCTGCATTCCGCTGGCCGTGTTCATATCTCCCGTCTTCCTCCCGGCTCCCAGCTGAACCCGTTTGGCTCTCGTCGTCTTGACCGTCTGGCAGTAATGAGATCGGCCACAGTCCTGCCACCACATACAGAGCCTCTTCTCTGAGGCGCGGCTCCTGGAGGCTCCGGAGGCCCCTGGAGATCCCGAGGGCCCAGTTCCCACCCGGGCCACGTTCTAAAGGGCTAGGTGCAGTTCACGGGGGGCGTTCCCTCACTCCTATTCGTATCCTCAGAAGCAAATGAAGGGTCTATCGGTTGTTGTGTTCAGAAGACACTCTGTCCTGTGAATAATGGGGTGTCCTGGTCGTCACACCTCGATGATGTTCACAGATGCTGTCCGGTTGTTGGTGTTCTTGGGGAACTGGAAGGGGGAGAAATGCAACAATGAGACACTCTAAATCTGGAAAAGGGCTTTCTTACTGTAAGCATAAAGTTGCTGGACATAACGGGACGGCGTCTGCGTGGAAAAGGTGTCCCTCTGTATTTGTTCATTCTAGCGTTGCTTGTCGAAGGGTCATATTTGTTTTTTTTGGGGCTCGAACGTCAGTCAGCCCGAGATGTATGGGAGTTACTGGAAACTGTGCAGACAATGTGCAGGTTGAGGACTGATTGAAAGGCTCTGGATATATAGCCCTGTTTTGGCTCGTGGTCCGGAAGAGATGTGTGCTTGCATTGTAACTTTTTAGAATGTGCTGCCAAAAATGCTATTAAATAAATGCCTATTTTCTGATGATGTGGGTGTTGCTCTGATTGTGCCACGTTGCATTAGGTGCTGGTGGATGTAAACACTCAGAAGTGGTTGGGACAATTCATCTGCCCGGCGCTGGTCGGGAGGGGTGCGTGGTTATACCTTACTGCGCAACAGCCCCCCCGTGGGGTGCTCTGGGGTACTGCACTCCGATGAGGTCTTGGCTTTGTCCTTGTTGTTGTTGGGTTCGTTGTCTTTGATGATGTCATATTGGCGGCAGAAGAGAGCGATTACACCTGGCAGGAGGACAACATGACTTTCAATAAAACCACCGTTCTGCAATGATGAGCAGCGCACAAGCAAAGTTGCACAAATAATCTCAAAATGGGTAGTGTTTTTCTATTAAATATACAATGTCTGTGGTGGTCTGTGTGTATGTGTGGCGGTCTGTGGTTGTCTGTATGTATGCATGGTGGTCTGTGGTTGTCTGTATGTATGCATGGTGGTCTGTGGTTGTCTGTATGTATGTGTGGTGGTCTGACATTCCCAGATCCAGAAGTTCTGTTTGAGAGCATCAGGAATTGATACACTAGAGATCCAGAATCTTCCAGACATGATTTCTGGAATTCTTTAGAATTTCCGAAACATTTCCCACAATTCTGCAAGTGTTGCGTGTGGTTCTGACATTGACCTCCTCACCTGCCCACATGATCAGCACCACGACGATGATGATGAACTCTCCGGCCCTCAGCTGACCTCCCACTTCCTCCATGGTAACCTCGTCTGGAGAATCAACACAATCAGCTAATCACCATGGCAATTACATTACCAGAGATATTACAGGCAACTGCCACTAATTAGTCTGAATCACAAAAAGCCAGTCTAATGACGGAGGAGTCGGGGTAAAGACCATGCTCATCTTAAATGGGACTTCGGGTGAAATGGGACTTCAGGTGAAATGGGACTTCAGGTGAAATGGGACTTCAAGTGAACTCCACTGCTCTATTATTTGCTACACAGTTGATTGTGGTGAGGTTTGAAATGAGGAGTGTTGGATAAAACAAAGTCATCGGCCGTTGGATCAAAACACAACTTTAACTAGGTAAGTTCTGGCTAATGTTTTTTTATTTCCAGAAATCACCCTTGGAGGTACACATATACAGACTAACTGGGTAGGAGATATTAACAGTACGGCGTTGTGTTTAGCCGGAGAAAGGACTCTGTACCCAGACAGGGGGAAGACTAAATGATCTTAGTGAATGGAAAAGACATCCTTTCACTTATTTCTTTCTGTCTGTTCATGCTACTTCAAACGGGCCTTGCTTCTAATGAGGTCAACTGGTTCTGCCTGTACAATTCATGCACAGCCTTAACGGTTCCCTATTGAGGAGTAATGCCAGAGAGTGACCATGCATATGGCCTGACTATATATTGCAGCCATTTGTCACAGTGGCTATGTGTCTGGAAACAGGGCAACGCACAAATAACACCAAGACACATTTATCGACACGGGAAGGTGTTGATTTTTCAGTGCAATTTTGTAGCGCTGATTCAGGACTTCGGTTTGCTCAGCTAAAGTAACACTCAGGGTGTCAAATAAGCCCAGTTAAAGTAACACTCACGGTGTCAAATAAGCCCAGTTAAAGTAACACTCACGGTGTCAGATGGTGACAAATGTAGCACAGTGATTATACTGTAGAGGGTGCAAAAGAAGCAATATCCTCCCCTCTGAGCTAAATGCAAATATCAGTTCGCTTTTAATAAGTAAGTGTTGAGACAAAATTAGCTACGCAACCCGGTTTGTAGAACGTATTCTTGATGCTAGTTCCTCCTAGTCGAGAATGCTGACAATCTCCCCGTTAAATCGTCTGTCAGAGGTTTATGTTCCCAAACTGGGGGCTGGGGCCCTGTGATTGAGACGCGTTTCCCAGAACCCCGTCTGCTGCCGCCTCCACATCTCTGCTTCCTGTGAGTCTGTGTGAGGAGTGAGTGAAGCCAGAAACACATTGATTTGCACCCCGCTCCGCCGTATACCGCATCGCCACTTTGACAACCGCATCCTCTCAGCATTCAGCACAGAGTAGATGGAACCCGGGCCAGGTTCTAGTGAACACGTGGGGACACATCGATATTGTTTAAGTGGTGAAGCTTAATTTCACGCTTTGTGTCCCCGTCGATTTTCATTTGCCTTTACAGAATCAGTCACCGGATGTCAATTGCCTGACGACGAGCTGCCTCACTGTCCGCCGCCGTTTCCCCATTCCTTTAATAGGCTGTGTGTGTATTTCAAAAAAGTACCGATACCTTCCCCCCCGTAGGTCATGTATGTATTAGCTTGAGTCTGAGCGTACGGTTCGGTGTGCATGCGTTGGTGTGTGGGTGAGTTCACGGTCCGCTGCGGTTTATGTGGTTGAGTTTATGATAGAAGGAGTGTTTTCTGGATCCTGCAGCCGCCCACATAGAAGCGATGCACGACTGTAGGTGGCATTGGATAAATGTGCCAGATAAATAGCCAGTTAAAGTAACACCCAGGGTGTCAAATAAGGCCAGTTAAAGTAACACCCAGGGTGTCAGATAAGCCCAGTTAAAGTAACACCCAGGGTGTCAAATAAGGCCAGTTAAAGTAACACCCAGGGTGTCAGATAAGCCCAGTTAAAGTAGCACCCAGGGTGTCAGATAAGCCCAGTTAAAGTAACACCTAGGGTGTCAGATAAGCCCAGTTAAAGTAGCACTCAGGGTGTCAGATAAGCCCAGTTAAAACAACGCCCAGGGTTTCAGA
Source organism: Dallia pectoralis (assembly GCA_029465975.1). Taxonomy (NCBI): domain Eukaryota; kingdom Metazoa; phylum Chordata; class Actinopteri; order Esociformes; family Umbridae; genus Dallia; species Dallia pectoralis. The sequence goes on from CM055757.1 coordinate 8,417,695, forward strand.
TAAGCCCAGTTAAAGTAGCACTCAGGGTGTCAGATAAGCCCAGTTAAAACAACGCCCAGGGTGTCAGATAAGCCCAGTTAAAGTAGCACTCAGGGTGTCAGATAAGCCCAGTGTGGGTGTTAATAATCAGAGTTTTGGTTGAACTAAAATAACAAATAACATCTGTCAGTTTCGTCCTTACCTTTACTCTGGGAGGCCTGTGTCTCGGCCTCCTTGGGCGTCCGGAAGCGTACGGGTTCGCTGTGTGAGCTCATGGGACCGCCCATGCTGATCGACTGCACGTGCACAATGTAGTCCGTCTCCTCCTCCAAGTCCCATAATGCACAGGAGCGCGTGGTGGTGTTCACTTCCTGGATGAAGCGCAGCATGCGTACGTCCTTTTTCTGCGGACACATTATGACACCAGGCCCGTCCAGTGAGCGGGGGCGACATAACAAAGACACGCAACATGGGGCCTGTGGAAACCTCACACAGACCTCAGCCACTCAATCCAGGTCCCAGTTAATTGGCACACTGGCAGTGTGAAATCGACTGAGGACGGGAGGTGGGAGGGGAGACAGACGCCAGCAGTCAGACGGCCAGTACAAGGGACCAGGAAACTACCTCCCTGATGGGCTGACTGGAGTCGATCTGTTGACTCCACCTAAACAGTTCACACCTTAACACTTGCCTGCCACAAATACTACTAGCTAACTCAAGTACAGTTCCAGCATAACCTTGTCTGGGTTTTTTGATACCACTGGAAATGCTTTAATTATTTCGGCCTTTTGTTAAATACCTTGTCCTCCTCATTTTGATTGTTAGACGTAAACCTGAAAACATCAGCCTGTGTCTCTTAGTATTTATCATCTGACCACAACCAGAACCTACTGATCACATCAATAGACATGTTATCTACTTTGTTATTTTACCAGTCCAGCTGCATTACAATGCTGAACAGTGTGCGTGTGTGTGTGTTTGTGTGCACAAAAGATGTGTGCTGTGCAATGATCACGCGCCAGTGGGAAATAAATATTGCTTGTCTAGCTTTACACAGCTGTCATCTTCCACCTCTGCCGTAGAGGAGATAGGTGCTCCGACTGGATCGCCCCGGCAACACAATCTACCGTGACACGGTGCAAAAACAAGCGGCCAGTCGGCAATGTGTTAACGTTAGGGCGAGATGGTGGGTGACAGGTTCTAATTAATGTTGACGAGTGTATGTGTGTGTGTGTGTGCATGTGTGTGTGTGTGCATGTGTGCATGTGTGTGTGTGTGCATGTGTGTGTGTGTGTGCATGTGTGTGTGCGTGTGTGTCCATCCTTGGCACTGCCCTCTGAATGTCTCTTACCTGCTGCGTGATGGCAAAGCCGATGACTGGATCCCCATCTGGGATGTCCCATGTCACCACGGCAGAGTTGGCCTTCAGAGCCTTGATGGTCACATTGACAGGCGCGGCCAAGCTGTCTGTGAATCCACCGTGCAGAGACAGATTGAATGAGAGTTACCCCACCGTGCAGAGACAGATTAAATGAGAGTTAACCCACCGTGGAGAGACAGATTAAATGAGAGTTAACCCACCGTGCAGAGACAGATTAAATGAGAGTTAACCCACCGTGCAGAGACAGATTGAATGAGAGTTACCCCACCGTGCAGAGACAGATTAAATGAGAGTTACCCCACCGTGCAGAGACAGATTAAATGAGAGTTACCCCACCGTGAAGAGAGAGATTAAATGAGAGTTACCCCACCGTGCAGAGACAGATTAAATGAGAGTTAACCCACCGTGCAGAGACAGATTAAATGAGAGTTAACCCACCGTGAAGAGACAGATTAAATGAGAGTTAAACCCACTGTGCAGAGACAAACTAAATGACAGTTAACCCACCGTGAATCAGAATCTGAAGATTCAGAATCAGAATCTGAAGATTCAGAATCAGAAGATTCAGAATCAGAAGATTCAGAATCAGGTTTATTCGCCTTTTGGTTCTGACCCATGGCTGCATCATTTAGAACACACATTTAAGAACGCATATGAACAGTGCAAGACTTATTTACAAGAAATACATTGACCACATTAAAATCTAGGCTAAAACGTTTACGTTCCCTTCAGCCCTTTATTGTTCTTTCGATGATCGTTTGGCCACCTTAAATGTGATTGTTTTTCTATAGTTTTTTTTATAATCTTTCTGATGTAAAGCACTTTGAATTATGCACTGTGTGAAACGCCTTAATGCCTTAGTTAAGAGTAATTAACCGTAGCTTTGTAACTAATATTCTGTTGTGTGCGTGTGTGTGTTGGCTCATGTGCTCTCGTGGGCCTCAGCTGTTCCCAGACATGAAGTACGTTTATAATCTACCCACACACACACACACACTATTCCTCTAGTTTCTCACTCTCTCTTTCCTCAATCCACTCCCTTCCTCCCTCTTCTGCCTGGTCACTTTATTTCCCAGTAGTCCGGCCCTCAGCTACTGTCAGTCTGACCCACAGACGCTAATGAGACAATGCTCACCACATCAAGCCACCTCCACACTGTAAAGCTAATAAAGCTAATAGCCGCGGTACCCAGTGTTCATCTTACCGGCTCTAGATCTGCTACACTGACAACTGTACATCAGTGGTAAATCCACGTTTATTATCTATTCACCACTATTTCCCACCGCCCAACTGTACGTAATCGTCCGCTGTGTCTAGATGTGCCGATGAGTGTGATTTTACTAAACCCGGGCATGTCAGTAAATCTGCAAAGCATTATGAACGACTGGCATTAGTGCAGCCGAAGAGGCAATATACAAGATTCTGACGTATCCCATTTGTTCTCTCTGGGCCTTTCAGACACTCACAAACGCATTTCGAAGTAATGCGGTTCAGGTAATGGTCGCCCTGTCAACAAACCAACCATTGTCATGAATTAAATGTCACCAAGCTACTATATCCTCCCATTGGAATTCCAGCGTTGTGCGTGTTGTGACGGTGCAGGCTGGAATGAGGCTTTTATTTCATACAGTAAATACGGTGAATGGAATGATCGTTAACTGGGCGCACCTGAATAATCTTAGGGGTTTGACCAGAGGGGATTGACCAGAGGGGTTTGATCCCAGGGGTTCGACCACAGGGGCATTTTTCTACATGCATGGCAGACATTTTAAATGTTGGCTCATCACCTCAAGCTTCGCCTTAACAAGAAGGAGCTGCTCTTCCTTACCTAACAGGAAAAATGCAGGCACCTATCGTATTTCAACTAGACTACCGCAACTCACTTTTGGCTGGGCTCCCTGCTTGTGCCATCAAACGGTTACAAATCCAGATCCCCACTGTCCATCTGTCTGCTGTTAGACCCTGCCGAATTTACCAAATTCACCACATTCCTCCAAAGTGTTGACTGGAGGTGCAGTTGTTGGTGTACAGAGAGAAGAAAAGAGGGGACAGGACAGGAGGTGTTTCCCCAACCTCACCTGCTGCCTCCTGTTGGAAAGAAAGTCTGTGATCCATAAACATGTTGACAAGGGCACTCCCATGGTGGAGAGCTAATCCAGGAAGAGGGCTGGGATTATGGTGTTGAAAGCAGAGCTGAAGTCCTGGATCAGTGATGGTCTTGAGGTGTGACAGCACCAGGCGCTCGAAGGACTTCATAACCACAGAGTTCAAGGCAACCGGGCTGTAGTAATTTAGCCCTGTATTTTAAGTTGTCTTAGCCGAGGAAGGTTCTCTGCGCAGAAAGACACCGCCATTTTATATTCTTTGGTCAAAATAGGTCACATTTCCGGACCTGGGTGAAGTCTGATATTGCAGGGTAGGTTTCGCCTGGAGAGTCAAGATTAATAAAATATCTGACAGACGTGTCTATAAAGATACACACACAGCGCACCACTGGAACCACTTCACGTTGAGCCAGGGCCCAGCTCTCTGTCCTGAAAGATGTCTGTGTGTGTGTGTGTGTGTGTATGTGCATGGTTGCGTGCGATTCTTTGTTAGCCGAGTCATCAGAGCGACCAGCCAGTATTGTGGCATGCTGGGAAGTGTCATGAGGTTCCCAATGTTCCAGGGGAGACAGCCTGCTAACATCTCGCTTTATTACGAAGCACGGCGGGAGGGCAGCCGAAGTCCTTCAAATAAAGTGCAGTCTTAGAATCAGTGAGTTTGCGTTTATAATGCCGTCTGTAGCAAGATTTCCATCCAACACAAAACTGAATTTCAAAAATCTGCACAAATATGTTGTTGAATGTTCTCAACAAATGTGTGGGCGATAAACCTGCGCTCTTGCCGAAGGCTCACTGGATTGTGTTTTTTGAGAGCCATTATTTAAAGACATCAGCTTATGACTACTGTGGTAGTCTGGAATTATACAGTGGAATGATACATTGGAATAATACAGTGGAATGATACAGTGGAATGCTGCAGTGGAATTATACAGTGGAATGATACAGTGGAATGATAATGTGAAAAGCTACAGTGGAATAATACAGTGGAATAATACAGTAGAATGATACAGTGGAATGCTGCAGTGGAATGATACAGTGGAATGATAATGTGAAAACCTACAGTGGAATAATACAGTGGAATAATACAGTAGAATGATACAGTGGAATGCTGCAGTGGAATGATACAGTGGAATGATAATGTGAAAACCTACAGTGGAATAATACAGTGGAATAATACAGTAGAATGATACAGTGGAATGCTGCAGTGGAATGATACAGTGGAATGATAATGTGAAAAGCTACAGTGGAATGATACAGTGGAATGATAATGTGAAAAGCTACAGTGGAATAATACAGCGGAATAATACAGTGGAATGATAATGTGAAAAGCTACAGTGGAATAATACAGTGGAATGATAATGTGAAAAGCTACAGTGGAATAATACAGTGGAATAATACAGCGGAATAATACAGTAGAATGCTGCAGTGAAATGAAACACTGGAAAGCTACAGTGGAAGACACCAGATGAATGATACAGACGATTGATACAGTGGAATGCTTGAAAACAACTTTCTCACACACAGTCTACCACCTAGTCCCATGCTCAGTGCTCCCGCGGCCCTTTGATCAATACAGTCTATCATTATTTAATGAATGTTCGTCTGAGGCTTTGCAGGCCTTTATCTCACAACTCAGACCTGTCACTCCACATGTCTCTCCGTCTGTAATTATATCTCTCTGTCTTTTCTCTGTTCTTTTACTCCTCTCAGTTTCATGCCAGCATCTCCCCTTTCTCTGTCTCTATCACTGTCTCTCTATCTATCTATCTATCTATCTATCTATCTATCTATCTATCTATCTATCACTGTCTCTCTATCTATCTATCTATCTCTGTCTCTATCACTGTCTCTCTATCTCTGTCTCTATCACTGTCTCTCTATCTATCTATCTATCTATCTATCTATCTATGTATCACTGTCTCTCTATCTATCTATCTATCTATCTATCTCTGTCTCTATCACTGTCTCTCTATCTATCTATCTATCTATCTATCTCTGTCTCTATCACTGTCTCTCTCTCTATCTATCTATCTATCTATCTATCTATCTATCTCTGTCTCTATCACTGTCTCTATCACTGTCTCTCTATCTATCTATCTATCTATCTATCTATCTCTGTCTCTATCACGGTCTCTATCTATCTCTGTCATCTGTCTACTCCAGATTAAACATCATTATTTTCCCACTGTACCACTCATTAATAGCCATAGATGTCATCTTCTCTCCTGACCTGGGAAAGACAGGAGCACTTGTCTTCCTCTCTTTCTCCTTTCACCCTCAACAGTCCACCTGTCCAGTAGAGGTGTCCTCTGACTGTGAAACCAAGGCCCATTCTGACTCAGCAGCTTAATCTCAGATGATGTGAGAACCTGGTCTTGTCCTGGCCTGGTTCTGGTTCTGCTGCATGTCTCCGTCTGTGCGTTCAAACAGCTGTTGGTGCTAAGCAATCAGAAACACTCGTCTCATATCATAAGTTAATATCGCACAGACAAACAGACAGACAGACAGACACACTCTCTGGCACTAATAGCCAAGGGGGACCAGAATATGGAAGTTCCATGCTGTGATGCTTCCCACTGTGTGTGTGTGTGTGTGTGTGTGTGTGTGTGCGCGTGTGTGTGTGTGTGTGTGTGTGTGTGTGTGTGTGTGTGTGTGTGTGTGTGTGTGTGTGTGTGTGTGTGTGTGTGTGTGTGTGTGTGTGTGTGTGTTCACACACGCGAGGCGTTGGAGCCGCGAACAGAAAAATGAAGTGAACCCGGTCGCCGTCTCAGCCGTAACCGTCCCTGTCGGGGATTTGAGTGGCGATAAATTAGCACATGTTCATTAGCACGCCCTCGCCAGCCGCTAACGAGCACGCCGAGGAATCACAAGTGGCGTCTGAATCATCCCGGCGGGAGGAAACACCCCGGCGGTTCGTGCTCCGGGTCTCGCTCGCTCTTCTTCCCAGTTGTTCTGTTAGCGCACACAGTCGGGCGAGTTATTCCTTAATACATTCACCGTTGACGTACCCGTGAGCGGCCTGTGGTTTGTGCCGACCGGGAATTTGCCACTGAGGTCCCTGACGCCAACTCCCGCACGCACACACACACACACACAGACACACACACAGCTGAAATACTCTGAGTCAACAAAGTCATAATTCATACAAATCTGACTTGTGCCACAGTTTCTCTCGTTCATTCGGCCATTCTGCCCGTCCTTCTCTATCTGACTATGAACACTGACTATAAACAGTCTCTGAGACGCTTCACCTATTCCTGTTGCTTCTTCTACACCAGTATCTGCAGTTATCTGATGTGTGTTTCTCCTGCGGGAGTAGAGCCTCTCCTGACAGCTGGGCAGCAGAGTGTATAATGAGTGAGACTTCAGTGGGAGCTCCTCACTGCCACCTCCACTTGAGACCTGGTCACACACCAACCGGTCCATAGCCCTGCCCACCTCCCTTACCTCCTGCCCACCTCCCTTACCTTCTGATCACCTCCCTCACCTCCTGATCACCTCCCGCTTACTCCACCAACCCTATGTTCACGTGCTTTGACTAATGTCTAGTGTAACTCTGGTTTTGATTAGCAGCAGTGCAGTATGGGTAATGAGAGATATAGATATAGAATTACAGGTTGGGTTGACAGCTCTAGTTATAGAATCACAGGTTGGGATGACAGCTCTAGTTATAGAATCACAGGTTGAGAACAGTGTGTGTATAAGTTGAGTTAAATGTGTGGATGTGTGTGTGGACATACAACTTCAATCTAGGGACCAAAAACAGAGAACATTTTGCAACTTAATTTTTAGGAGTTGTACTGATCTTATGGGTCAAGTTTAGTTTTTTTTAGGATTGAGGTTAAGTTGAGGAGTTTAAGAGCATTCCCTGCTTTTCTCTCTCTGGGCAGTAGCAACTTGTGATAAACACATCTCCAGCGTTTCTATTTTATCCAGTTTGCTTAAATTTGTTATTTACTTAAACCACAATGAATTCTCCAACACCCTTTCCGAGGAACCCACTTACAGAGCGACAAACTCACTTACCACCCACACACACACACATTTACTTTAACACCCACCACACGCACATGCACTCTCACTCTACCTCCCCCACACTCTCTCACTCTACCACACACACACACACACGAACACACACACACACACACACACACTCTACTCTATCACATCACTGATAGGCTGTTTCACTGTTCTCCATTACTTCCTGCTTCACATACAGTAGCATCACATCACATCACTGATAGGCTGTTTAACTTCCTGCTTCACATACAATTCCTATGTTTACTCTCTTTTCATCCCTTTCATTTACTCTCCTTCATTTTACGTCTCTCTCCTGTTCTCCTTCATTTTATGTTTCTCTCCTGTTCTCCTCTCTGCTTCATATTACATCTCTCTCCTGTTCTCCTCTCTCCCTCATATAACGTCACTCTCCTGTTCTCCTCTCTCCTTCTAAAACTGGGTTTGACCACAGGAGACAGAGTCTGCCACAGAATGCTGTTATAGAGAGAGAGAGCTGAGCTACAGGTAACCTCCTGGAGGCCCACCTGAGTCTCCACAGTCTGTTCTAGCGTAACTCCTACCATCTGGATGTTCCCCAAGGACATTAACAGACAGGAGAAAATAACAACTGTATTTTTACGCTCCAGCAAGCTGCTGACGGGTGCTGTGCGCCGCCCGTGCGCGTGTGTGTGTGTTTGTCCGCACTTGGGCCAGGAGCATATACTGTATATATCAGTACAGACCCATACTCTACACGCACACCAACCCTACATTTAAATATTGCACTCATGGGCTCTAAATGGCAGATTGTTCCCCACCCACAGACAGCTCGGCCAGCCATCAATACCCCCTGCCAGCCACACCCCTTGACCCCCCCCCTGCCAGCCCCACCCCCTGACACCCCCCCTCAAGTATGTCCTGACAAGTACAGTTTTATATACACTACTATTCAAACGTTTGGGCTCAGTTAGAAATGTCAGTCCTTAAAACCTGGCTTTGGTCAAATAATCCTCAATTTTCAGCATTTACAGTCTTGCAGACATTTGGCATTCTAGTTGGCAATTTGTTGAGATTATTTCCTGTTGCGCTTCTCTGAAGCACCTCCCACACGTTGGATTGGCTTGATGGGTACTTCTTATGTATCTTACACTCAAGCTCCTCCCACAACAGTTCAATAGGGTTGAGATCCAGTGTCGGTGCTGCCCACTTCATTATAGACAGAATACCTGCAAAATACCTGAAATAGTTCTTGCATAGTTTGGAGCTGTGCTTTGGGTCATCGTCCTGAGGAAATTTGCTCCAATCAAGTGCCATCCACAGCATATGGTAGGGTGTTGCAAAATGGTGTAAAAGCTTTCTGTCTTTAAGATTCCTTGCACTCTGTAAAAATCTCCCAACTTAACCACCTCCAAAGCCCCATGAGAAAATCAGCACTCCTTCAGCATCTTTAAATTTGGTCAGCGCCTCACAAATGTTTTCCACCTCCACCTCAGGTTTGTCTATCCACAACGGGTATCTTCAGTCTTCCTCTGTCTAGTTTCTGTGTTCTTTTGCCCATCTTAGTCTTTTATTTTTTATAGGCCTGTCTGAGATATTGTTTTTTTCTGCCAACAATGCCAGCATCCCGGAGTCGCCTCTTCGCTGGTGACGTTGAGACTGATGTTTCACAGGTTCTATTTAACGAAGCTGCCAGTTCAGGCACCAGGGCCTCCCACTCTTTCTATTCTGGTTAGAGCCAACTAGGCAAGTGTGGCAGTTGTGGTGCTTCTTTAATCAGCACAACGGTTTTCAGCTGCGCTAACCGAGTTGCAAAAGCGTTTTTGTTTGATCAATTAGCCTTTTAAAATGACAAGCATGGATAAGCAAACACACTGTGCCATTGGAACACAGGACTAATGGTTGCTGATAATGGGCCTCTGTGCACCTATGTAGATATTCCATTAGAAATCTGCCATTTCCAGCTACAATAGTCATTTGCAACATTAGCAACACCTACACTGCATTTCTCATCCATTTAATGTTATTTTAATGTGTTATTTTAATGGACAAAAAAATATGCTTTTCTTTCGAAAAAACAAGGACATTTCTGTGACCCCAACCCTTCACGGTAATGTGCGCATGGGTGTGTGTAAGTGTGTGTGTGTACACATGTGTGTGTATACACACACGTGTGTGTGTAAGCATGTGTTGTTTGTGTATAAATGTGTGTGTAAGTGCTTGTCTTTGGTCTAAGGCAGGTCCCAGCTCTACCTTCAGAGTCTGAGTTACAATTCATCAGATTTATACTGTTGATCAGAGGAAGATAAAACCTGGTCCTACTGCCTCTGGTGGTGGCAGCTTGTAGCTGGCTAACATTAGACTTCTCTCTACCATGGTGGTCTTCAATGTTACCGCCAGCCAGTCATCATGGTCGTTCCTTAAGAATTACAAGGAAAACATGTCTTTCCAAGTTATCATCGCAGTGGTAATCGCTAAGCCGCAACAACAGAGATGTATAATTGCCTGTATGCTACTTTTGGATACTGATCTAGTTGTCAAATAACTAATTGAACATTTCAATAATACAGCCAGCTAACAAATTGTTTTTGTCGACAGTTTTTCTAGGACACCAGCAAATAACCATCTGTCTGTCTCTATGTCTGTATGTCTGTTTGTCTCTATGTCTGTATGTCTGTTTGTCTCTATGTATCTATGTCTGTATGTCTGTTTGTCTCTATGTCTGTTTGTCTGTATGTATCTATGTCTGTTTGTCTGTATGTATCTATGTCTGTTTGTCTCTATGTCTGTTTGTCTCTATGTCTCTATGTCTGTGTGTATGTCTCTATGTCTGTTTGTCTCTATGTCTGTTTGTCTCTATGTCTCTATGTCTGTGTGTATGTATCTATGTCTGTTTGTATGTTTGTCTCTATGTCTCTATGTCTGTCTGTCTCTATATGTCTCTATGTCTGTCTGTGGTCTATGTCTCAGTAAGCTTTCCTGCCCCTCTCTGTTTAGCTATGTGCCTTTCTGATTGTCTTCCTGTCTCTGTCTGTCTTCAGATCTTCATCTGTATGCCAGCCTGTCATTCTGCCTGTCATTGTTTGTTTACCTCACTGCCTGTCTGTCTGACAGTCTCTCTGTCTGTCTGTATGTCTGTCTCTTTCTGTGTTCTGCTGAAGTAATAGCAGCCTGTTGTTTTGAAATTGTAAAGATTCACCAATAATAATTAGCCCTGCCTAAATGACAACCAGGCCTTAGGAGAGAGTACTGAAGCTAGATTACATTCAAGACAGTTTCAAACCATTCACAGTATGTAGCTGATGGAAATTGACAATTTAGAGGAGAACAATGGACTAAATTCAAGGTACAATCAAGAAAACAAGACCAACCTTTAGGAACCGTATGCACAGCTTTTTTACATACTCTAAAAATAGGTGTGAAATTTAGATGGTGACTAGGTGCTGTGACTCATGTGAAGACCTTTCCTAAACAAAATGTATACCAAACTGTGCCGATAAGACATCCTGGTAATATTGGTTTTGTTCCCTGCTGCGAGGATGATAAATATTTTTGTAATGGGTGCAAGAAGCAAAAACAGTATTATGATATGTCATTCTGTGGTAAACCACCATAAACCAAACATTTACATTTTCTAAAACACATTGTTGGCTAATTAAGAACTGGATTGAAAACAATTAGTTTTATGACACATTTCAAATGTTTGTTCCAACGTGCACTTGTACCAAAAATATCACATTCAAAGGTCAGCTTGACTTAAGACCACACACACACCACACACACACACACACACACACACACACACACACACACACACACACACACACACACACACACACACACACACACACACACACACACACACACACACACACACACACTCATGGTTGGTTACCTAAAACTTGTAGTGGTTGTCACTTCATTGTCATACATTTGAAATGTAACCACTTGGCAAATGATTGGATGAACATCTGGCATTATTCTTTCTGGCATTATTCTTGCTTCCAGTATTAAATTACATAATATAGCAATCTGGAAACATAAAGAATCGAACGGAACTGTTGGAAATGCTTTTGTCCTGCAGTTAAATCGGGAAGATATTGCATGTTTGATATTCTATTTCGAGCGATTCTCCACCAGAGTATTCCAGACACCAGTTGTCTCAACCAATACAGGTCTTTATAGACAAAGGCTTTGTCATGCATTGGCCAAATCCATTGCCTTAATGTCAACTAGACGAACAAAATCAAGTCAAACATTTACATATTTTTGTCAATATCTCTGCACTCTCCTAATGCTTCACATTTACATTTAAATTCGCCCCATGCACGAACATACATGAAGGATGAATCCGAAATGCCTGATGAAATGAACAACCATGAACTCACCCGCTATGACTCGGGAGACAAACAGACAGCTGAGAATAAGCAGCGGGTTTGTTGACGGGAAAAATCTCTCCATCCTTCCGACATTCGAGGACCTGATATCCCATTTATTTCGCTCAGATCTGTGTCATGCACCTGGTCGTTCGGCACGCACGTCAGTCAATGTGGATGATGCGGTCTCGCATTCAACAGCGGTTACCGTGCACGACTGCCCTTAATCCGCTTTGCTATGCAATAAAACATGATCACAGACGTCGACGAGACATAAGTTCTGGTGACGGGTTCTGGTCCATCACGGCGGTGTCTCGCTGCACATCTGCAGGCTATACAGTCCGGTCGGGCTTATAGGGCTTTTTATAGGGGCTGTAACAAAAACGTGCGGTTCGTTCTCACCGCCTCCGCCACCGACTCGAGAATCCTGCCCGTTTACTCTCGCATGCGTAGTCGCATGGGCTACAGATAAGACACACACACGCACACACGCACGCACGCGCACACGCACGTACACACACACACGCGCACGCACGCACGCACACACACACACACACACACACACACACACACACACACACACACACACTGTGCGCTCACACGCACGTACGCACACACGCACGCACGCACCCACGCACGCACGCACGCACGCACGCACACACACACACACACACACACACACACACACACACACACACACACACACACACACACACACACACACACACACACACACACACACACACAATCATACTTCTATAGGCACACAGAATTATGACTTGTTGGACTCGGTGATTTATGACAGGCATTTACACCACTATGGCAATAACACCAAATAGAGACAGCGTTTTTGTTTTTATCTGTTCAAGAAAAAATCTATGAAGGCCTAATTATTAAGATGTTGCAGCTCTAAAATGCACGCGTTTCAGACTCATTTTAATAGATCTATACTGGTCGGCTGTGAAATGTTTTTTTTAAGTTTGCTTCTACAAGCAATGATCATGATGTTCAATTGTTTTTTTGTAATAATAATAAAGGCGCACTGTTTTTGTGGACATACGATATTTTACAGCACGGGCTAATTCCATCGTCCTTCTTTCACACCATTTGAAATGTATGAAATCCTTTATTTATTGACTAGAAATGCATTCAAATGAAGAGTATATTTTGCAAATAACAATGTGCGTATTATTACACATGTGCATGCAGCTGTCACTTGCAATGTGTAGACTAACTCCTATAGTCCATCCTTCGGACCCTGTCACTGACACGTCACCCTGCTGCATCTGTGCGCAATACTTATTCACAGTTTCAGAATGACCAGTCTATCAACCATGCAACAAGCCCCGTTACAAAGAAACAGTCGGTTGTCTGGTTTTGTCGTATACATTATGCTGTGGTCAAAAGCCAGATCTGTCCACGCCTTCCCCACTTCCCCGTGACCACCTCTGACTATTTCTTTTAATGTTTCCTGAGGCATCCTCACATGTTTTTAATGGATTTTTGTTATGGGCGATTGATTAAAAGTCACAAGATAGCAAACTCACCTGTTGCGTAGCCTATTAAACCCTGTGTTCAATGATGGCCTGGCTGGTTGGTTGGTTGGTTGACTTCAGAGCACGCCTGTCCGGAGTCGACCTGCTGTCCCAGCAGAGCGAGGAGGTGGAGCGGTGGTTCCCCTGTCCCGCGAGAACTGTTACCCCCACAACATAATCCCTCTCACTCTACACTGCATCAGCATCTGGCAACGTGATGGCATGTGTGCGTGTGTGAGAGAAAATTTATGTCATAACATCAGACGTGTGGCATTTAAGCAATCCCACCAGCAACACTTGCATGTGGTCAAAACAAATTTCTCTCTGGTCCAGAGCCATATAGGACTGATTTATTTAACCCTGTGAGACAGCACAGCGGATGCTGACCGAGCCCTAACTGTGAAACTGCAAGAGATTTCTCAAACCCTGGGCATATATAGAATATTAATGGTCCTTGAACTCAACACTCAGCAAACACATGAAACGATCCGGGGCGCGCACATAATGTACTTAGGGAAAGAAGTTCACTGATACTGCACAGTGCACAACATTAAAGGCAGATCGAGCAGAAAATCACAAATAAATCTCACTTGATTTTATAGACATTGTGATGTATCCACTCCCCCGAGGTTGTACTCGAAACAAAGCTCCTATATGGACTTGTTTTAGTGTGTGTGTTTCAGTGTGTGTGTGTGTGTGTGTGTGTGTGTGTGTGTTTTAGTGTGTGTGTTTTAGTGTGTGTGTGATTGATGTAGCCACTGTAATAATCTCATTGTGATGTGAGAGCCATTGGGAGGATAATAAACAGCATTATAGAGTGGATTGGAGACAGTTAAAGAGGGCTTTAAAGAGTTATAGAGTGTTATGAACAGAGCTGGGGTGTTTACGAGCTCATAGAGTGTTATAAACAGAGTTGTGTGGGGGTGTTTACGAGCTCATAGAGTGTTATAGAGCTGTGTGGGGTGTTTACGAGCTCATAGAGTGTTATAAACAGAGCTGTATGGGGTGTTTACGAGCTCATAGAGTGTTATAAAGAGAGCTGTATGGGGTGTTTACGAGCTCATAGAGTGTTATAAACAGAGCTGGGGTGTTTACGAGCTCATAGAGTGTTATAAACAGAGCTGGGGTGTTTACGAGCTCATAGAGTGTTATAAACAGAGCTGTGTGGGGTGTTTACGAGCTCATACAGTGTTATAAACAGAGCTGTATGGGGTGTTTACGAGCTCATAGAGTGTTATAAACAGAGCTGGGGTGTTTACGAGCTCATAGAGTGTTATAAACAGAGCTGGGGTGTTTACGAGCTCATAGACTGTTATAAACAGAGCTGTATGGGGTGTTTACGAGCTCATAGAGTGTTATAAACAGAGCTGGGGTGTTTACGAGCTCATAGAGTGTTATAAACAGAGCTGGGGTGTTTACGAGCTCATATAGTGTTATAAACAGAGCTGTATGGGGTGTTTACGAGCTCATAGAGTGTTATAAACAGAGCTGGGGTGTTTACGAGCTCATAGAGTGTTATAAACAGAGCTGGGGTGTTTACGAGCTCATAGAGTGTTATAAACAGAGCTGTGTGGGGTGTTTACGAGCTCATACAGTGATATAAACAGAGCTGTATGGGGTGTTTACGAGCTCATAGAGTGTTATAAACAGAGCTGGGGTGTTTACGAGCTCATAGAGTGTTATAAACAGAGCTGTGTGGGGTGTTCACGAGCTCATAGAGTGTTATAAACAGAGCTGTGTGGGGTGTTTACGAGCTCATAGAGTGTTATAAACAGAGCTGTGTGGGGTGTTTACGAGCTCATAGAGTGTTATAAACAGAGCTGTGTGGGGTGGTTACAAGCTCATAGAGTGTTATAAACAGAGCTGTGTGGGGTGGTTACAAGCTCATAGAGTGTTATAAACAGAGCTGGGTGTGGCGTTTACGAGCTCATAGAGAGTTATAAACAGAGCTGTTTGGGGTGTTTACGAGCTCATAGAGTGTTATAAACAGAGCTGTGTGGGGCGTTTACGAGCTCATAGAGTGTTATAAACAGAGCTGGGGCGGGGGTGTTTACCAGCTCATAGAGTGTTATAAAGAGAGCTGTGTGTGGTGTTTACGAGCTCATAGAGAGTTATAAACAGAGCTGTGTCGGGTGTTTATGAGCTCATAGAGTGTTATAAACAGAGCTGTGTGGGGTGTTTACGAGCTCATAGAGTGTTATAAACAGAGCTGTGTGTGGTGTTCACGAGCTCATAGAGTGTTATAAATAGAGCTGTGTTGGGTGTTTACGAGCTCATAGAGTGTTAGAAACAGAGCTGCGTGTGGCGTTAACAAGCTCATAGAGTGTTATAAACAGAGCTGTGTGTGGTGTTTACGAGCTCATAGAGTGTTATAAACAGAGCTGCGTGTGGCGTTAACAAGCTCATAGAGAGTTATAAACAGAGCTGTGTGGGGTGTTTACGAGCTCATAGAGTGTTATAAACAGAGCTGGGGTGTTTACGAGCTCATAGAGTGTTATAAACAGAGCTGCGTGTGGCGTTAACAAGCTCATAGAGAGTTATAAACAGAGCTGTGTGGGGTGTTTACGAGCTCATAGAGAGTTATAAACAGAGGTATGTAGGGTGTTAAAGAGAACATATAGAGAGTTATAAACAATGGAGAGGGAAATGGAGGGGGTTTTAGAGTGGGTCATGCAGGGTTACAGAGGGTTATAGAGGGTTATAGAGGGTTATAGATATTAGAGGGTTATAGATATTAGAGGGTCTTATTGAGGGATATGGAAATTATATGGCTATAGAGAACTGTATAGTGCGTTTTGGACACAGGAGACTGCAGACCCAATATGGATTTTCCAACCTTTTTGAAGGTTTCCCATCTGCCTGGGATGGAAGCTGCCCCTCCTTGTAGCGGCTGAGCTTGTTGGAGCCAGTCACTCTGTGTTTGCTTACAGAATGAATTGGCTCAAACATTCCTGAGGGAATGAACAATGTTCATAGGTTGATGTGTGATATGGTGTCTATAGGTAATCGTTACATGTGTACAATCTACTCCACTAGGTTTACTTTAGTCGGGAAACATGAATGGGCATTTATACTGGGATCAGACTGCTCAAGACCTCTCTGAAAGCCCTTCTGTGTTTTTGGCTTTAAAATATGTCTAGGTGTCCCACTGAGAAATACAATGACTCACTGTACAGATCAGTTTAAGATTTTCTTTAAGTCTGAGGCATGTGTTTACCCTGGCTTTCTCCGTTTATAATTCATTTTACCGCAGTTTCACACAGAATGCTGTGCTTTTCCAGCAAGAACTCAGATAATACAATGCGTACGTTAATATCTGGACAAACGCTGAAGACAAAGACTTCGAGCTCTAATACACACGTCCCTGCTGTCATTCATTCACGCTCTGATTCACTAAAACATTTAGACGTTCTGATGCGGTGTTATGCGGTGTTACCCCAATTGTACTCCCCCTGGAAACACGTCTAAGAAGAACAGCATAAGAGACTCAACTAGTGGCCCTCAACCTAAATAACATGCATGTGACCCGAAAGATTACATTGTTGTTAAATCATATTTCACACACAAATATTACCTGATATTTGTGTGCTATGGGGCGAGCTGGCCAGCACAGCAGATGGAAACGGACTAGTAGATATTCTGTGGACGCGAGAGTAGCGGAGAGGGAAGGAAAGAGGGTCGAAACTCTTTGGACATCGCCAGCTACTGTGCAGCAGACGTGCAGCTTTGGTTCGGTGATGAGGATTATTTAAGAAGAACGAAAAGTTCCCACAGGATTACTGCTTGACTACCTCAACTCTTTCTCACACACGTTGAACCCGCTCTTTTAAAGAGGAACCAATGTGTTTGGGATAAAGCTTTTTGGTTTTCTTTCTGAGCAATTTCAAAACAACACCTGCTGTATAAGATTCTCACGCGGAATGGTCCGGAATGTATTTTTTTGTGGATCAGCCTGCTTCGCTCAGGCGCTAAGTCCCCTGCTGCATGATTGACTTCCCGGTCCTATAATCTCATTATGGCTCCGTTGAATTCAGAGTTAATTTGTTGGATTTGTGCTGAGACACGCTCCCATTGAAAAAGTTGAACATCTGAACTGGCACTGGCAGGCCATCTTAAAGCCTCTAACCGTGGAACACAAAAGTACCCCCCAAAAATATTATTTTAGACATTTGGCCAAAGATGCATTATGTTGATGTTTTCTGTCTGACTGACACATTAGGATTATTAACAGCAACACAGTTACTGCTGGAATGTTCTCTAAGGGAAGAAAAAGGAGGCTGTTTTTGTCTCTGAGGGTTTTCCTTATAGTGATTGGCTGTGATATTTCTTCCTGTGATTGGCTCTGACATTTCTTCCAGTGATTGGCTGTAATCATTCTTCCAGTGATTGGCTGTAATCATTCTTCCAGTGATTGGCTGTAATCATTCTTCCAGTGATTGGCTGTAATCATTCTTCCAGTGATTGGCTGTAATCATTCTTCCAGTGATTGGCTGTAATCATTCTTCCAGTGATTGGCTATGATATTTCTGCCTTCAGTGCCAGATCCTGTGAGTCTTAGATTATTTGTCTTTTTCATCATTGCGTACACCTTGCATTGTAAACCTTCCACTGAAAAGTTCAAACAAGTTGCCTATTCCTGCATCTGCCCTGTAGCAGCCTCAGATGAAACTAGGTTTTAACCCTGCGTTTATGGAGCTAGAAGAGTCTCAAAAAAGATAAATGCACAGACTACATTCACAAATGCACACACAGGATTCATACATGCACAGACAACATTCACAAATGCACACACCGGATTCATACATGCGTACAAAATTCACAAATACACAGACCAAATTTAAAAAGCACATAACATTCACAAATGCATACAAATTGTTTAAATGCACATACCGAAATATATCTTGATTTACAAACTGCTTGCGTGCAGTGAATTTGACTGCATTTGTGTGTGGATTCTTTTTGAGACTCCCCTGACGTGGATCCACACACAAATGACTTTTTTTAACAGAGAATGATCTGCAACCAATCAGATATCTTCCTTGTTTTAGCCAATCACAAGAACGCACACCACGTGGGAGATTGTTCACTTGAACGGGGATGGTGTCCACTGATTGGTTGTGACATTCCCACCACTGATTGGTTGTGACATTCCCACCACTAATTGGTTCTAACATTCCCACCACTGATTGGCTGTGACATTCCCATTTCCCACCACTAATTGGTTGTGACATTCCCACCACTGATTGGGTGTGACATTCCAACCACTGATTGGCTGTGACATTCCCACCACTAATTGGTTGTGACATTCCCACCACTGATTGGCTGTGACATTCCCACCACTGATTGGCCGTGACATTGCCACCACTGATTGGCTGTGACCTTCCCACCACTGATTGGCTGTGACATTCCCACCACTGATTGGCTGTGACATTGCCACCACTGATTGGCCGTGACATTGCCACCACTGATTGGCTGTGACCTTCCCACCACAGATTGGCTGTGATACCTGTCACCCAGACCCTCACTCATCTTGGAGCATCATGTTTGTGTAATTCACCAACCGTCCACATCGGTGGACAGATCCCATGTTATGCACCTTTAATTGTTTCGGTGTGGGATGTCATTGACAGCGGAAACTGACGTCTGAGCTTGTTTGAATGAAACGTAAAACCCAAGCAGCACAGTTCCTTTGTGTTACGCTGTCGTCTAAAAGAGGCTGTTGAAAGTGACATTAGTGTCGTTCTGTGGTGAGCATGATGTGATGAAGTGAATCTACTGAACTCTGTGCGTGTACGTGCGTGTGTATGTGCGCATGTACGTGCATGTGTGTGTGTGAGCGTGTGTGTGCATGTGTGTGCGTGTGCGTGTGTGTGAGCGTGCGTGCGTGCGTGTGTGTCGACGCTCACTGGGGATGAGACTTAATGCTGGTAGACCAAAAATCTGTGAAGACAGGCAGTTGATATGACCCTTCAATTATGGAGGAGATTGCCTCGTTCACTCCGGGACACATGAAGGGAGCCTGGCCAAGAATAGATCCAGATTAATGTGCCCTGTGGTGGAGAGACCTCCTTAACTCTCAGCCACCCTCACTCCACCCTCACTCCATCCTCACTCCACCCTCCACCCTCACTCCACCCTCACTCCACCCTCACTCCACCCTCACTCCCCTCACTCCACCCTCACTCCACCCTCACTCCACCCTCACTCCACCCTCCTCTACCCTCACTCCACCCTCACTCTACCCCCTCACTCCACCCTCACTCACTCCACCCTCACTCCACCCTCACTCCACCCTCACTCCACCCTCACTCCACCCTCACTCCACCCTCACTCCACCCTCACTCCACCCTCCCCCCACCCTCACTCCACCCTCACTCCACCCTCACTCCACCCTCACTCCACCCTCACTCCACCCTCACTCCACCCTCACTCCACCCTCACTCCACCCTCACTCCACCCTCACTCCACCCTCACTCCACCCTCACTCCACCCTCACTCCACCCTCACTCTACCCTCACTCCACCCTCACTCCACCCTCACTCTACCCTCACTCCATCCTCACTCTACCCTCACTCCACCCTCACTCCACCCTCACTCCACCCTCACTCCACCCTCACTCTACCCTCACTCTACCCTCACTCCACCCTCACTCCACCCTCACTCCACCCTCACTCTACCCTCACTCTACCCTCACTCCACCCTCACTCCACCCTCACTCCACCCTCACTCTACCCTCACTCTACCCTCACTCCACCCTCACTCCACCCTCACTCCACCCTCACTCCACCCTCACTCCACCCTCACTCCACCCTCACTCTACCCTCACTCCACCCTCACTCCATCCTCACTCTACCCTCACTCCACCCTCACTCCATCCTCACTCCACCCTCACTCTACCCTCACTCTACCCTCACTCCACCCTCACTCCACCCTCACTCCATCCTCACTCTACCCTCACTCCATCCTCACTCTACCCTCACTCCATCCTCACTCTACCCTCACTCCACCCTCACTCCACCCTCACTCTACCCTCACTCTACCCTCACTCCACCCTCACTCCACCCTCACTCCACCCTCACTCCACCCTCACTCCACCCTCACTCCACCCTCACTCCACCCTCACTCCACCCTCACTCCACCCTCACTCTACCCTCCACCCTCACTCCATCCTCACTCTACCCTCACTCCACCCTCACTCCATCCTCACTCTACCCTCACTCCACCCTCACTCTACCCTCACTCCACCCTCACTCCACCCTCACTCCACCCTCACTCCACCCTCACTCTACCCTCACTCTACCCTCACTCCACCCTCACTCCATCCTCACTCCACCCTCACTCTACCCTCACTCCACCCTCACTCCACCCTCACTCCATCCTCACTCTACCCTCACTCCACCCTCACTCTACCCTCACTCCACCCTCACTCCACCCTCACACCATGGACAGTGCTTTCTGGTTAAGGTCTATATCCAGGACCACGGACAGTTCTTTTTGGTTAAGGTCTACATCCAGGACCACGGACAGTGCTTTCTGGTTAAGGTCTACATCCAGGACCACGGACAGCGCTTTCTGGTTAAGGTCTACATCCAGGACCACGGACAGCGCTTTCTGGTTAAGGTCTACATCCAGGACCACGGACAGTGCTTTCTGGTTAAGATGTACATGTTATAGAAGCGCTCTCTGTGGAGAGGGCATTTCATTATCAGGGACTCCCACACCTAAACACATAAACTGTTGCCCCCCTGCCATGAGGCAAGCAGTACAGACTCTACACACAACAGTTTCTTCCCCGCTGCTGTTACCCTGCTGTACTTTAAACCCCACCCCTAGCCTTTACTCCTCCTACTCTGCACACTGTTATCTATGTATTTTATTTGCCATTTGCACAAAGGCATTCCGCTTGTACTGCCCTCTGCATATTTGCATGTTTGCACTTTGCTACATTGTTAAACTGCACAGTTGCACATCTACTCATCCATGTCAATTGCACTTCCAGACACTTTCATTTCATTTCGTATGCTCACAGTGGGGTATTCTGCAAATTGACACATTGCCCTGCGTACTATTTTTGCACGGCTCTTTTCGCACTTCTGGTTGGATGCAAACAGCATTTCGTTGTACTGTACTGATAAGGCGGCAGCTAATCCTATCTTAAGGTATTCATGCAGTATGACGAACAGTGCTTTCTGGTTAAGGTATTCATGCAGGATAATGTTAAGTGCTTTCCGGTTAAGGCCTATATGCAGGAAAGGAGGCACCCTGTCCTTAAAGGATCAGAGAGTATAGGCGAAGCCGTAAGGAAATGTGCCTGTCAGTCAGAAAAGAAGATGAATACATTATATGTGCTTAAGGACGCACTTTTCACAACAGATGGTCAGATAATCATTGAAGTGCTGCCTGCCATGACATGCTCGGGTCTCCATCGATCACATTATGGTGATACAACTCTATTCCTGTTTCGATTAGATCCAGTACGTTGTACTATCTTAACCCATTCACGCCCTCGTAATGTAAAGAGCGCAGGAACGTGCTTTTTCACAAAACACTTATTTCTGGGCAACTGCATGCAATTTGAGACGAAAGTAATGTGTCCTTCTACTACTTTGCGCTTAGTCATTGAAGGCAAATATGCATTGATGGGTGAGCGACAGGACTGAAGGAGGAAGCTGTAGCAAGCCTCACTCTCCACTCAGATGTTCTATATGTACTTTATATTCTAGGCGTGTGAGTGGGTAAATGTATTTTGATATATTGTTTGTTTGCAGTCGGGGCATTTATGCAGGGTGTAGAAATCCACCGAAGGATTTGAGAAGCACGAAACGGAACAATGTGCTCCCTGTACTACGTGAAGACCAAATCACTGTTGGAAAAGGTTTTCAAGTCTATCTCCGGGTTTTTGTAGTTCTTGTTAGCACTGTCCGCGGCTGTATCACAACGTTGGATGCCCATTAATGCTTTGTAGAGAGGCTCAAAAAGCCACATGGAGCTTTACAAAAAACAAGCCGCTCCGGTTCCTCTGGTACCGTTGCACCCTGCTCCGTTCATCCACAGTAGCTCTTTGACAGATTACATCGAAGATGTGCACAAATCAGCAAACATCCTGACTAAATTGTTTATTAAACCTCTGGCGATCAGTGAGACACTACGAGACACAATAGAAAGAGACGTCTTATCAATGTTCATATTGTTGTATTGAGCTAATGTCAAGGTCTCCTTGTCCAGTGGCTCTCTTCCCTTCGTTTTTACAGATTTCCCTTTCCTTGTGGCTGCGACATTGCTGATATAAGTTTCTCTGCCAACACACTCCATGTAGAACTCCTGGCACAAGCAACATATGGACCCATTGATCTGCTCTCAACACGACAAGGCATATGCTCTTTCGCCCAGTGACCATTTTGACCTGACAGAGACACGGATTACTCCAGCAAACACTGCTACTCCAGCTGGTCTCGCTTCATCTGCTCGCGTTCCTTGTCCCGGGGTGCGTGGTTCTGGCATAGGCACAGGGCTACTCTTCAAAGTGGAGATTCTCCAACAATGCTTGCCATTGAGTCCATCCGGGGCCACCTGAGACCAATCCAGATGTTCCAATCTTTCTTTGAGCTTCCCCTTTCCCAGTTCTCCACTGCAGCCACTGGGCTTAACGTTATCTTCACCCGACGGTCTTTGTTGACTAATCTCACTGCATCCTCTTAGGTATTTGGATCACCAGCTTGTATTGTACCTTGTACTACTCACCTGTATTCTGTTCTGTTTCCTCAACGGCCCTGTCCAATTCTGCCAACACATTATGTCACCTGGCTCTGACCTATCGTGACAGATTCTCTCTTATCGTCGCTATGCAGAGGACTCTACCTACGTATCTCTTTCACCCCTCCAGACACTCGGGTGCAGAGTGTGTTCTGTGTGCCTGGCAGACATCTCTGCCTGGATGTCGGCCCACAAACTAAAGCTCGCATTGACAATTTTGGTCTTTTGAGTTTCCTGCTCTAACAGAATTTTGGAGGAGGACGAATGCTGCCTATGACCTCAACAACACCATCCCCATCGTCAAACATGGAGGTGGACACTTCATGCTTTGGGGATGTTTTTCTGCGAAGTGGACAGGAAAACTTCACTGCATCAAAGGGACAATGGGGGCCATGTACAGTCAAATCTTAGGTGAGAACCTCGTCATCATCTTCTTTGACATAATAAACCAAGCTGTTGTAGAAACAATGAGATTCGATTTGAGACAGCTTTCTTTTATGAAGTTGACATTGTAGCTTTACATCCTCTTGGTTTGTAAGCAATTCTGAAATCAATTAGTACTTTATAATAATAATAATGAATAACAAATCCCAATTCAAATCGAGTCAAAGAGTAATGTTCGCTCTGTTCGATTACGCATCCCAATAGTTTCCTCAGGCAGATACATTGAGTGCCTGTACAGGTGTGCTGTGTGCTGTACAGGGAACCCAAACACCCACTGTGGCTTTTCAGATGCCGTCCCATAATCCCTTTCACCTGCCACTCGCTGCTGCTCTCAATTAAACGGCCCGCTAACCACAACTATTAATATCCACGGACAGATTTCCTTCCAGCAGCCATGAAGGCGAGACACATTTTCCTAACTGTAATAATACAGTCCGTCTGGGAGACGTGAAAGATGACAGGCCACTGACAGTTTGTCCGTCTGTTACTGGTGTCTGTTAAATGGGTCCAGGCTGTGTGTGTCTGTTACTGGTGACTGTTGAGTGGGTCCAGACTGTGTGTCTGTTACTGGTGTCTGTTGAGTGGGTCCAGACTGTGTGTCTGTTACTGGTGACTGTTAAATGGGTCCAGGCTGTGTGTCTGTTACTGGTGTCTGTTAAATGGGTCCAGGCTGTGTGTCTGTTACTGGTGACTGTTGAGTGGGTCCAAGCTGTGTGTCTGTTACTGGTGACTGTAGAGTGGGTCCAGACTGTGTGTCTGTTACTGGTGTCTGTTAAATGGGTCCAGGCTGTGTGTCTGTTACTGGTGTCTGTTAAATGGGTCCAGGCTGTGTGTCTGTTACTGGTGTCTGTAGAGTGGGTCCAGACTGTGTGTCTGTTACTGGTGTCTGTTAAATGGGTCCAGGCTGTGTGTCTGTTACTGGTGTCTTTTAAATGGGTCCAGGCTGTGTGTCTGTTACTGGTGTCTGTTGAGTGGGTCCAGACTGTGTGTCTGTTACTGGTGACTGTTGAGTGGGTCCAGGCTGTGTGTCTGTTACTGGTGACTGTTAAATGGGTCCAGGCTGTGTGTCTGTTACTGGTGTCTGTTAAATGGGTCCAGGCTGTGTGTCTGTTACTGGTGTCTGTTGAGTGGGTCCAGACTGTGTGTCTGTTACTGGTGTCTGTTGAGTGGGTCCAGACTGTGTGTCTGTTACTGGTGACTGTTGAGTGGGTCCAGGCTGTGTGTCTGTTACTGGTGTCTGTTAAATGGGTCCAGGCTGTGTGTCTGTTACTGGTGTCTGTTGAGTGGGTCCAGGCTGTGTGTCTGTTACTGGTGTCTTTTAAATGGGTCCAGGCTGTGTGTCTGTTACTGGTGTCTGTTAAATGGGTCCAGGCTGTGTGTCTGTTACTGGTGTCTGTTAAATGGGTCCAGGCTGTGTGTCTGTTACTGGTGTCTGTTAAATGGGTCCAGGCTGTGTGTCTGTTACTGGTGTCTGTTAAATGGGTCCAGGCTGTGTGTCTGTTACTGGTGTCTGTTAAATGGGTCCAGGCTGTGTGTCTGTTACTGGCGTCTGTTAAATGGGTCCAGGCTGTGTGTCTGTTACTGGTGTCTTTTAAATGGGTCCAGACTGTGTGTCTGTTACTGGTGTCTGTTAAATGGGTCCAGGCTGTGTGTCTGTTACTGGTGACTGTTGAGTGGGTCCAGACTGTGTGTCTGTTACTGGTGACTGTAGAGTGGGTCCAGACTGTGTGTCTGTTACTGGTGTCTGTTAAATGGGTCCAGACTGTGTGTCTGTTACTGGTGTCTGTTAAATGGGTCCAGGCTGTGTGTCTGTTACTGGCGTCTGTTAAATGGGTCCAGGCTGTGTGTCTGTTACTGGCGTCTGTTAAATGGGTCCAGACTGTGTGTCTGTTACTGGTGACTGTAGAGTGGGTCCAGACTGTGTGTCTGTTACTGGTGACTGTTGAGTGGGTCCAGGCTGTGTGTCTGTTACTGGTGTCTGTTAAATGGGTCCAGGCTGTGTGTCTGTTACTGGTGTCTGTTAAATGGGTCCAGGCTGTGTGTCTGTTACTGGTGTCTGTTAAATGGGTCCAGACTGTGTGTCTGTTACTGGTGTCTGTTAAATGGGTCCAGACTGTGTGTCTGTTACTGGTGACTGTTGAGTGGGTCCAGACTGTGTGTCTGTTACTGGTGTCTGTTGAGTGGGTCCAGACTGTGTGTCTGTTACTGGTGACTGTAGAGTGGGTCCAGACTGTGTGTCTGTTACTGGTGTCTGTTAAATGGGTCCAGGCTGTGTGTCTGTTACTGGTGTCTGTTAAATGGGTCCAGGCTGTGTGTCTGTTACTGGTGACTGTTGAGTGGGTCCAGGCTGTGTGTCTGTTACTGGTGTCTGTTAAATGGGTCCAGGCTGTGTGTCTGTTACTGGTGTCTTTTAAATGGGTCCAGGCTGTGTGTCTGTTACTGGTGTCTGTTAAATGGGTCCAGGCTGTGTGTCTGTTAGGCTGCATATTTTTATGCCATGTTTTTTCATGAATGATACTTCAGAACTCTGTTTATTGGAGGGCAGTGCGACGTTAGTTAACCCATGGAGAAAACAACATACATGCAAAGTAAAATCGAATCACAGTACACATCTATGGCCACCATGACAGTGAGTCAGGAGGCTTCATGACTCCACACTCAAGAGTCATTAATCACTACGACTAATGAGAGTATTCATAGTGATTAGTCACTGCAGCTCATTATACAACTGGTATTATTGGACTCCATTGTTTCTGCATGTTAATTAACCAATTAGAGCCACCCTCCTGTATTATCCGTAATCTCTGTTTGAATCATGGAGGTTTGCAATCTGTCTCTGTTTTACCGTTGATTCATCTCGCTGTGTCAAGTGGAATTGACAAGAAAACAGAGGCGTTGCCACGCACGCACAGTAATCACTTTAATTGACTGTGTGTACCAAACATTGATTGACTGTGGGCAAATGGCCTCGTCTCAAACAAACACACATGTTTGTAACGTGCCTCAACCACAAACAAAGTGCACGTGCGCACAATCGCCCCGACTGGTGCACGTTAAACAGGGGAGTGTAAGCGAGGAAACGAGAGGACAATGGCTGGATGGAGAGAGACGGAGAGAGAGACGGAAAGAGACGGAGAGAGACGGAGAGGGAGACAAGAGAGAGACACAGAGAGAGAGAGGCCTCATGGGAAAATGAGTGTGGAAAGATGGTGGAGGGTGATAAGAGGAAAGGCTGTATGGAGAGAGACGAGCCAATCAAAAAGGGGAGATGCCGTGTTCATATAAAGCTTCGGAATAAAGGAGCGAAGACGAGGGACAACAATAGATTGTGTTAAAGGGAAGGAGGAACGGAGTGAGGATGGGCCCAGATGTATTGTGTGCATTCAGGGGGAGACGAGCAGACAGTGATGAATGTGCCGGAGGGACAGATGACAGTGGAGAATGAAAGGAAGGGGAACGATTATATTGTGACGTGCTGATGGCCACATGTAAGTGTGAGGAATATTAACCTGATTATAGTATATACTCAGCTCCAGACAGAACACCTCCCCTCTACAGTACAGTAGCAGACAGACAGACAGACAGACAGACAGAACACCTCCCCTCTACAGTACAGTAGCAGACAGACAGACAGACAGACAGAACACCTCCCCTCTACAGTACAGTAGCAGACAGACAGACAGACAGACAGACAGAACACCTCCCCTCTACAGTACAGTAGCAGACAGACAGAACAACTCCCCTCTACAGTACAGTAGCAGACAGACAGAACACCTCCCCTCTACAGTACAGTAGCAGACAGACAGAACACCTCCCCTCTACACTACAGTAGCAGACAGACAGACAGACAGACAGACAGAACACCTCCCCTCTACAGTACAGCAGCAGACAGACAGAACACCTCCCCTCTACAGTACAGTAGCAGACAGACAGACAGACAGAACACCTCCTACCTACAGTACAGTAGTAGACAGACAGAAAACCTCCTGTCTACAGTACAGTAGCAGACAGACAGAACACCTCCTACCTACAGTACAGTAGCAGACAGACAAAACACCTCCTGTCTACAGTACAGTAGCAGACAGACAGAACACCTCCTACCTACAGTACTATAGCAGCACATGGCCGTAGAGAGGAAGGTGTGCGACCTAGGGTGTAATTTTTCAAAGCCTGCTGGATGGGCCTTGAGCCCAAATGTCACATGTTCTTCACAACCTCATCCAGCAGGAAGCTTTTAAGAAAAATAGCTTTCATTATCGGGGATTGCAGGCAAATGGAGTTTTTTCTGCTGTGAAATGACCTGTTGGTTCTCTGTCCTTTCCACAGTATGTGGACAGTCTGTAATTGTGAGAGTCTCCCGGAGACTGAAGACCTCCCGGTTCACTGTGAACCTCTCTGTGAAGCTCTCTGTGAACCTCTCTGTGAACCTCTCTGTGAACCTCTCTGTGAACCTCTCTGTGAAGCTCTCTGTGAAGCTCTCTGTGAACTCTCTGTGAACCTCTCTGTGAACCTCTCTGTGAACCTCTCTCTTATCCATTTGGGACTTGGCCTCTGTCATTGACCTTTACATCCATGGCCCTAAGCTACTTTCAACAGTTTGATGTGTGTGTGTGTGTGTCTATTACCAAGTGTGCGTGTGCCTATAACCAAGTGTGAAAGCATGTACTGAATGTCTTTCTATATTTTAACATTTTTTTTAATATATAACAGAGAGAGAAGAGACAGTGATGGTTGGCATTTACTGAGGCATCATTGGAATGTTACATTCCTCATTACGCTTTACTCATTACCAAGGTCAATAAAAAGGCAAATAAAGCAATAAAATAATTAAGAAAAGAGTGGTCGCTTTTTAAAGTTTCCAGGGATTGAATATAGATTGATGTGAAGAGGAAGCACGGAATGGCCAATTGTATTTTTTAAGACTTTCTACTTTAAAAAAATAATTTAATAATAATGAAACTAAACTATTATAAGTTCACCCAGCACAGCCAGAAGAGGACTGGCCACTCCTCAGAGCCTGGTTCCTCTCTAGGTTTCTTTTAAAATGGGCTTAATAAAATACATTTGATTGATTGATTGAACGGCCACCATTTAATGTTCATTGCCAGTTGATGGATGACACTCTGCTTAAACGATTTGTTTGCAGGTTATAAACAGCCTAACTGCACTGTAAAGGCAAGATTAATCATCTACACACTTAACTCTCATTAACTGAAGCCACATGTGGGGCCCCCAAACATATAGGGAAGAACATCACTGCTTTATAATAGAATCGGTACTGTGTCATCCAGGTTCATTTGTTTATCTAATCGTCCTAGAGAAGGGGGTTCAGGAAGACAAAAAATAGAAGTCAATTACACTGTCGACTTTGAGGTGAAATGTGTGTATCTTGTAGATTAGGCTGCAGCCAGTCACCTCTACGCTCCTGACCTGCTCAGCACCAGACCAGCCCAGTCCACTCTCCACCATCTGGTCCAGTGTCGTTCACTAAACAGCATTGTCCCCGGGCCAGGCAAAAAATAAACATTCTAATTGGTTAATCAGCCTGTCATCACCTGTCCTGGGTTGCCTGTCTCCTCCGGCTGCATACTGAACAGGCCAGGCTTCTGCGGCGCTATCAGATCGGCCATTTTGTTAAAACTGAGCTCAACGAACTAGAGAGCAGAGCTGAGGAGGAGGAAGGGGAAAACAGCGAGCCAGGGTTTTCAGTTATTATATAATAATTGCCTCAATTATTCTGAATTTGTATCAAATTTATACTAAAGGCACCTTTCTCAGAATTCAATATATCAACGCCATGAAGCGTGCCGAAGACAGTACGGAAAAACATAACGAATATGAAATACTTTTATTATCGTCACAGTTAATACTTCGACCCGACCCCGGATAAGCGGTTGAAGATGAGATGAGAGATGAGACAGTTCATACTATCCTGACAGGGAAGTTGATTGATTATTACATTTCAAATAGTAGCATTGTACTCGGTGGTACGTGGATAATGCATTTAATAGCTCATTGTGTTGCTTTACAGTTTATGAAAACCTTACGATCCAACACTTCATTTCACTGAGTTCCAAGGCTGATCCCAGAAAAAGGGGTTTGTGTGACTGTATGATATAAGTTCATTTGCTGTAGTGTGTTTTTATGGACATCTGGACAGAGGAAATCTCATCTTTCTGTAGTGGTAAAGCTGTTTACAGGAACCCTCATAAACAAATGTGAGTCATAGGATTATTCTCTTAATGTAAGTCTGCAACAGCAACCGTGCGTAAATCCATTTACATTTAGAGGAGTTTTATTGAGGCTGGTGAAATGATAAAGCGTTTGATTAATGACCAGAAACAATATACATGTCCCAGTCCGGGCCTTTAGTGGGGTGCACACGGCTAGTTCCTCTGCGTGTCAAACGTACAACCGCTTTCTATCTCGGTTTGTTCTTCTCTTTGTAAGATTTACAGACGTTCCCTTACCCCTGGCTGTAACCCTTCTGTAGTAATTTATGAACTCCCAATATCCATATTGAATTCATAGTAACCTGCAGGGCTTCGAGTGGACTGGACAATCTGCGATCAATAAGGCCACGTTGATCTTCTGCCTGGCCGACGTCTCATCTCTCACTTGACAATTTGGAACTTCTCTTTCCCCCGGAGAAGGCCTGCCCACTCTAGGACCTCTCCATTAGAGCTAGAATTTATCCTCGGCCCATATTGTTTAATTCGCGACATCCTGGTGACATACGGAACCCTGGTTTGAGTCTAGACGCGTCAAATTCGACACGTTAAATATAACAAACAGACTCCTGAGGTATCCTGGAGACAGTGGGCGCCAATCGCATTCGAGCAACTGTAACGAGCTTGACTTAAAGCTCACCGAGCTAGCCAACTAACCCTGCAGTTCTGAGGTAAAGGCATCATGGTCACAGCATCCATCTATTATCCACTACCTACGTGTATTTACTGTTGGCCTGCCTGACGTGACCAACTGACAAGTATCCTACGGCCCACAGGATTAAATCCACATCACATTATACCTACCAATGAATCACAGTGACATAATGCATAATGAGATGACAACAGCCTAGCGCGTGACCACTTTGTGTCGTCGAAACAATGTGCTCGCTGACGGTTGTTAAGTGCATGTTTTAGTGCCAACCGGTCACTAGGCGCGTTTGACCGCGTCGAACGCAAATAACAGGGGTTAACGTGAGAACGGTGTTTTGAAAGCCAAGTCCCGACGCGTCTTTCCGGGAACATCCAACCGGCGGTAATGTGCTGTGTGTGGGTCGAAGGTGTTCGGGAGATGTGTGTCACAGTGGAAACGTTTTTTTAATAAAAGCCTTGTTCTCTTCGCGCCGCCGTTCTCAGTCTGGATCATCCATCACCGGAGCCAATCACAGGGACGATGTGAGACAGCTACACGGGGGGACCCCGCGGCCCTTTGTGTGTGAAAGGCGGAAAATGGGAAAATGAATAATATGTCACATAAAAGAACGGTAAGGAGAAACGCATCATGGGGCTGTAACGAGGTTTACCACGTCCCAACACCGCTCGCACGTCCAGTTGGGCGAGGTTGTATTTTGGGATAAGAGCGTCCCGGTGGGCTGTGTGAATCAGACCAAGCCTCTGTTCTATTAAACTCTCAGAGGAATGAATCGTAGTTGGAAGACCTCCAGTGAGATCCTCCATGTGGCCGTGAGAGAGGATCCAGGGAGCCTGTGTGTGTGTGTTTGGTGCAGTATAGTCAGATAAATGACACTTACTGTAATTTAATTGGTGATAATAAGCAATATGACCCTTTCCTGGTCTTTTGAGTGTAACCTCACATCACTATCAAACATTTTGTTGCTGTCCAAGTGGTACGATAAAACAGACTCACTTATAAAATCCTTGACGTGAATTTCCCTGTTTTCAAAATTATTTCTGACTTGTGCAGGAAAGGAATGTTAGCTTTAGGTCGCCATTTTCGGAGTTCAAGTTTGAGATAATATATGCATGTGGCACAGTGAGTTAAAACGAACCTCAGTTTGTGCTGCTGACAGCAAAACAAGCTAGCCTGCCCAAGCTGGGTCCTTTTTACACCAACATCCAGATGTGGATTAATTCCAATTACCCATAGGCCAATACGAGACAAACACAACAGCGTTTATGTCTAGCTGCTGTTCCTCTGCTCGTCGGATCGTTATCGTTAGGATTAATTAATTTCCCGATGAAGCAGTAGCCCCGCTTTAGATAAATGTTAGTACATTAATACAGATCGTTCTTACAAGCTACTACATAACCACGAGCTGTGTGGTTGCATGGTGAGTAAAGTCTGATGCAATCTTGCCCTGTAACGAACTCACCTTGACTGTGGGAGTTAAGGACCTAGTGACATTACGAGGTAATATCTAGGACACGATAATGGAGATTTATCCCCCATCCACACCTGTATGTCATAACATGTATATGGGTAAATCAACCATGGGCCAATATAATAGGATTGTATGTAATTACTAATATTAACTCAGTAACTCACTAGTTCACATGGCAGTCTTCTCTGGGATGACCAATGTGCCGTGAAGCGATACATTTGGTGATGATACATCACAACACTCACTGGATCAATTTCATTTACGTGCACGCAATCAGTAACGGATAACACGCGACTCAGGCTTTTATTGTTTGGTGTAAACAGTGGTCATCAAAACTGGCACGTTCGTCTCTGGCTGAGAAGAGCAAATGTAAAGCGCACATTATCGCTCTCGCTGTCTTTCACACACACACACGCACACACACACACACACACCGGTGGGATTTTGAGCAGCTGGTACAGGTCTACACCGATGAAAGAGGGATGACTGTGGGGGGTGGAGGGAGGTGTGATAAGAGAGAGCAGAGAGGGGTTCTGTCAGACAGACTTAATGAACCATCTGTGGTGGCCCTATGTGTGCCCTCACATCGCTATCAAACATCAAGCCGGGCACATTCAGACACAGCAGTTAGCGAGGCAACACTTTCCTCAACACACCCTAATGTGGTAAGTCTCAGTTAGTTACGTAATTACTTAGTTTCTTTGTGATCACGTACCTTTTCTGATCTCATGCCAACTACTCATGGATTTGTCACGAGGAACATGTTAGTTCCTCAGGCTAGTACCCAGGGTGTAGTATCTTTACCAGAATCAGACAGTTTAAGTTAACATGAAGAATACTTTACCCCCCTTGATATTTATTTTGTGTAATAACAACGTGTTTATTTTACTGTATTGTGGTATTTTAACCGCGGAACCAGTATTCTTCTGCTAGTGGGTGGGGTTATTCAAATAAGCAGTTGCTAGGCATTACCTCAGGAGCCAGAGCACCTGGAAACGTTTACCTGAGAAGGTCGCGTTGCTGTATAGTAACGCGCATTTAGAGTGAAAGATAATAACTTGTAAAGCTGGGAGTTGTTTTTTCTTCTCTCAAATTAGCGCGGCCAATGTAAAGTATGTAGAGTCATGTGCCCTGCTGCGCTGCGCACTTCGTTAATTGTTAACATGCTGGCAGCGTTCACGTGATTGCCCTCCTACGTTTCAGTACGTGGATTATGCAAGATATATTCAACTATTATTTTCTGAGAACGTTCTGTCTGGCACTGCATTTAGTGTATTTTTTTACTTTATCTAGCTCTCACAGCGTACTGAAGGCATATTACAGGCTTGTTGAAACCATATTCACTGCAAGGACGTGCAAATAAACGCGATAGAGAGAGAGAGAAAGAGTGAGAGAGATGAGGCATGATGGAGAGTCAGGATAGAATGCAATTTTGTGACGTGAGTGAATGAGTTAGATCAGAGTGTGTGGGTTAGAGCAGTGTGTAGAGGTGTGTGTGTGTGAGAGTTGGATGCGTGTTGGTCATTCCTCCATCAAATTGTTTAACACACCCAGGGGCATTGGTCAGATGATGGCCAATGGACTGTAACCATGCATCAGGAGCTGAAAGTATATCACGGTGGTCAATTTGTCT
The DNA here is from genome assembly GCA_029465975.1 of Dallia pectoralis. Lineage (NCBI taxonomy): Eukaryota > Metazoa > Chordata > Actinopteri > Esociformes > Umbridae > Dallia > Dallia pectoralis. Next base: position 8,451,247 of record CM055757.1, read on the forward strand.
AAGTCAACCACAGGGACACTGGATATTGCATGCTGATCAACTGACTCTTCTATCACTTCTGACTATACTCCTGTCAGGAAAGTCTGACGCTGTACAGTAATTGGTTGGTTCCATCCTGGCTGTGAATGTGCACATTATTGATCAGAGGATTATAATAATTTATTGGCGGCACCCCGTTGTGATGCTCTAGGCACCATACGTATATGCTTTAGACGACCCCTTTATTAGGGGCCAAATTCTGTTAATCCAAACATATTTAACTGGCACACATCCACCCTCTTCAAGGGGTATTTGTTTCACATGTCCAGCAAAAACAGGTTTAAAATACTTTATTTGAGCCCACAAATGCAATATCAAATTCAAAACAGACGCGCAATATTCGGTCTTAGAAAATAAAGGACAACACCTGCTTCTCCACACAGCAATAACATGTTAAAACAAACCACTACATCGCCAGTAGTTTTGGCGTAAGGCTTAAGTAGTTCCGCCGTGTTGTTTTTAGACCCCATAGCGTCAGCTTGTAAATATTACCCAGACTCCCGAGGTGCGCGAACCACAGGTTCTCACGGACGACCGCAGATGTTTAGGGCGTGACATGACCAGCTAGTCAGCGAAGGAGCATCCGAGTTCCGGAATCAACGCCTCCCAGAGCCTCAGAGCACAACAACAAAATGATCCGTTGCCAAACAGGGATCACCCATGTCAGTGTGCAAACGAAAACAGACACCTATAGGGTCACGAACGCAGGGAAAGCGAGTCCAGGAGCAATTCAATCACTCACACACACTTTTACTACTCTAAAATAAAGACCATTACAGGATTGCCCTCCTGTCTCTCAACTAAGCTTCATTCACTCGTCAAACCGCCATCACAGGTATTGCAGATGAAGCAACCGATCTCTTAGGGGAACATCTCCAGAAGATGAACCCCTCACGACACGTTAATACCGGTTAGATGAAGGGCTGGAACCTTTTTTATGGCATGCGTATATATGTTTTTAATCAGGCCATTGCTTGGCCTAAACTGCACAGGGGTCCAGCGAGGGAATGTAATGTAGAGCAAGAAGCCCGGAGAAGGGTGGAGCTTAAAGTCGTTTGCACACGTCACCGGTGCAGGATTTGGAACTAAACTCGCATGCTCTTTTAACGGCCAACCGTAAAACGAACCGCCCGGACGTCGTAACCGTGTACGCGCTCCCCGAAGAGTAATCCGGGAAGAGGAGAGGCACCGTAGAAATGACATATTCACCGCATTGCTATTCATGGATTTCTACCATCCGTGAATAACCTCACAAACAGTTCCTTCAAAATGGGCACCTGCAGAGAGTGGATCTTACAAGAGAAAAAATGGCTTCTGCCCGAGATTAAAGCCAGACCCCGCAACCTGTCCACGAAGTGATTTAGGGCCGGGCATTAATAACTGGAAAGAGGTAGAAACTTGGGAAGAATGCCTGTCCCCCTATTTCCACAGATTCAATGAGTCACCCAGGATCCGGACACAGTTGACGTCTTTTTTTTCTTCACAGCTTCTTGGAAGAAGTGAGCCAAACTTTCTTGATCCGTAATGTCCAGGTGGAGAAAATTAACTCCGGAAAGTGACACGTTGTTTCCTGATTTATGTTGATCTTACCGGCGGACCCGTCAATCAATTTACACTTTATCGGACGCCGTGTGGAACTACACGCCTCTGAGAGGGAAGAGAGCTGCGAAACGCAAGGAGGGATTCGACGAACACAGGCATTCTGAGTTGTAGTACAGCAGCACTGAGGACTGATGTGGGCTGGGAATTGGACCGTGAGCTGGTGGTCCACAGCACAATTTACCCCCCCCCCCCCAAGAAGCATCGTCCGGGCCTGGACGCCAGTAACCCGAGCCGGCCGGGGGTGAAGATAGCACCGCTAATGGCCAATAAGATCAGTCTCCATCTCCACACCGCAATCGATCCCCAGACGACGGTAATATTGCCCTACTGATACGCGATCATGGCTTCTGCTGGAGATATTAACTGGAGTGGGCTGGTGCTAGTTTATTAGCATCCATATTGGCTGTAGCCAAAAGCAGTGGCTAGTCTTTCTCTGCTAATTCTCTGAAGGTGTGTCGCTGTCTTTGACCCGATTCTCGCCCGCGGCCGGTTTATCTATGATCAGTAAAGGAGTAAATGAACACGTTCATTAGTCGGTCGAAGTACTGCCACCTAACAAACACACGGCAGCCGCCAGTAATTAGTGATTCTGTGATGTCACTGGATTAAGCGTATTAATTGTTTAGGTGAGCAACACCTATTTTTATCATTCTTCTATTTGCAGTATGAATTGCGTAACCTGATGCAGGGATATTGTTCGAACCGTACATTCTGTGTTGTGAGTGTCACCTTGGTTGATCACTGGAGCCTCCCATGTGTTTCGAAGACCTGGGTTGATCCATGGCAGGAAGAGAGCGAGCTCCTCTGCTATTAACCCAGAAGTCCCAATGCCATTTGGAAGTATTGTATGCAGAACAGGGGTCTCCAAACCCGGCTCCTGGGGACCGACTGTCCTGGTGGTTTTCACTCTGTCAGATCTCCTCAGGCAAATGCATCTACCAACCCCTCTAATGGACAAAATGAGTGGGAGATGGTATTGGGTGACTTGAGATAGGAGCCTGCCTGCTGACTGATCTGCGGTGTGGCTAGGATGTACACACATTTACAGACACATGAACGCACGCGCACGCACACACACACGCACGCACGCGCACACACGCACGCACGAACGCACACACACACGCACACGCACACACGCAGACATTTACACACACACACACACGTACACGCACACACACACACACACACACACACACACACACACACACACACACACAGGGCATTGGTCTGAAGGAGCACACACCCATCACTCACCCAGATGTGAGACGGCTAATTACACACCAGGCATCATCCTCGCCCGGACACGGCGGATCGTTGCGTTACCGTCACTTGAGCCAACACTCATCTAATCTCAAGTTTGTGCCGGGGCGTCCAAAAATATATCCGTTCATTGGAGGAAACGGGCAAAACCAAGACGCACGTTCATCTGTTTAATTAGCGAGCGTCCGAGAGGTCCCCGCGGCTCGCGCGTTCATTCATCTGGAGTCCCGCCAAACGACAAGCGAAGCATTTCGATGCCTGTGAGACTAACTGATGGGCCCTGTAAGGCCCAAACCCTCAACAACATATCCTTCCTCCCTGCAGTCTATTGACTTCCTGTCTCACCTCCAGAACTTTTCTCCGGACCGCTAAAAAAGGATGCGAAGCCGCGAAGCCCCAGCATGCTCTTTGCTAATTGCCAATATGTAATTCGGCCCCGCCCGTTCTAATGCCAGAGGGGCGTTGGTATTTGCCCGTGTTTGTGGGTCAAACATTGTTTCCGGTTATCCTTTATAGAGGACACTCATTCTGATAACGCATGAGGTTGATAGCAATCGTTTTCCCACTCTTTCCGAGCAGTTGGCATTCGTTTACGAGCGATTGCCGAGACCAGGTTTAGAAATTCACCGGCGGGTGATTTTTCTTCATTATTGATTAATTCCTTGGACGCACATCAATAACGCGCCACCCGGCGGGTCGGCATCTGGCGAACGGGCTTTTGATGTCGGTGTCACCCTCTCCGTGACAGCTGCCACTCTCGTTTCTATAGACGGGGGAGTTTGAAGGAGACAACGTGATGGAGTGAGAGTTTGACTAACCCAGGACCGAAGTGTGAAATCAAACATCTGTCAGGACATTCAAAAGCCAATAACTTATTAAGAAATACTGAACGCCGTGTGTCCCCGGCGGTTAGAGTTCACGTCGCGCATCGCTGTGGGTTCTTGAGCCGACGTTTCTTCCGTTCGTCGTGTTTACCTCAGTTCCGCGGTTTATTTCGCTGCCACTTATATTGCAGAGGCACTCCACTCCGAAATCGCAATTTGTCTCCGTTCGTTTCCCATTCCCCGCTCCCTTTTTCCATCCCATAAATCATTAGGATGTCTGATCCCCAGCACAAACAGAGGCAGCCTGCACCAGCCCAACCATGTAATTCCTGCAGCAAATGAAAGACATCCAGCTTTCTATTCTGGCACACGCTGCATTTGCATACGGAGTCATTCACGCTGGCACATTTTGAGCGGCCCTTTCCGGTATCTCCGGCCGACTCGGCACCATGAGGGATTGGATCCTGTTTAATCTGCAACGCACCTGCTGGACACAGAGGTAAGTAAGACCTATATCGGGCTCGCAGACTTACAAGTCATAATGGAGAATTAAAGCGCTGACCTTCGTGAAGGTGTCCCGTTACGAGGACCCGACTGAGGACCCGATCCGGATCCTGTATGTGTTCGGGCGTTAGCGAGCATTGGAAGGACGCGCCTGACCCTGAACCCCCAGACACTCCCTGCCGTCTGAAAAACTACCGCTCCACGTTCAAGCGAAAAACGAAAGTGCTGAAGACCACACCGAACCAGGCACCACCCACAGCGCAGAATCCCAAGCAGAACCAAACCCTTTTCACACTTCCCTAGCAATCCCCGCATGCTCTACACGAGCATGGGAACATGGGAATTTGAACTCCCAGTGTTCCCTCGGGGGGTTGCCCGTCGTCCACCCACCCAGTACCTCCTCGCTACGATGACCCATCAACCTGGCAAGCTAATAATGATGGAGGCTGAGAGGGATCGCCTAACCGTGTCCAGTGGAAGCTGCTAGCCACCTGTGAGGGCGTGTGCAGAATATAGGGGAGTTAAACGGGTACCGCGTAGCTTCCTTGGCAAATGGTGCCAGCCACGCCATGGCTGTGGATTCAACTCCCGCTGGGATGTCAGTATAAATATGCACGCAATCACAACTGTAACAGGCTCTGGGTTACCACGTCTTCTAAATGAAGAAAAAGTCTGAAATGGCTGTGTCTTGGTTGTGTCTCGGCTGTGTCTCGGCTGTGTATGCTGTATTGTGTAGACTACAGCGGAAATAGGTTTTACAGAGCTAAATACAGAGATAGTATTTTGCGGCTATGTGTTAGCAGTCTGAGGTGGCTGGTGGCGTATTTAGTATTGGGCCAATGTGAAGGTGGTGAGAGACAACAACAGCAGCAGCGAGAACCAAGAATGCTGGTTAATGAATAGATGGCAACCTGAGTTCAGCCAGAGCCAGTGGCAGACAGTGGACCCCACGGGCCTAGTTTATTAATGATGTGTGTGTGTGTGTCCATCACGTTTCCCTTAATGGTTGACATTAATACATTTTGAAACTGACAGGAAAGTGGACGTACCTCCAAACACACGCCAGTCCATGAGTTCGAGGGGTTTAGCCCAAAGAAGTGGCAATAATGGTGCTTGGCTGGTAACTAGAGGCAAACAACATGAATCTCTATTGACCCACGTTTCATCCAGCTATGATTGAATCAATTCACGGGAACAGGCGTTTACCTATTTGACAAAAGTATATCTTATGAGTGTGGGATCATTTATTAAGTAGTGCTAGTTTGGACATTCATGTTCGTTGAGGGTTTGCCACTCATAATTGGTGCTTTAGTAAAGAAATAGATCTGATCTTTTTTTTAAACCAAGAATTACCAACACTAATTAATCCTACAGCAACTTGAGGTGTTTTTGCTGCCATCAATTGAATCTGAAGGGTTATTTCCAAGAATAGTTGTATGGCTTGTTAATGTGTGCAGACATATATTATGTGACTCTTATTAATCATTTGAAACGTGCGTACGAATTGCACGCAAACACATGAACGCATGAACACATATAAATGATAAATTAGTCCCTGGAGACTTTCCTAAAAGCCCATTTTGATCCCAGCTAATGGACTCATTTGGGAAGATAAAAAGCTAGCATAGAATAAAGTGTTTGATGTCCGATGGACACAAAGGTCACGTTATTAATCCTGACAGACATTCGGGGTGTTGATCTATTACACCCTGGCTGACTGTGTTTTCCTGGTTAATTCATTATCAGGTGGATGTCTGGTGGTTAAGAAAAGAGAAGGAGTGAATAGGAAATAAGGACGAGGAGAGATGATAGCAGTGGAGAGAAGCGGGCCAGACGTGTGGAGAGGTAGGAGGGGAAATGGGTGAGTGGAGATGAGGGAAAAGAACACAGTGAGAGGGTGAGGGGAATAATTACGCATTATCGAAACGTTGTGACGATCAGACAGCCCTCAGATGTGGGCTCCTGGCTTTATTAGGGCGATTTTACAGATCTCTACAGCAACTATACTTAACGTACCAAAAGGTTATCATTGAGAGCTTGTGTCTGTCTCGCAGCAAAATCACAAATGTGTGTTCCACTGACCCAGCTGAATCTATAGGATGTACTGGGCTTTATTGATCGCAGATCGTCCCGTCCACAAGAAGCTCTGGATCGTATTGGGGAGTTGCTTTGGTCTGCAGCTGGTATGTCCTAGAGTTCATTTTCCTGAAAAAAACGTCCACTCGTTGATTGCTAAACTATTCGGACATTTCATTTACCAGAACATTCGATAAGACTGTGATTTTGCTGTGAAGTAACGGAGGAGCAGGTTAGACATCAGCGGTTCTTCCCAGGGAGCAAATCCTCCATCTCTGCGTCGACCTAGAGAACCATCTGGTCTTTTTTGGAGGCTGCTGTCACTCATCACAGCCAATCACAAACGATCATTAGGTCTCACAGCCAGGGCCAAGCGTTGTCATTGACCGTGTGGTCTGTCCATGAACAAACTAGTACAGGAGTATTTCTCCTCAGAACAACTCTGCGAAGCCTTATCAGAATCAGAATCGGTTTTATTTGTCAAGTCTGTTTACACACACAAGGAATTTGTTCTGATCCGTGGCTGCAACTCTTAGCACACACATTTAAGAACGGGTACGAACAACACAGCACAACAAAACAATACAAACAGTCGGAAAAAGAGAGACCAAGTGTAGCTAGAATCTGTAATGTAAAAAATATCATATGTAATATAAAGACAAATGTATAAATACAATTGTGCAAAAAAAAGCAATGTCTAGTTATAGTTCAAGATGTCCATTTGAGTTTTGTATCTGTCTCGATAGTGATCAGGGTGGGTAATCAATAAGTGTGTAGGGGTAGGGGGCTATGGACGGTCTAGTGCTGGAGGCATATTCCTTAACCACTTCTCCACAGAGCTTTTAACGGGTTCCAGCTTCGCTTTGAGGAATTAGCTTCAATCCACACTTCAGTCTGGCCTCCAACTCAAACTCCTGTTCCTTCTTTGATCTCTGTTCTAAGTTCTAGGATCTCTGCAGTACCGAAAACCCGTGTAGACCAGCAGACTCTGTGTATCTGTATGTCTGTGTATCTGTATGTCTGTGTATCTGTATGTCTGTGTATCTGTATGTCTGTGTATCTGTATGTCTGTGTATCTGTATGCCTGTGTATCTGTATGTCTGTGTATCTGTATGCCTGTGTATCTGTATGTCTGTGTATTTGTATGTCTGTGTATCTGTATGTCTGTGTATCTGTATGTCTGTGTATCTGTATGTTTGTATGTTTGTATGTATGTCTGTCTGTCTGTCTGTCTGTATGTCTGTATGTTTGTATGTCTGACTGCAGGTCTGTGTATTTGTATGTCTGTATGTCTGTGTATCTGTATGTCTGTCTGTCTGTATGTCTGTATGTCTTCAGGTTCGGGTTCACAGATTTTACAGGCCTGTGCAGATCTTTGTCTTTGAAAACTCAGGTCAGATCAAGATACACAATTAATGGCAATGTCCTGTGACTCCATGACATGATATCGACGCTAACATAACACGTAATCCCGCTAACCAGGGTGTCCTGTAGAGGAGTGTCGAACCCCATAAGCCAAGTTGAAATAAAATATCATCAACAACATCTCTATGCAATGTTTTCTGTGATTTCTTGCCTGAAATCTCTGTCCAGATTCTGTGCCGGCTTTGGGTTTGAGGGACAGATGTGAAACATCTGAAGGACAATACAGTGTCTGTCTATCTGACTCGGGCCCTGGGACGTTGCACAAAGCAATCTAAATTCAACCTGACATCTAACATCACGGAGGGCTCAGCTTCACTCAACAAGCCTTGGCTGGGAAAAGCGCAGGCTGGTGCTGAGCAGTGCTCACAAATGTGGGGTACCAGCAGGATGCAGGAGAATACAACCTTGGTGTTAAAAAAGGTCACATATGAAACGGTGTGACTCTGTATGTTAACAGTGCAGAGCGGATATTTGTTTAAGATGTACACAGCCGGCCTTGTGTATCGGACAGAGAAAACCAAGCACTCAAGCCTTTCAGCACCCCAGTGCCTCACCCGTGAATAAAGACCACTAAGGTGGAACACGTTTTGTTACGTCTGTGTTGTATATATTTACCTCAGACTATATAATCACTTTACCCCTCCACCTGTATATATTTACCTCAGACTATATAATCACTTTACCCCTCCACCTGTATCTATTTACCTCAGACTATATAATCACTTTACCCCTCCACCTGTATATATTTACCTCAGACTATATAATCACTTTACCCCTCCACCTGTATCTATTTACCTCAGATTATATAATCACTTTACCCCTCCACCTGTATATATTTACCTCAGATTATATAATCACTTTACCCCTCCACCTGTATATATTTACCTCAGACTATATAATCACTTTACCCCTCCACCTGTATATATTTACCTCAGACTATATAATCACTTTACTCCTCCACCTGTACATATTTATCTCAGATTATATAATCACTTTACCCCTCCACCTGTACATATTTATCTCAGACTATATAATCACTTTACCCCTCCACCTGTATATATTTACCTCAGACTATATAATCACTTTACTCCTCCACCTGTACATATTTATCTCAGATTATATAACCACTTTACCCCTCCACCTGTATATATTTATCTCAGATTATATAATCACTTTACCCCTCCACCTGTATATATTTACCTCAGACTATATAATCACTTTACTCCTCCACCTGTACATATTTATCTCAGACTATATAATCACTTTACTCCTCCACCTGTACATATTTACCTCAGACTATATAATCACTTTACTCCTCCACCTGTACATATTTATCTCAGACTATATAATCACTTTACTCCTCCACCTGAACATATTTACCTCAGACTATATAATCACTTTACTCCTCCACCTGAACATATTTACCTCAGACTATATAATCACTTTACTCCTCCACCTGTATATATGAACACCTCCTTCCATCTAGAGCGTTGGTAAAATGTCTTTCCGCCTCTCTCTCCTCGCACATAGGCTCAGAATTAATAGCCCGGGTGAACCGCTAGTATCAGATGTGCTGTTACCATGGGTTACGTCTAGCAGCATACTGTACACGCGGCGGCTGAGCGCATGCGGTTGCCTTGGCGAACCCCTCAGCTGAGAGAGCGGGGTTCACATCGTGCGACCTATGTTCAGCCCACCGATGCCTTTGGTTTCAAATGTTATTAGGCGATCATTATGCAGTCTTGACATTTCTAAACAACTTCTGTCTCAGTCCCCTCATGAGTTACGATACCAATTTGACCACGGGAATAAAAGACTGTGGACTTACCTTAACCTCCCCGAAGAAGACAAGATTTACCGTAGAGGAGGAGGCCTTCAGAGTACTGTGATGTGACTAGGTCTTTGGCTTCTACAGGCAGCTGTTCTTTCACACGAGTATATTATTAAAATCTGCATGGAACAAATTGTCTCTTGATGCTCTTGCTGTCAGGCTGGCTGTTTTTTCCTGTGCTCCACAGCGTCCCCTGTCAGCCGTAGTAAGCTATTTTCCCAATTGGAACAGTTTGAAGTGCTCTGCTCAGTCTGCATTCAGCTCCGTCCTCTCGATTCTGATGTCTCCTCATTCAGAGTCACTCTGACAGTCGGCACGGTGGAGTGCAACAGAGGAGCACAGGAAATATCACCGATAAGCCGGCGAACAGAAACATAAAACGTACAAATGTCCCCCTCACACACACTAATAAAAACACACGCTCACACATTCGGCTCAGGAGACCAGTTATTATCCGGCTGTGCTGTTCGCTGTGTTTACATTAATGGCTGCCTCTTCTTGCCTGGACCCGGCCTCCCTGAATGTGATTGTGGGTGTTTATGGTAATACTGTGGGTACACATTAGACAAGATCACTAACATATTTAAACGTTTTGTTATAAAGGAGGTTGTTTCTTAACAGTCTGATTTACAAATGAATGAAACACTGCTCAGAAAACATAGGTTTGTAAGACTATAAAGGACCAACCAATAAGATTTTAAAAGTTAAAAGTTCTATTGTCCTCCTCGTTAAAGAAGTTGGCCAGTACCACATTTTTTAGAGTCTTTAACAATTGAAAAAATAATAATTTCTGTTTACATTCACCTTGGGTGCCACTAATTCTGGAGGGCTAAGTACACCAGCTGACGCTCAACTAACTTTCGCCCTGAAACGTTTGTTACGTCATTAACAGCACACGTATGATGAAGATGAGGATATCTGAGACACGGTAATGAGAGAGCTGACCGGGTGCTGGGTCACCTATTTATTTGCCCTTAAATATCCAACTGAAAACCAAACTATTTGGGTGTAGGCTTGCACTGTCATTACCTGCTCATGTTCAACGATGAAGGGATAAAAAGAGATCGGATGAAGTGAACTGAGCCAGGGGCCCCTCCAGCTCTTCCTCTACTTTCCCTTCCTTTCTCACAACAAAAAAAAACTGTACACGAAATTCAATTACTCGTCAGTGACAGACAGCGTAAAGTAGGAGGTACAGAGAACTAGGTCCCATCGCCTCGGGGTATGTCTGCCTTCCCACCCGAAGTCGAGGAGCAGGCAGATTCGGAAAGAAATTAGAGGTGATAATGTAACAATTTACCAGCGGTATGAAAGTGGGAAAGCGCTACTTGTAATGGCTTTAGAAGTGAGTCTACAGAGCGAAATTCAATTTGGACGCGAAACGTGAAGAAGAAAATGGGATCGTAAGGATTTAGTTGAGTTGAAGGGGCCTTGTTGAAGGTAGCCCGCGTTTCAGGTTTCGCCGGCGGCTTTGAAATAGGCTCAGCGCCGCCGGTGCGGCCTGGGTGGTTGTTGGACAGCACATACGTGTTTTCATTGCCGTCTTGTTGCGGCAACGAAGACATTACGGAACTGGTGTGGACGAGAACATTTGGAAATAAATGAACGTTTTTAGAGCAGTGAAATTAAACCAGGCTCTGTAAGAGGCCAGAATCTCTCGCACCTGTCTTGTGTTCTGCCCGCATCTTTGAGTTGCTGCTTATTGGTGGCAGTCTCGGCTCCCCTGGGTACGGGGGAGCTTCTCCACAGCTCCTCGCTCTGTGCATTTACACGTATAAATGTTTGAACGTGGCCCCACAAACCTCCGCCAGTCACCCAGGCACATTAAATATGAAGAGCATACCTTTACCTCACAGACAGGGAAGTGAGGAGAAATACAGGAGTAACGTGGAGATATTTCTGAGGTTTAGCTACACTGAACAGAATCAAGACTTCTCCTAAGGATGCCCTGTTCTTGAATATCGCCAGAGGTCTTGGAACAGCAGGGGAACAACGAAACCCAGGTCCACAAAAATGGATCTGGGATTGCTTCTGTGAGTTGCTTTTGGATACAAGTTTCCGCAAAAATGTAAACATCATCTTGTGAATTCTTAGCCTTTTTCGTTTGATTAGTAAGATTGATGTAATGTGCACCATTCTTTCATACATATCTCACTCGTTATTTAGTATACGGGCCAATTAGATTTGACCTCCCTCAGATTGTGTTTCCACTCAGTGGTGACTTTGGAACGACTCATTATGGGGCACCCCCACTCTCACTGCATGGACAACCTAGTCTATTCCGTCATGCCATTCATGGCCAATCACAGCGGGTCTAAAGCCCTGTCGAGTTTGACTCCACGTCCACGTCAGGTGTTACAGGCCACGTACGAAACCAATGGTCTCTCGCATTTTGGAGTGGACTCAGCCAGACGCTGAGAGTCAGAACCCACGACTAAATATTCCATGTCAGTTCCATAGATATAGTATTTATTAATATTAATTCCCTCGTAGCCAATATTAAGCACGTGGTACCCGGCGACGTGAAATGTACAAACGTTCCCTTGGCTTTTATAATTATTATCTCTGCATAAAACTGGTACGCAACATCCCAGGATGTTACACAAGATTGAAACAGCCTGGAGTGTGTACAGTACGTCCGCTTAATTGCCCCGATTCATTGCAGTTGCTTTAGGAGGTAGCTATTGCTAACCAGAAACAGCTGTTGGCTAGACAGTTCCTCTAACATCTGTCAAAACAATCATGTAATCCTGCAAAAAGTGGTCACCCTACTCTCTGACCAGGAACTAATCTAAATGAGTCGAGCACATGTGGAAATTGCATAATGTCTCCAGGTGGAGATGTCAGAAAAGCCTGTGAGCAACTGTAATGATACGCCGTCTATACAGCTTATCTGTGCATCTCGCCATTCTGCAAAAGCAGTCCAGATTCACTGGGTGTATACCGCCACTGGTCCACAGGAAACTGTCTGCGTCCCTGATTTAATGGAGTCACTCTGTTAGGCTGGCAGGGTGTAGGCCAGGCTGGGACCTAGCTAGCCATATGTGTTAGTGCAGCCCTCCCTTAGGGCTGTTATGGATGTGCACGGGATCATTATGGATCAGCACAGGATCATTTCCATGCCCATGAACACATCTCAGCGCTGAAACTGGAGGAGGCTTCCGTCATGCTTCACGGCACTGGTCATGTGGAGGGACATATTACTGTCTGTGTGGCAGGTAATATAATCAGACTCCTCCCCCTGGGTGCTGGGGCACTGTGTGGCAGACAGTAATACCATCAGACTCCTCCCCCTCAAAGATGCCCCAGGTAGAAGTCTCTAATGTGTCTCCCTGTCTCTAATATGTCTCCCTGTCTCTAATGTGTCTCCCTGTCTCTAATGTGTCTCCCTGTCTCTAATGTGTCTCCCTGTCTCTAATGTGTCTCCCTGTCTCTAATGTGTCTCCCTGTCTCTAATGTGTCTCCCTGACTCTAATGTGTCTCCCTGTCTCTAATGTGTCTCCCTGTCTCTAATGTGTCTCCCTGTCTCTAATGTGTCTCCCTGTCTCTAATGTGTCTCCCTGTCTCTAATGTGTCTCCCTGTCTCTAATGTGTCTTCCTGTCTCTAATCTGTCTCCCTGTCTCTAATGTGTCTCCCTGACTCTAATGTGTCTCCCTGTCTCTAATGTGTCTCCCTGTCTCTAATGTGTCTCCCTGTCTCTAATGTGTCTCCCTGTCTCTAATGTGTCTCCCTGTCTCTAATGTGTCTCCCTGTCTCTAATGTGTCTCCCTGTCTCTAATGTGTCTCCCTGTCTCTCTGCTGCATTCTTCATCCTGCAAGCAGAAATTAGTGATTCTTAGTGGTGGAGCCCAGAGGACCATTTTGAAAACCTGGGCCATTGATGGCAGAGCCTGCTGGGTTGTGCCGGGTTGGACGTTATCGTTGGCATGATATGTAGGCAATGGTGCATCTTCTCTAGAAATCCATCACGACTGGCACATATTTAGTATGCTGCCCTCATACTAGTGCGTAATGAAATTAAAGTGTTTACATAGAGGATATGTTGTACTGGGTATTTCTGGTCGTATTCATCAATTCTGTAGCCTCTGTGTGGTATTGTGCTGCAAAAAGTATATTTTATCATGTTGTTCCCTGGCACCCATCGAGAGCCAGCTGGTGGAGGCGATTATGTGTAGTTATTTTGAGTGACATCAAACCACCGGAAGGCATTTATGATTGATACCACTAGGGGGCCTACGAGCTCTTCTGGAATATGTCTTTTTAAAGTTGTCAAATAGCAAGCAGAGGCGAAGCGTAAAGCGTTCAGACTTTTTTCATGAATTTCTCATCAACAACACATGGCTGAGAAGAGATCTAATTAATGCGTATTAGTCTAAATGCATCGTGCCTCGTCTTCAAGGTCAGCATTTGTTTTAATGCAGACAACGGTGATGAATGGCTCAAAAAGCCGACTCATGTGAACGATTATAAGTAAGTAACCTAATACAAGCAATACTGGCTTGATGCCAGACGTTACTTCTTAGACAATTAAGTTAAAGAAATTCTTTGAAGCTGCAGTTACAGAAATGTTCATCAATTGTTCCAAAAATATTTACAGACTTTACCTCTCTGCCCAGAAACCCTACTCACCTTACTGTGTATCACTGTAAATATATATTATATATACATTTCATTTTTCATTATTTTTTTAAACGTAATTATCTACATTCGTTGTGATCTAGGCGAGGCCTCTCGGTTCTCTTGCGTGCAGTCCGAGTACGGGCACCGCCCAAAGCCATGTTCATTTACTTGGCCCCTGTTCCTATGGTGAAGGTGTCAGGCGGTGCTGCGGCACCAACGGTCTCAGGGCGGAGTCATGCTGAGGGCCCTCAGGGGAGCACGTCCTGAGGCCCGCAGAATCAAAGACGCCCCCCAGGTCCGAGGGCAGAGCAGGACCTGGGTTAACCCCCAACCTCCCCTCGTGCCCCACTCGCATCACAAAGACAGGGTACGCTCCCCACTCTCTCACACTCACTTTCCCAAAATATGGGTGCATCAATGATTCCCCTCCGGTTGGACCTGACGAGGCCCCTTTCATCAGACTGAGTTCAACAGCGGGGCCCTTCCAGTGAAACTGGGGTCACTCCGAACCTTTGGGTTCCACCTTCAGCTCACGTATCTGGGAGGAATGTTGACATGGAGTTGAAGAATGGCCTCAAGGATTTCATTCCATCTAACTTCATAGATGATAATATTTCGCGATTTTACGTTATTAGTCCGTCTCTTTGGAAAGCATGAGTGCACGTGAAAAAAAAAGAATGGTTGGGAAATATTTTGTGCAAATGAATTTATCAAAATAATTGTATTTCGCTTAACTCACTGTGTACTGGAGTCAACCAAATTCACCCATGAATCCCACCGGGAACAAAAATGACCCGTTAGCTATTATTCTTCAGTCACTTTGAGAATTATACCTTTTAGTTTGACAGGCCTTCGAGGGACGAATGCGCGGCAACTTCTTCCTCCTCGTGAAGATAGAGCAGAATCTACTTCAGCGTTTAAGCACCAGTCGAGGTGTCCCCGTTTCGAATTGGAACGATGCTATTTTGTGGCTTTGGCCTTCTGTTGGGAACCAGACTGTTTATTTGATGTGGGAGATGACAGGTTAATATGCTGTAATGTGAGCCCTCAGCGATGAGCAAAATGGTTATTACATCGTGCATTGTGAGACATCTGTCGCGCCATTCAAATTATTTTTGATAGATATGAGCTATAATATTACAGTAACGAAGATGTCGTGGCGTCTTCCATCTTTTTATCTTCTCCGTTGCGTTGGGGAATGGGATTTTTAATTGTGCATGAGACATTATGCAACACGATAACAGTCTTGTGATTCAAAGATAATGGAATTATATTGCGGTTTCTCTGTTTACATTTTTATATACAACACTATACATGAAGATAACCTTTCTGAAAATGATAACTGTCGATGGCTGGCTTTTTCTTCAGCAGAAATGGGACCGGGTAAAAAATACGTGTTAAGCCCTAACATTCAAGTCTTTTAGTTCTGTGTAATTAAGGGAAAGGGAATTCAAGTTACTCAGCTAAAGCCAGATCACTGTAGTTCCTAAGTTTCGTTAACATATGGATACATTTATAATACCACAGACACAGCAACGATTCAATTCAATGCAAGCCATTTTAAATCTGGCCGTTGGGTTCGAGTCAAAAATATATAAACCAAATCCAATCAAAAGTCCATATAAATTATAATGAACCTATTAATTATTTAATAGCTGTCTGGTTCATGCATGGATTTTGTCAAACATATCGACCAGAAATTCTAAATGTGATCACATTTACCCTAGCTTGAACCAGACCTCTTACTGAAATGTATCCACGTATTTCATAGGACCTGCCTACGGTCTGGAGACTAGTGGGACATAACGTGTGGTTGAAACTCCCTCTAGTGGTTACGTTGGGGACTACAGTTTTTGACATCTGTAGCGTTGAAGCATTGAACATTTCCCCGAACCTTTACACACAGTAAGTTCAGTCTACCTATCCGAGCGGATAAATTAAGAGTATTCTATTACGTGCTTCAGTCATTTGGGCACAAGTTCAAGTTAAAGCTATAAATGCTCCAATCCAAGTGGAGTGTTCAGATTTGTTTTCTTTTTGTCAGGTCTGTTAGACAGTCATACTCCAATTCACGTGACTCCACCACACATCACAGCACACACATCACAGCACACATCACAGCTATTATTAGCTATTATTAGCAAATGTAGGAATGTAACCTGACCCACAACTGTGGTGAGATTAATTGTGAAACCTTTCAAATAGCTATTGTAGCTGAAGTAAACGATACCATGATTCTTCTCTAATTTTTCCATGTATTTATTTTAACATGCCCAATTTGTTTTTACTAAATATTGAAAAGAAATATATGCTTTTACTTAGTTCATTGGACTCAGATATTCAGATTGACTGATAGTGCTTAAACAGAACTGCTAGTGCTAGCGATTCCCCTTTTGTGCGGTTCAACCGAACTAAAATAAATGTCATTACGATCAGTCCTCTTGAGGCGTTTCAGCGGGCAGCAGAAGGTGATTGTTCGAGAGATCACAGACTCGGGCGACTAAAATGGTGGGAGGAGATGAGGAGAAGAGGAATGGAGCAATCCTACAAGAGTTTCCTCTTTCTCTGATGCCCAATAAAACTCAGATAAAGACCGAAAATGAATGGCTGGAATGGGCTCATCCACGGAAACAATAGACGGAGCTGAGAAAGGAAATCTAATCTGCTTGCAAATGCAAATTTTATTGAGCTTCAATTAAGGAAAGTATTTTATGACACTTTTCTGAGAAAACAAAACAGCAGAGCACCCCAAGTACCTCGGTCCCTGTGGCCCTTGTAGCCCCTGTTCAGCTCCGAGGCCCCCTCCCTCCAGCCTGAACGGCGTGGAGCCCGGGCCCTAATGGGCTGGCACCTCCTTTGAGCCTGCCCTCGCCCACATTGTGGAAATGAGGCTGTGTCTGTTTGTTGTTCTGCAAGGTTCTGGAAGGCCTCATGCCCCGTTCGTCACTGTCAAACACATCAGACACAGAGGAGCTGGGGGAAGGGGTACTGTCACCCTGTCCAATCTGTCCTGCTTTGGGTCTTTACGACCCGGGGGTCCCACGTGTTGCCTACCCCACCCTGTAGCCATACGTCTCCATCTGAGTCTTTTGGGGCCCGACAGCTTTTGTGTAGGCTCACTCCGGCTGCCAGTACCTGTCTCTGGGCTGCTAACAGGGGCCCGGCCCAGAGTGGCTAACTAGACAATAATACATGGGCCCTCCCGGACTGGATCTGCAATGGTTAACCGGTGCCCGGCCCACTGGTCCCCCACGGCCCGGCCCCGTAGCCCCATTGGGCCTTTGTGGGTGCGGGGTTAATGTTTTAAAGGGCCAGAGTGGATACCGTACACAAAACCTCCCCCTGCCCCACAAATACAGTGCAGTCAGTATAGCTGTACTTTTATTGAACCCACAAATACAGTGCAGTCAGTATAGCTGTACTTTTATTGAACCCACAAATACAGTTCAGTCAGTATAGCTGTACTTTTATTGAACCCACAAATACAGTGCAGTCAGTATAGCTGTACTTTTATTGAACCCACAAATACAGTGCAGTCAGTATAGCTGTACTTTTATTGAACCTTTTGTTCAGGCCCTCAAACTCAAAACCTCCATCACACTATTGCAGAGCAGATCCCTCTGTCTTTTTCCCTCTGCTGCTATTAACATTTTTTATATTTCTGCGGGGATAAAGTTTCAGGAAAATCAACCAATCGAAATTCTTCAATATCGGCGGGAGCCCCCGGTTTGGCCTGAGACACACGCTGGCAAAACGGATCAGACATTCACTTCATGCGAACAACACCACGTCTCACCGGCACACGAGTGTGGGGGAACTCGAGAGCCGGCGTTCCAGCGTTTCCTCCCCTCTTTCAGTCTCTCTCTCTGCTCATGTAAAACCGTCCCTTCTACTCCACCCTCCCTTTCCTCCCGATACAGATGGAAGGTGAGGTCCACGCGGCTCTCTTTTCATCGCTCCCTCTCTCCCAACCGGGGCTTTTTACGGCCGCCATAAACGTGTATTGATATTTAATACCAAACTCCGCGGGGGCGCGGCCTTGTGGGGCCAAACGCCGGGGCCTGTGCCTCTACAACAGGAAAGGACAAGACAAAGAATATTCTGAATGACAAAAGTGCTTTAAATCCACAGCCGGCCTGAATGCCGGCCACAAGTCCACACGTCCGTATGACACAGGCAGGAAGGGTCATATGGGGAGCAGGTGCTGCGTGGTTTTAAGGATCTATAAATCAGGTCTGCCCGCCTCAGAACCCTCACATGTCGGGAGTCCTCACAAAGAAACATCAAGAGAAATAACGGCGGCTGTGACTTTCGATCCGGATTAAAATTCGACGACGGCGACGAGGCTGGGAGGGAGGATGATTCGGCAAATGTCTCACGCAGTCGACAGTTGTGTTGAAGAATTAATCGGGGGCGGCGTATACGGTGTTGACGTTATCGCCGGGGGTCATCAAAACGATGTTATTGGCATTTCCGCGGTAGTGGACCGGTTGAATGGGGGGGAGGGTCGCCTCTCATCTCTGCTCAATAACTCCTGTCCTGTTCTACTAGTTAAACAACAGGGGACACATGGAGCAAAAGGGTCGTGACCTTTCCATTGTGGAGCTATCAGAGTGGAACAGGACCTATTTAGGTGGAGAGGGCAATGAGAGTTTGGATTTCTGTGAGTGGGTGTGTGCGTACCCCTGTGTGTGTGTGTGTGTGTGTGTGTGTGAGAGAAAAGTCCACTACAACCCCTAAAACAGGTTCAGAGGTACCATAGTATAGAACTGTAGTTGTGGAAACAATTAACTTAGTAAAAGAAATTCAGTTAAGTCATGCGATCGCAGCTCACTATGTAAAACAAGAACCCAAACGACTCTGGAACCCAATAAGACTGACAGAACCGACTGACAGAACCTATAGCGAGAACCACACACCAGGCTCCGTTCCTATCAGCTGAATACAGCGGCTTCAGTGGGAACGCAGTCCACATCAATTCACACGCGAGGAGTGGAGAAAACTCTGAGTGAGAAACCGGTGCAGACAGTCCTCAGACCGTAACCAAATAGGGCCTATCTGGGATGAGACAGGAGTAGAAGCAGTCGGCACTAAAAAGCGGTGATTTAAAGATAGCCACGACTAAAATATGATTCTGAAACAAACAAGGGCGTGCGTGTGTGCTTGGAGATATTCTGACCGCGTGTAAATCAGCAGAATGCGTTTGTATTCACCGTGAATTCGATTTAGGCATTAGGGGTTAGGGTTAGCCGATTGGGTTAGATTATGTTTAGGACATAAAGGTTCAAGATGTAACCCTAAACCTAAACTAGGCACGGCCCCCAGGGAATGGGCCCATAACACGAGTCCACTCAGGAAAACAAACCGTAGTTATAAATGAAGGTAATCAAATAATCAGCCAATAAACCTAATTGTGTGTCACTAACCAGTCAGACGCCATTAAAGAGCAGAATGACCAGAGTGGCACTCTTATGTTCAATGGACCTGTGAATCTCTTGACGAGGTTGCACAAACCCACACATAACCCCCACACACACACACACTCCACGTCCCGTCAATCATTGGGGAGTTAAGAGACACAGTGACCACTGCCACTTGTGTTTTGTGCCCTGTGACCTCTGGGTCGTTGGTGAGTAGCTGTGTGTTGACCGCAGACAATGAGACCACATCATGTACTCCACATACAGTCTCAATGGACACATGGCGGCCCCAATACACAGATGGGACAGGGGGGTGGGGCTGGGACAAGGTGGGGTGGGGTTGGGGGACGGGGTGCGTTGTCGTGGTGAGAGAGCGCAGGCGGCAATAACAGGCTGAAACAATGGCGCTGATGGAAGCCAGGAATCGTGCCGGGTCGTTAGGGTGGGAGATTATTAGATGTCGGGTCGACCCTTGTTATCAGGAGGAGGACACACGGGGGAGGAGGACACAGAGGAGGAGGACACACAGGGGAGGAGGACATGGACAGGATAGAGCGGCTGCTAGTCCGACAGAAGTGTGCAGAGCGGGAACACAAAGGCGACATCACGCACCAGTGGGCAGCCAACTGCTCGAAAGTGTGACTGGCACAATGGTGCTCCGAGTGGAAAGAAAGTCTGTGTGTGTGTGTGTGTGTGTCTGTGTGTGTGCCTGTGCATTGTAAAGAGCGGTAGGGTGTGTTTGATAGACTAATAGATTAAAACAATTTCCACAAGAGGACAATAAGGAGATCATTTAATTACTCTATTAAATTATTTTTCGTCTGACTGAATAATATGCACCGGGTCCTGTCTTCTGAGTATTCTGGGTCGATGATGCCACTGGGTTGATCTTTGTCTTGATCTACGATACAGAAAGTTATTTTTCCCCGGTTGGTGCTGTAAACATATTCACTTGGCAATAAAAAGGTGACAGTTAAACCTTTCAGAGGATCGCATTAACGCCACAGAAAGGATTACCACATCTCCTCACTGCTGGCAGCCTTGTAGCTTTTGAGTGTGGATAACCTACTGTTTAAAATATACTCTATCCAGAGCAATGTCCCGTGCGTACAATACTCTACATCCCATACTGTCCCCCTGTAGGAGTCGAACCGACAACCCCGCCGCATGCTCCACCAACCAGGCTACTCCAGACTGAGACATCTATGGTTGCAGTTCGATGCTTATATACAATCGCCGTTCACCCTTCAGGTGTCAGTTGGAGCCAGACCATAAGACTGTGTGACAGGGCCAGGGAGGAGGCTGAGACGGCCTGTCTGACACCTGATGGAGAGATGCTGGACCGGGCCTTGTGGTCCCTGACAACAGTCTGCTGCTCTCCTGGACACGGGACAACCACCCCCCAACCCCTTTACAGCCCCCCCCACACAAGTCCCCCCGGGCTCCCTGTTGTAATTGTGGTGTAATTTATGAACCACTAGCAGTATGGAGCAGAGCTGTATATAGGACGGCCTGCTGACCGGGCTCCATTCAGCTCCTTTCATCCCCCCGATTATCAGCTTCGTTCCCTGGATCCAGGGAGGGACGGGCACTCTCTCCCTCCAGTCCCCACAGCATGGTCCCCAGCCACGGTCGCTTAACGATTAAGGGACCCGAATAACAGCGCGCAGAGAAAGTGACCGGACACCTCGGCGACCCATAAACACCCAGGGGATTTTCATAACGTCCCGGGTCTTGTTTTTGTCGGTCAGATAATCCCATTGTCTCGGAACGGGCGGTCGAATGAACCGCAGACCTCGTTCGTCCGAACGCACACTCTCTGGAAAACAAAGGCCGCGCTCCTTATTTGCAGAGCACTCGCCAGGCTGTTCATCTGAACTATATATAAATGTCACGCAGGAGAGCAGTTGAAGTGAGCAAATGAACCAAACCCCAGAGTGGGGAATCCAGTTTGTTGCAGGTTTCCAAGTGGTGCTTAAAGATGGAGTCTCCGGTCAGTCTATCACTGTGGTCTACTGATGCCACTGTTGTTCGTGCTCTTCTGTAGTGTCCCATGAGCCCGCGGTCCGGAGAAAGGCACGATGTGTACGGAGCATCTCCGTTGATCCGGGTTCGACAATGACAGGGGGAGATTAGCGGAGCCTCACAATACTTAGGCCTGAGTTTGCTCCTCGGCTTACTATCTGTATTAAGCCACGATTGTGTCCTAATCCGGTCTGGTCTTCTGTTGCAACAGGCATATGCCTGCGATAATGGCCTCGTTTTCTGGTCACCTGAACACTTTCATTAGACGTGAACCCCAAAAGGAGACAGACGGGGGTGTCTAAACCCCCAAAGTGGCCGCTCACGGTGACCCTGAATAGGGGGAAAGGTCTTTAAAGGCGCCGACCGGAGAGGAAAGTCAAACACTTTAATTCGGGGTTAAATAGAATGGGATTATTTAAAAACATGGGCTCGATGGCTACTCTTTCACCCGTTGGAGCTGTGGCCTGAGTCCCCTCTGTCTCTCTGTGTGGCCCCTGGCTTTTATAAACACATGAATAAGAATGAGGGAGCGAGAGTGTGTTTTATGCGTACAGAGGAGGGTGGGTCACTCTGTCTCACTCTGCTCTCTTCTAGCGTGGTCCTCGAGTTGCTCATTACGATGTAGCTCAATGATTCGCCATCGGGAAGGGACTGATGCCGTCGCCGAAATGCTCTTATTGTTCTTCAAAAACCAAAGAAAGTCAGGGAAACTACTGTATCTCACCAATAACTGTGTGATCCAGCTGTCTAGTATGTGGACCGGGGGCCGTCGCAGGACTGGAAAGTCATTAGAAAGTGTGTGACTAATATTGAATGAAACAGGAGCCATTGTGTCTGACACACTTAATTAGGGACGAACCCAATTACGATCCTCCAGCAGCCATTTTGGCTCGACGCCTAACGACGGGAGAATCCATATGTTTCAAATAAATGGTCCAAGTTGGCTCCCAGCTTTTGGTCATGATAAATCCCCTGGCCCAGCAACCCTGCAGAGACGACTGTTGAAATGGCGGCAGGGGGTCCTGTAGACTCGCTTGAGTTCCCTTTCCGAACAAAGTGCGTGCGGTGTGTGTTTGAGGAGCACACCCAAACATGAACGAGTGTACTGAACATCGAGCTTATTCCCAATGTCTGTCATCGCATAATATCAAACTCTGTGAATAGAGAAGGCTAACTGTTTTTCTAACAAGAAAGATACTCTCGTTTTGGTCCATATTTTCGGACACTCCTTCGGTGTCCGTAAACACCACCTATATCTGCATTAAAGAAGCCATTGACTTGGCAACAGCAAATGGAGACAGACAGACGAGACCACTAGTTTCCGCAGTCAGATAATATGAACAGCAAAGTCCTAGTTGATATTGCATTAGACAACAGGAAGCAATGGTTGAAAAAGTCAGTGGTACTATTTCCTGTATTTAAATGTTCTTATTATTCTGCAGCGATTAAAGTGTGAACTGCACAAAGCACTCAAGCATTCACCCTTGCCTCTCCACGCAATATTTCCCTCAGACATGATAGAATGAAACTTTATTATAGGAAATTCTAGAGCAAAAGTAATCTACTACTCATACTTGGGGAAACAGCAGAGAAGCGTTGTTCGCAAAGAAATAGAGCAGGCCTTCACATCAGCCTCGTGGCAACGATAACAGACATCTGGACAGCAGCGCGCCTCCGAACATGTACCGTCGTATCCATCCGCGCTCTCTGCGATTAAAGTAGTTCGGCACACGCGCCGCGGTCCTCAACACTCAGGTGCCCGTGACCCACGGTAATACTGCGACCTGTTCGGGAATTCAGTGTCACCGTAAGAAAGCGGCTAAATACCTCCAGTGTTTAAACAATGCGACAGAGTGTGTCATAGTAATGTTAATGAAGCTCTACGGCCACTGCAGAGCCATGCAGTGATGATGGCCGCGCAACGCAGGATCTGAGAAAGTTAACCAGTCCAACCTAAAGGGCCTTTATACGACTGAATGAGGGCGAGACAATGCATCGCCCACTCTCCAGAATCTCTTTAACTACCTCCTCCCCTCTACAGGACCCCCTTTCCAGAGATAGGGATGTGATTTCGCGGGCCGTTTAAGGGCTTGCTCGTATTGAATGCGACCCTTTGTCTCAGTTCACGCTTGAATCGGACCTAGTCTGCCATTAACACCTCTCTGGACTTGGTTAAAGCGTCGACGCATGCGGTGTGGATTTAATGCAAGGTCATTTTTGACCATGTCAACGCGATCGTATTAGCCTAGCGCCAAATATTGTCACGTTCATTGCTGACATAATTATAACTTTTTAAACTGTTAAAATTCCAGGTTTTGTGATGTGAAAACATGTGGGAAAGATCATTAAATCATTTTCAGAACTTTTTCCACCTTTAATGTGACCTATAATGTGAACAATTCAATTGAAATACAAACTGAAATCTTTTAGGGGGAAAATAAAATAAGAAAACCTTACAATGACCTGGTTGGATAACTGGGGATGTGGCTGTGTTCAGAATTAACCAATCACATTCAAACTCAACTGTTAAATAGAAGTCATGACACACCTGCCACCATTTAAAGTGACTAATCACAAATAAAGGTCAGCTGTTCCAGGAGGAGAACGTTTGTCACCGAACCACAAACATAGGGAGTTTGATTTAATTGGAAACAAGTTGTACATACTGGTGAGATAAAATTAAGCTGGCAACAAACACCAGAGGTGGGATAGTGTGAAAAGAGTTATGATCAAATCTGCACTGTGAAGTATGGTGGTGGATGTATGATGTTGTGGGGCTGTTTTACTTCCAAAGGCCTTGGTAACCTTGATTCATGGCAAAATGGACATTTTCGGCTAAATTCTTTCAGTCAGGAGGCTACATTTGGGTTGTCATTGGGAATTTCAGCAGGACAACGATCTAAAACCTATCTACAAATCCAAACAAAAATGACTCACCGACAATAGAATCAAGCGTTTGCAATGGCCATCAAAGCTTCATGACGGCACCCATTGAAAATGAAAGTCTGCAAGCAAAGACCATACACTGGTTAGGGTTCGATTTTTATATAAAGGAATAATCTTAAATCCCTTTCTATGTGTTCTCCCAACATATCAAACTTACAGGAGACAACTCAGAATTGTTATCTCGCCAAAAACTAATTACTGAATGCAGAGTTGCCAATAATTGCGGTGCACAAGTTAAAAAAATATATATTATTGTAGAAAATTCTTCTGATTAAAAAAAACTGTTTTGAATGCCTTTCGATCATACTTTTAGAGAGTGCCAATATTTCTGGAAGGCTCTGTATATTTTAAAGTCTACCACGTTGTGCGTTACTATTGTGAATGTCAGCATGTCTCTTTAAGAAGAGAATAATGTTTAGTCATTACAATCACAATTCATCACACCATAAGGGCAAATGTCGCCAGATACATCAACACACCACGGAAGGATAAACGATGTGCTTTGTATATTCACACGTACATATTAAGTGCCTTCATTTAAGTGCCTTGGTGTCAATGGGTCAGTTTAAGAAAACAAGGTTCGATTTTTATAGCGAGAATTGTGTTTGTCTTAACTGACTGACAATTACTGTCAGTGTGTCTGTTAATTGTATGTTTATGTCTTTAATTGACGTCGTATTCGTGAGCTGGTGTTCCCAGGGCGCGCTTGCAGGTGAGAACTCGATCTCAATGAGTCTCCCTGGTTAAATAAAAGTTAAACAGAAAATCCAATAGAAATATGAAAACAATTGTGCACGCAGGACTGACTGTGAGGTCACTTGTGTGGTAACGCAGTGCTAAGTATATCTTAACACAAATGTGTGAACCCTGGCCTGCTCTAGTTAATGATGATCGGGGACCAGAAATGTAGCGGGCGGGGGGTGCAGAAGTGGGTGTGGTAAACGGGGATGTGGGGTCGCCAGAGGGAAGGGCTACGATGGGTGAAAGTGTGTCCCTTCTGCAATTGGCTGCAGGTCGAAAAAATGTCTCATTATGCGCCGCATTGTTCCTTTGTTGGGACGTGGATATAAACGCACCCCTGTAGGGCTGCGGGGGACAGACCCCTGACGAGGACCCGGCGCACAGCACATCTCCTGCTGCACCTGCTCAACTAGCTGACTGCTGAGCTCTGACAGAACTGAGAGAGACGGAGAGAGACGGAGAGAGAGACAGAGAGATCAGACCGCCTGTGATCTGTGGTCCTATGCACTGACTAAACATAACTACATCAGTGTTAATTTTTTAAACTTCATCTGCCAACATGGATTCAGACGCTTGCTCCAACTCCAGCCGCTCCTCGTCTCCAGACCTGGTGGTGGACGACACCGTGGGCAGCTTCTTCTCCAACAAGATGTTCCAGGCGTACTGCAGGGAGGAGGGGGCGGCCAGGGCCGCTGGCCAGGGCAGGTCCGAGCGCTGTGCCGGAGGAGGCAAGAGCAAGAACCACGACGACCTCAAGGAAGGCGACGGCCAGGACCTGAGGCTGAAGGTGAACAGCCGGGAAAGGAAGAGAATGCACGACCTGAACCAGGCCATGGACGGCCTGCGAGAGGTCATGCCCTATGCCCAGGGTCCGTCAGTCCGCAAGCTCTCCAAGATCTCCACCCTGCTGCTGGCCCGTAACTACATCCTCATGCTGTCCAGCTCCCTGGATGAGATGAAGAAGCTGGTGGGCGACGTCTATGGGGCTGGTGGTGCCCAGAGTCGCAGCAGCCATGCCCGGATCCCCCCTCCAGCTCCCACGACGCACCTCCCACTGCACCCTCTGGCCCAGTCCCTGCACTCACTGGTGGGCGGCGCAGCTTCGGGTCTCCACCACCCGTCACCTCCACCTCCTCCTGCTCCACACTCGCCACCGTCTGCAAGCTACCTGGGCTTCCCCCATGCGCCTGTGCAGAGTCTATTAAAGGACCCTCTCCATCTCGCCTGCTCCTACAGGCACTTCCCAGGAATGCCCTGTCCCTGCTCGCTGTGCCAGCCTCTAACAACCACGTCCAGTCTTCACAGCTTGGCTATGGGCAAGTGAGTAGGAAACACCCAGGACTGAACTCTGTAGTTGAGGCCAACCAGGCCCGAAGCAGTTCATTGCCAATTGGTTGAACTGTAAAAAGCACTGGTTGCTCCATAGAGCTGTACATATTTTATATATATCTTTTAGGTACGATGCTGCTATTTTCTTAAAAGACATGGCCTTGTTTATATCGAGAATATTTTAATGAGCGCACAGGGACCGTTTCAGAGACACTTTCAAATTTCTTGGGAATTGTTTGTACTTCATAATGTAATTCTTCACAGAACTTTTTTATGCACCCGGCAATGACGGCTGATATCGCAACTCAATAGTGTTCCTGAAACAAATGAAAAAAACTGTGCAGATGTCCTATTTTCCTAAATTAAACTTTTGATGTAAAAAAAAAAAAAGAAAATTCTCTGATGTTTTACTTGAGACATATTATTCATGTCAAATCTGTTTGCACCTATTTACATTGCATGTGCATCAGGGAAAAGTGATTTGGACCAGTTTATCAGGCGCCACAATAGCACAACCCAAAGTAAAATCTCTCGCTTACAGTTTAACGTTACTCTGTCCAGAGTATTCCGGGCGTCTCCGGTTAGACGGACGGGGGAGGAGGGGGGGTCGTATCAGTGCAAGGTGCCCGAGCACCGGGGAAAGAGTGGGTGTCGAGAGGAGAGGGTTTTGGTTGCTAACCAGCCGGGAGAGGAGAGACCGACCCCTGAGCTAAACAGAGACAGAAGGGCCAGACAATGCGAACGCCGCCGAGGGACGCCGAATGTGCCAGTGCTCCGGGATCATCCGTCTTCACCTCAACAGGGTGTGGGAGATGAAAGGGCATCGCGGGCGCCACGGCGACGCGTCACTTTTGTCTGGCGCAGGCGGGGGGGGGGTCTTGGGACAGGCATGTGGCCCTCTCATCTGTGGACAAGTAGAATTTGTCATTGTCCATTAAAGACAAGAATGTATTCATACCTAGGGCGCGTCGGATAATATCTGTTTTTCGTGGAGGGGCATTTGTACATAATATGTTTAGACACTGCATTTATTTCCCGGAAGAGGATATTTAGCAGTAATGCTTCTAGCAGCGCCAATGACCAACAGATTATATCCAAGTATTTTTTTTATTGTATTATTTTTGTTATTTTATTTAATCTAAATAAAAACAAATGTTGATACTCTGCTTTGACAGATCTGATCGATGACTGGCAAACATCACCAAACACTCACAGAATCAATGGGACGGACCGCACAGACACATATTTACTCAGAGCCCACAGACAATAGCTCACCCTCACTTAGCAACAAATCAAGCGTGTAAAATACATGCTTATCCTCCCAGGGCTGATGGATAAGGTGGAGATCAGGGGAGAAATTAAGAGATGTAACTCCTTGCACCCCCCTGCCCCCGACCTTCTCCTCCATGAGGGCTCTGAATGGGGCTGGACAATAGCCGTGCCAGGGACACAAAGGCCAGGGCAGGCCAAGCTCTCGTGCCTGGGACACAGGCCCCCTCCATTCAATCTACATTTCATCATGGTAACAAGCGCCGCCGGGCCAAAAGGCCTGACACCTCGTCTGCCACAAAGGCGGTTAGCCGTAATTTATGGGGCTATTGACACTGTAAAGAGCTCCTGTCACTACTCGGGGACTGTCAGCTGTGGGACGTCCCAGTGGGGGAAGGCAGCTGCTAGCCCAGCCCAGAGGGGCCTTCTGTGTGTGGGGACGAGCGCTCCGGCGTCACCTGGTCCCCTGACATTGGTCCCCTTGGTCCTCCCACTAGGTCCTTCCGTATTTGGGCACAGGTGGAAACGGGAAGCAGAACACATTGTGGGGATTAGTATGATCTGCCTCCCTTGCTGCTGTCCTCCCTCCTTTAGGTGGATAATTAGGGACATTGACTCGTGCAAAGCTGGTGTTTCCTGATCGTTAGCAGATGGTACGAACCCACGGAGCAGCAGCAGGACAGAGTGTGTGCGTGTGTACGGCGTGTAATGATTATGCATATTAAATCAAACAATATGGACAGTGGCTTTCCACGCCATTATGGCGGGGCAGTATTGTCATCATGGCTCTAACACCATATGTGGACTGTGTAACGCTGTCTGATTAACCGTACGCACGGTATGCTGGGAACATATGGCGTAAACTGGCAACCTTGTTCTGTGCAATCAACATCAAACGCACATACCACAAAATGCATGCAGCTAAATGGGGATTTTCTCCACAGCGGTCCAGTAATCAGGAGGTTTCTGCATCACCATGAACAGTTGCGGGCTACACGACATGTTTGCACTGACCCAGAACCGACGAGCGTGAACTGAAAAAACAGGCTATACGATTCTTCAACATACAATATTTCTCAGCAGTGAATAGCCGAAAGCTTTTAGCAAGCCAATACAATTCAGATTCTGTAAAGAAAATAACCGACACAAACTTTTCAAGATTTCAGATTAAAATCACTGCACCGTCCATATTGCTGTGTGTGTGTAAGCTGGAGCCATGGCCCTCTGTATTAGCGGAACTCCTCCGCTCAGACAGACGGTTGGGTTAAACGCCGTCCATGGTGTCAATAGATGAGTGCGCGGCATTAACCAGAACTCAGCAGCAGACACAATCGACAGAGTTAATCAGGCAACTGGAGGACCCAATTAGGAGGATTGAGGGGTGGGACCGCAGAGACGTATTGCGGAACATACGCACACATTGTGCCGGATCTGGTTACAGGGAATCTTCAATTATGAGAGAACTCTCCGGAGGATTGCCGTCTGACCTTTTATCCGACCGTCATCTCAGCAAGGCTCGGCTCCGCTTGGCTCTGCATACTGATGACGGGACATTACAGCTGGGATAGGGTCAAAGTTCACACATACACGACCTCATCACTGGACTCATTAAGGGGTTAAGTCACATACACCGAGTTTTATTTCACATCCTAATCACGTGACTAGATGGGTTCGATTATTTTATAATGCGCCGCTTTGTTGACTACAACTAAATGTGATCGGATGCCCTGAATATGGGAGATAATTAGAAAACAGATGTAATAAAACACTTAAACGAATCGACATTTCTGCAATAACTCCGCAGTAAATAATTAATCTATTTTTATTTTCCAAATTTTGTGTGTCATTAGAATATGTTTGTATCGTTTTTATACCGTTAACACGCACGGACAACCCAGAACAGGGGCGGGACAACCTTCTTCCGCGTTCGGCAGGGTCAAAGTTCAGTACATGTTGGTGATGACGTCATGTTCTAAAGATGGCTGAAGGGTGAGTGAGAAGTCGCAAAAATACTTTTTGTTTTATAAATTAAGCAGCGTATTGTATATTACCCGTATTGTGATTTTTTTGTAAGATATCATTTTCTACACATTTAGCTGTTGATAAATCGGCCGTTATAAAACGACGCGCGCCGTTAATCTTGGTTTCTCATATCAATGCGAGGCGGTCCGTTGGGGGTTTGTTTACAAAAACACTGCTGAGGCTAGCAGGTTAGCATGATGCTACCAGGTAGCACTGGTACCAGCACACTGGTTTGCTGACTAATCGCTGACACATACGTTGAAGTATTAGACACTTAAGACAAATGTAATTTACTCTCTGCTGTTTGTATTACCGTGTTTTGTGGTTAGTAAACGGGCTGTAGCCGTTGTACAGTGGCTAGCTGGTATTGCTAGTTTGTTGTAACGTTACGTTAGCGTTAGTAACACCTTTTACTGCAGATTCACGTATGTTGTTAAGCAAGTCAACTAATTTGTCTGCTATGGTTACATACGAGTTTATACGCACTGTCACATTCGGTTTATTGTGTTTTGAATGTTGGTAGTTAGCCCAAATGCTAACATTGCATTGCTTCATTCACCCGTTTGAACCCGTTTTAAATCTCTATAAAGCATGTCTCTTGACTCCAGGGAAGGCTGCGAAGGCTGGTGGGGTGGCTGGCTTCAGCAGAGTTTCCAGGCCGTGAAAGAAAAAGTAGGCATCCATGCTCGATTTCACCCAACTTGTTTACCTCCCTTGATCTGTTGCACAACAAACGTATAAACCTATTAAAATGTACAGGACGAACTGTGTACAGTGTTTTCAACGTGACAACCATACAGCCAAAAGCCTTGTGATGCCCAATGTCCACTGAGATTGCAGTGTGTTCTTTCCACAGTCATCCGAAGCGTATGAGTTCATAAAACGTGACCTGACAGAGTTTTCCAACGTGGTGCAACATGACACCGCGTGCTCCATTGTCGCCACTGCAAGTGCTGTCAGAAGCAAACTGGCGGTAGGTAATTGGGTTTCTTCCCAGTCGGTCACATTAGTAAACAAAATGGATAAAGGTTCTTACGCAATATTGCCGTTGTAGGTGGAGGGGTCCTCCGACACCACAGAGAAGGTGAAGAAGGGCCTGTCTAGTTTCTTAGGCGTCATAACGGACACCCTTGCACCCCCTCCGGACATGACCATTGACTGTGACGTCATTACGCTAGTTGCTACACCGGCGGGTACTACGGAGGTGTATGACAGCACTAAGGTGAGGGTGGTTCACCGGTTTGGGCTGCAACTTCAAGCCTGTAATTGGTTGTAAACACAATGTGTATAGGAATTGCTGTAGCGACGTTTTTACATACAGTAAACAGTATACAGTGCACTGTGCTGTAATACATCTAACAGACGAACACCGTTCTCTTTGTAATCACACTGCCCTGGCTTTTGAGAGGAGTCTGGTCACTTGCCAGCTTTTCTTAAACTATGCGTTAACGTTGCTTTGTCTTAAAAGGAAGAACATTTTTCAACAAAATCACATTCCCGCATCATAATCACACGGTGCAAAACCTTTCATCGATCTGCTAGTAATATACTTAAGCTGTGGGCGTTTAAAAGATTGCATTAATTTAAAGATGACAGCATTTTAAATGATGTATCTATAAAATGTATTTTATTATGCTGTTTTTCCATCAGCATGTATCACAGTGATTTTACCGAGGCTCAGCAAAGAGCAAAAACACCCTAGTACATGTAAAGTAGATTGGATGACAGGTGAAACACAAGAACAGCTGCAGACCCAAAATTATGTTCTAAAAATGTTACACCTTTCAAAACAGTCTACTGTGTTTTGCCGGGAATTTATGCTACCCACTGCAACCTCGAGAGCTTTGTGCTCAAACTGTATTGACAATAAAAACATGAACAATGTACTTTTGTGTGTTCCGTGCGCACAATTGTTTGTGTGTTCCGTGCACATTGAAATCAGAGGTCTGTGTTTAGTCACAGAAGGTTAATCAGCTCTAGAGCAGAGGAGATATTGGTTATCCACAGAATATCTAGGCTTCTTGTACAAACAACAAAGAACATCTATATATTTGTATACTAAAATATGCGAAACAAACCGTTTTTTGGCGCTCCATGTTTTCACATGACGGTCACATTGTCTTCCTTAGGCTCGACTCTACGGTCTCCAGGCTGATCCTGCCACATATTGTAATGAGCCTGACGGTGAGGTCCACTCTTTCTTTCTCCATTAAGACAACGTCCATCACATTTCATGCAGTTGTTTTTAAGTAAGGAGTTGGTAGCTTAGTGGTGGAGTGCATGCTCTGTATGTATGATGTCCTGGGTTCAATCCCCAGCTTCTCCCCAGGTCGCCGTTGCAAATGAGAATTTGTTCTCAATCGGCTTACCTGGTTAAAAAAATAAAGTACACTAGAATACCAAAGACATGGCGACATCAAAGTTGCTGCACAGTGTCTAGAAAACACCCTGTAGTAGGGTCATGTGCCTGGTCATGTGACACGTTACCTCACCAGCTAGGTGTCTGTGCCCTAGTATGCACGGTACATACCACCTGGAAGACAGGAAGAATTGGAACAGTTTACTCCTAATGATATTTGAAAGAGTATAAATAAAATCTAATCAACTATATTGGCGGTTATCATTTATAACCAAATGCTGTGACGTCATGTAGTAGACAAGTATTGTTTTGCAATGTCTAAAATACAAAAAGCTTGGCTAAACAGACCAGACCGGATATTCTTTATATTGATAATTTAGAAGAGATGGGTATTACTTTGTCATAGACGTGCCAGTGAAGTGAGATCCAGGGTGGCGCTGCATCTGTCTAACAACCATAGTTTTGACCAACATGTAACCGTGAGCTTCAGGGGGTTGTTTGATTAGGCCCAGTGCTGCCAGGGTTGGGACGAGGCATTGTTGACAAGGACATTCATGGCAAGTCACGCCATAGCATCTACTTCCTGTTGGACGAGTTCTCAAGTAAACGAGTGTGCCCTTTGAACTGGCAGCATGCCTCTGAACTCATTGACTGACGATTACCAATCATTTTCTTGCAGCTTACCGTTGTCTCACGTGTGGTGTTGATGTTCCATATGTGCTCTCTCAGGTCCCCCGGAGCAGTTTGACGCTTGGCTCTCCAGATTTAGTCTGGAGGAACGAAAAGCTGAGATTTCTGACCTCCTGGTCAGCACCCCTTCTATCAGGGCACTTTACACTAAAATGGTACTGTTTTTGAACTCTTGAGATTTTTAATCCTTAAAACATTCCGGACTAACTTATTTGTCTGAATGAATCGTAGTACTGTCATTTATAATTGCTTTTTGTAACATTCTGTATTTTCATTCTTAGGTGCCAGCAGCTGTAGCACATTCTGAATTCTGGCAGCGGTATTTCTACAAAGTCTTTCAGTTGGAACGGGTAATGAACAGTCTTGAGCCTTGACTTGCCTGCAACAAAACCTCAATGGCACACTGTGTACCAATTCTACATTTCTAAGCCTTTTGTTTTTGCATTTTGTTTGGTATTGCTTTAACCAAATTGAACATATAATATTACCTAAGGTAATATTTGCATTTAAAGTTTTTTTTTGTTAAAGTAGAGTTTTTTGTCATTTAAGTAATTATATATATTTTGGTCTCCCAAAAATCTTTATTGGCGTTAAATAAGTCTTAATGGATCAACCTTTACTGAATACTATTAAGACTGTACAGTTTAGTACAACCAAGAACATCAGCTGTGTTTATTAGTTGTCACATGGGGTGTTTGGGCATAAATATACTGTATTATTTATATTGTATTATACTTTGGTATTTATGTTTTTGTGTGCTGGCAATGGAAATGTATAGTACAGTGGAAAGGGCGCCCCCTACTGGTCTTTATATCAAAATCCCGAAGTAAGATTGATGCCCTCTACTGGCGGGCTCTTGCGTTAGCTGTTTGACGTTGTTTGTACAAATTATTGTACAAAAAATGTGATGTTGATCCTGTTTTCAAGGCTTCATTTCTTACTGATTTGTTTTCAGACACTTTTAATGTATCAATGTTCCCCCCATCTTCAAAGCCCATGTCCCCTTCCCCCTTTCCGTTTCTGACCCGCGTTCATAATAATATTTTATGTGCTGCATGCTGACATAATGGAGATATCTGAGACTATCTTTGATACAACTATTTCACGGGTAAGCTGTGTTTGTTTGGGAAATGTTTTCATTCAAAAACCGACTCCACCTCCATGAACACATGATGAGACATTTAAAACCAGATAGTGATCTATTGATGGTTAATAAGTATTTTGACTGACCACCAGGAGGAGGCGAGGAGGGTGGCACTGAAGCAGAGAGCAGAGCAGACCACTCACGTCGAGGCCCTGGGCTGGGAGGAGGAGGAGGAAGGTATGCTGCTGTGTCTTCGTTACGCTCTGACTTGAAGTCAGTCTGACTGGCACCTGTGGCTTACTGCTCTCTCTTCTCTCAAATTTAGATGACTTCCTCCGAGCAACGTCTTCATCTCACTTGGACTTCGCGCCGCCATCGGACGAGCCCGCCACCCAGCTTTCCCCACTCCAGCCGGTCACCGTGGCAACAGGCCCACTCAGCCCGGTCCTGTCTCCCGGCGGTGAGCGATCGTCTACCCTCTCCCTGAGCAGTGACAGCGGCAGCCAGCCCACGCAGGTGGAGGTGACACCGGCCAGACCGCAGCATGTAGTTGGGAAGCTGGCCCAGAAACTGAACGAGGCCAGTCTGGAGGACAGGGCGCCCGAGGGACAGGTAGAGGAGCCGTCCAAGTCTGAACCCACTGAGGCAAAAGCGGACAGAGCGACAGTGCCGGCACCCGCCGCCAGAGCCGAGACAGAGGGGCCCCAGGACCTGAGGGTGTTTGAGCTCAACTCTGACAGTGGCAAGTCTACACCTTCGAACAACGGCAAGAAAGGTAATGTGATCTTTTCAGTTATGTGTATTGTGCTAACTGGGTCGGGTTAAATAGGGGCCCTGGCTGTGCAAAGTGTAAAAGAAAGTGCCCCAATGGTCCAATCTGACGGTGTTCCTCCAATCACTGCAGGGTCCAGCACCGATGTCAGTGAGGACTGGGAGAAGGACTTTGACCTGGACATGACTGAAGAGGAGGTCCAGATGGCTTTGTCCAGAGTGGACGCGACAGGCGAGGTGGGCTGTGATCACGTGGTCACTGTAGCAAAAATAAAATGCTTCAGGAACTTCCACGGAATTAAACATTTGTGTCCTTTTTTCCAGCTGGATGGCGACTGGGAGAACTGGGACTGACATTTGAAATGCCGACGCCGTAGTGTTTCTATCCCGCCATTAAAGCCAGTTCTCAGCGGACGAACCATGCTTAATGTGTTTTAACTAGTTGTCCACGCCGTCATCCATGTCACGTCCGATTGGTTGGGACGTTGTTGCCGGGTGCGCCCGCTGACCAATGGGAATCCAAAGCAACGAATTCACCATCTGTTTGTACGTATCTCAACGCTGTCTTGTCGGTCATCTCTTGGAACAACTTCTATGAGGATGTGAACGTGGTTTCGGAGCGTTGGGTGTTTTATTTAACTAATGTTAAGTGGCGTCTGTTAGCTAATCGGGATTAGAGTAGGTTGGTTAACGTAAGGGGATCTTGTGATCTTTCTGTCTGTCTGAATTACCAGTGTACTTCTTTGAAATCTTCGATGGGGGAATCATTACTTTACTTTTGGCCGCAGAATAGCCATGAACGTATGCGCTGCTTATCACCTTTTCATATGATGGAACTCTAAACGTGTAATTTCTTGAACGGTGAATATTACTTTTAGTTGTTCCCCCTTCAAGTGACGTACTAGCTTGTTGATATTATGCAAGTGGATATTCGACAGGAAACATACCCTACTATTGAGAACATTTTGGATTCACTCACATGGCCTTTGACAGACACACGATTGTGTGGGGAAGATTTCCAAAAAATTTGTCGCACCAGACCACAATCTAGCTATGAACACATGCGACACGTGCACATTTTATTTAGTTTGCTAGCCCTGCTAGCTACTACATGAATGTTTAAATCTATGATCCTGTCATCTCACATTGTCCATTCTGATTTTGTCTGGTAAGGGAGGGTCATTATATTGCAATAAAAGAAAACTGCTAACTGTTTTGCGTGTCATGATGCAGGATTATAGGGCCTGGGTTTCTGAGGGACACGTATGTTTCAATGTTATTTTCGTTGTAAGATATTTGACGGCCACAGCCCTCTTTCCTTAGCGATGCTTAGTGTGGTCAATGTGCGGCAGAGAATCAAGAGGCGCTCGCCTGCTTGATGTATGTAAAGAAACAATGTAGACCAGCGTCGTTCTGCCGCGTTGCTTTGTACTATTCTGGACTTTACTGTCATAATCGTAGTCTTGTTCGGTTTAAATAGTGACCAAGGCTCGAGGCATATAGTCCACAGATCTCTAAAATGACTGGTTTTCATTTGAATATAATTGGCGTTATTCTGCTTTGTTTTTTGCATGTCATGGCAATCACATATGCATGTTGCTTTCCAGCGGGTGAATTGTTTTACGTTTCTGGTAAAGGATCTCCCGGCGTACCAGCTTATTGAGAGAATGCTCTGTTTAAAAATAACTTGTATGTTGCATGTCTCAAGTTTTTCTCTCTTGTATTTCACTTTAGCGGCTACATATTAAGCACTTTGAACACCAACGTTTAAAGCTGTTCCTTGTTTTAGGCAATTCTATTTTCCTATATTTTTCAAATGAGCATTGCCATTAAAATGAATATCATGTAAATGAATATCCAGCGTCTGTTGAATTTACAAGCAACATTATGTGTCTAATTGGGACTCAAAAAAGAAAAGGGTATTATTTGAAACCCAATGATCTGACAGGTCATTTTGTATTGTATGTTATAATTTTTTTGCTGTTATTTTTATTAGCTCGTTGTGCAGAGA
The DNA here is from genome assembly GCA_029465975.1 of Dallia pectoralis. Classification (NCBI taxonomy): domain Eukaryota; kingdom Metazoa; phylum Chordata; class Actinopteri; order Esociformes; family Umbridae; genus Dallia; species Dallia pectoralis. The sequence goes on from CM055757.1 coordinate 8,488,096, forward strand.
CAGCATCTATGTGAACGCAATCTTATTCGGTTGAGGTTGTTGGAACTGGTATTGCGTTGATACCATAGACTGTATAAAGATAGGTTGATACCAGAAGTTATCAACATGTCAGGAAAAGATACTCTCCAAGATATATTTGTGATTGGATATGTATCTGCAGAGAACAATGATTGGCTGAAAGAGTATAGAGTCATTATATTCCGGAAACCTTTTAGCAAATCTCAAAACGTTTCTCTTACTGTATTTATTCTGGTCTGTTTTTATAGGCTAACACAATCTCAGCATTTGATAACGGACTGACCAAGACTGACCAAAACAAATACCTTATTTAAATCTATTCTAAAGTTCCATATGGAACAAATCATTTGTGAAATGGTTTTCTGAGGATTATGCATTGATAATTTCACTATGTAAATTCCTTCACGCTTTAATGATGTTTGTTTACCATTGCGGTACACCAGGTGGCAGTGTTGTTCCATTCACTTTCACTATGTTCAGTACGTGCCGCATGTAGGTCACCCGTAACACCTGCAGAGTCTGTTATTTTTACCCGATTGTTTTCTGACAGGGATGCTCTCATTGCCCCATACCAAAACCCATTATAGATATGAAGAATACACTACACATTTACGCTCATCCTCCGCCAACACACACACACACAACGTTAAACACGAACACACGCGCACACGCCTTCCTCCGATAAATGTAATATGACTTGTATCTGCCTCTTAACACAGTACGAGGTTGTGTGTTAGGTGGCGATCCGAGGATGAAAGCAGTAAATGACTGGTTCATACTGAAGATAGGGCAGATTCTTGTCACGTTTTAGCATTCTCTAATGCTGTTCTCAAGAATGTGGAAGACTATAGCTGCATTTAGAAGGATTGCTATAATCTATGGATATTTGAATTCCCCGACTATTGATTTCCGCCGCTATTATTCTCCTGTACCAGTATGCATCATGATTGTATAGACTACAATGCAGTATGTAAGAGAACACACTGTTGCTCAGCGACCACTCGCATTGCCATAAAATGTTCCTTATTTAGCTCAACCCGGACTTGCACGCACAACGTGGAAATAAATAGTCGGGGAATTCAAATATCCATAGATTATAGCAATAATCTATATATGACATTCCTATACAATTAACTCCCAGATCCCTTTAGTCAGCAGCGGTGCGCTGTAGGTATTTCCTGTAGGTATTATCTATATGGAGCTACGGATCGAAAAATGGGTTGAAATGCCGACTAACTGTAGGTTAATGCAACTTCGGGAAAATGATTACACCTCTCCTGTTGCATTATTTAATAAATGCCGGCATATGATTTATGGTACGCATGGATTGTAAAGTGAAAGCTGCATATTGGGGTGTTGTCCCCAAATTCTCATATTCTCAAGATACACCCCCTAACTGCTCTCCGCTATGCCTGAAGTTCACAGCGGGTTTTAGACAGACTGCATCTTTAATGAGCGAGGCCCATTTTATTTGGATGTTTTGCATTTCTAACCGAGAGAGATATGATGACATTGTGGTTTATCTACAACGGCTGTCCCCTGGCAGCCCGTCGAAATGCCACCATTCTGACTTCCCCTTAACTCGTGAAAAGGGCTCAGCCTCTCCTTTTTCTCACTGTCTCCTTTCACTGACACACACACACACACACACACACACACACACACACACAGAGAGAGAGAGTCACGATGAGCTCATTGTCTTGAAAGACAGAGCATAATACGCTGTACCCTAAAGGGAGAAACCCTGTAACCCCAGTGCTTTTCAGCAGACACAAAAGACTCCCAGTGGGGGAGGGGGGTGGGCCATTATGGAATGAGTAACCAGGGCTTGGAGGCGACCTCCACATTCTGACAGCTGTGCGTGTGTGTGTGTGTGTGTGTGTGTGTGTGAGAGAGAGTGTGTGTGAGAGAGTGTGTGCGCTTGCAGTGTGCAAACATATGCTAGTGTTTTTTTCTATTGCTTTCCAGACCATTTTGTCTTATACGCGGAGAAACTAGATCATTATCAGTTTTCTTAATGGGTTTGCTAGCAAACTGTCCCAAGCAGCATGACACATTTCGGGTTACCTCTCAAACTAAATGGCGGAGTGTCCAATGGACTACTGGTCTACCGGAGGGCTTTCGAGATGCTCTAGACATTTCTCTAAACAAACCTGGCATTTGCCAAAGTTCAGGGGTGGGAAGAAACGGGCCACATTGTTTGTGCTAAGTGGCATTGAAGAGGAATGTGAGTTTGAGTCGGGAGTGGATTTGGATGGAGGGTAGCCACGGTAACGCCCCCTCCATTCAGATTTACGGTCCTGACACAGCGGCTCCTCTCTGACCACATCAGGTTAACGCCCCCTATTCTCTGCCTGCTGCCCAAACAAATGTTTGCTCGAAAGCCTTTTATTCTTTAGGCCCCGGCTTTCCACAATTACGTGGATATACGTATTTGGTTGATTCTCCTGGAGGTGAACTCTCATCGGGCCATGTGGTCGGTGTGAGTGAACGTATAGTCGACACCTTTGCCTGTCACATGTAGCGGAAGCTCTTACTAACAGCTTTACCTGCTCATATAACTCACTAAAGAATTGCATCGTATGTGTGCTGGCTGCACTCGGTTCTAAGCTCTTGTTCTATAAAGCGTATCCACATGTGGGCTGGTTCATATATATTTATACACTGATGCTATCTAAGCAACCTTGCGGCTAGCGGGAAGTATGGTTTGTTGCGTCGAAAATTGCTTGATATTAAGTTGATTTGCTCACATTAGAAAAATAAAGTTAGTCTGTTATTTATATATGCTAATATTCGGTTTAAGAGCAACCATTGTCTCCGGTTTGTATGCAGCCCTATATACGGTTGTTTGTATGTGGCTAGATTATTGCTGTGTGATTAATAAAATGTGTATAGCCAATTAAAAAAAGAAGCTATGGAAAGCCACGACACATGTAGGGTTTATATCTGTATAGACGTGAGTAGACTGTAGACTGTGCTCTCTGTCAGACCTGTCTAGTATTTATTGTGCTCTTCTAGTTCATCTCTTTGTCTCTCCTGGCTGAACATTATATATCCAGACTCACTGCTCTATTCAATCTATTGTATTGACTCCTATCTCCTGCTCTGGCAGAACTGTTCATGTCTCACACATTGTTCCTTTCTCTGCTCTCATCAGTGGACCAAACACTCCCTACCACACACTCCCTACCACACACTCACAACCACACACTCTTTACCACACACTCTCTGATCTCATCAGTGGACCATACACTGCCACTGCAGTGTGTATCAGAGTGTTGTCTCCGTCTAGCCTTGTTTCACTGGCTGCAGCCAGACAGATTAAACTGTCAGGACTTGGCTATCACTGCCGAACTTCAACCAATTAAAGCTGACACGCTATCATTTACACCATTACCGTTTCAAAGTCTGGGGTCAGTTATGTGTCCTTGTTTTTGACAGAGAAGCAATTTTTTTTCTTTTCAAATTACATCAATTTGATGAATTGAACAGAAATGAAGTGTGGTCGTCATTGATGTCCTAAATTACCTTAGTGCTCCAGACACTGAACAAGTCCAAACAGGTTCTATTGCTTCTTCAAACAGAACAACAGTTTTCACCTTTTGCATACATAATCGCAAAAGGGTTTCTAATGATCAATTTGCCTTTTCAGGATGATATATCTGGATTAGCAAACACACTGTACCATTGGAGCACAGGAGCAATGGTTGCTGATAATGTGCCTCTGTGCACCTATGTAGGTATTACATTGAATATCAGCTGTTTTGAGCTACAAAAGTCATTGACAACATTAACAATTTCTACACTGTATTTCTAGTCAATTTGATGCTATTTTAATGGGCAAAACTGTTGCTTTTCTTTTAAAAACAAGACAATTTCCAAGTGACCGCTCTGGAGAGACCACTCTGTCCTATACTTCACGGAGTTAGGTTAATGACGGTACGGTAGGATTTCCACGGTGCTTTGATCTTCCGTCATGCCTTATCAAGTCTGAGAGTGCCTGCTCCCATGCAGCTACACCTTATCAGCGTGGAGCGAACGAGATAATGATAAAGAGGAAATCTGTGCAGGTCCTGTCACCCTATTTGATCTTTAGTTGGTTAAGAGTGAGTCCAGCAGGGACCCACCTGATGTGGCGGTCCGCTGGATCAGGCTGAAGGTCAGTGAAACACATGAAAGCTCAGTCAAAATAATACAAAATGTGCCTGTAATATTATTTCTCAGCGTCAAAAACACTTCAGCACAGGGTGACACGAGGAACTTGAGCAAGGGAAGAGACAGTTTTGAGCCGTCATTAGTGTGCCACTAAATACAAATATTAATTAAATACCTAATGCGAAAGCTACATGTTTGGAAATATGATCCGTTTCAGAACACAGAAGATGTTTGCCTTGCCCAGTCATCTGTGTTTGCGTGCAGAATCTGTTGCTCATATCCTGATTAGTGAACTGAATGCAATGGCCCGACAAAAACGGATTTGACTTACTTTCATGTCATCCAAATAAAATACGGCTTATCGATCTACTGGAGACATACGTGCCAGAACATCACGATGCTTTCTTGGATATCTTCCATACGTGCTGGTGTCTATGAGAAAAACCCAGACTGCTTTTAATATGAAAAGGAACTAGTTTACATATTTTAGGATCTTATGATGTTTGTGAGGCAGAAATGAGGCGTGCAGAAATGACAGCCGATCTTCGAACCTCTGCAGCACACACGTAGGTATTTCATGATTTAGTGTGATTTTACTGTCGTCGTTTTTATTAACACATATGTGTTCATTGTATACGATCTGTATAAGAGAAAATCCCATTGTACGGAGGAACCCACATTTCAAGGCGTCGACCGACCGATCGATCGGTCGGGAAGATCTGTTCATCTCAGCCGACCCAGATGTGTTCCGGTCGGACACTCTGAGGACGGTCGGCGTTGAGGTGAGATTCAGTGTGGAGTGTAGCGCTGTGACAGCTGGAGGAGGAACATCTCGGCTTCAGAAAGGTGACTCAACAATGAAACATTTCCCAGGCTCCCCTTAACTGCGGATCAATTCATCATTTGGATGTGAGAACCTCAACCGGCCTCCAATATGAGCCGATAACACTAACTCTCCCGAATGGTGTTTTATGATTAACCAGCACCCGGTGTTTCCTCCCCCCCCCTCCAGTGAGTCTGGGAGCCTGAGGTAATCTGACTACCCTGAGATGCCGTTTCTCTTGGCCAACGGTCAGGGCATCCTTCCGATCCCAGACGCCACGCTCCGCCGCCCGTGTCCCGACGTTCCCGGACAACCCTGACTCATCCGGGTCATCTGATTGACACAGCCAGAATGCCATCTGCCCCTCGATAAGATTACACTGCACCGGGCCAAGAAATCCTCCAGCCGACCAGATTAAATATGAAATATAGGGCATGAATTTATGCATGCTGGTCTCCCTCCCTCTCTCTCTCTCTCTCTGTCTCTCTCTCTCTCTCTCTCTCTCTCTGTCTCTCTCTCTCTCTCTCTCCCGCTCGCTCGCTCGCTCTCCTCCTCTCTCTCTCTCTTTCTCTCTGTTGTTGGCTGTAGGACAGAGCTACACGGCGTCTAGTGAGTGACTGGTTCACAACTCATGGAGAACAATGAGACTTGCCTCTCCGCGCGTACGAGAGCGTTCTTCTCCAAGTGGAAAAACAATCGTTCCAGTCAGTTACAACATTGCGGATACACGGGATGACATTCTAATAAAAAATTTAGTTAATCGAAAAACAAAATGGTAATATTACCATGTTCATTCACCATATTCATGGTTCAGTTGTGTTAAATGTAGTTAACGTCCTAGCTGATACAGCTCTTTTGAATAATGTCACTGCCGTTTGCTTAGTGTTCCGCCTTCTCTGCAGGAAGAAATATGTCAGTCCTTGCTCCCCATTTGAGAAGTTATCAACCTTGAAGTGAGTGTCCAGGTTCCTGACTGGATTCCACCGAACCCACCTGAGCTTCAAGATCTGCAAATAGCAGTGGCTCTCGTTTCACGGTCTCCTGCCGTGATGACGTTGTCGGCGACAGTCAAATGTGAACAGGTAAACCCTGAGACGATATCGGCTATTGCTTCACTGACGCCGGTATAGCCACTCATCTTGTCACCTTCCGGGTACCGTAACCTGACAACCGTGTTTGACGGAGAGCACGGTTGTCATGGCGTTAGACGTCTGCCTCCATGTTACTCGGATGTTTTTTCTGGGCCTACGTCGGACCGTCTGGAATGTTCTCGGGGTGCCTGTGTTTTTTCTCTGAGCATTTCGCACATTCTAAGTCTGTAATTGTGCGCGTGCGTCAGGGCGTGTTTGTTTGTCTGTCTTTTTCTCTCAGTGCATTTAGATGAACCGTCTTCTGCGAAACAGCTCTTCTCCTATTATACATTTTCTATGTTTTAACAAGTGCTTTTGTGTTCTTGTTTTGGGCGCCCCCTGCTTATTTACCAAGCTTGTTGCTGGCTGATTTGGACAGGCTACAGGAAAACAAAGAGGAAAGAAAAAACCCACCTATAAGGCACTGGAGAGACCAGCACTTTGGAGGAGAATGGTAACCATGGAAACTGTGGCTTTTTTTCACTCGATCTGTTTGGCGTCGCTCGTTCCTCTATGGTGGTTTGCTTCCACTCCACTGTTACGCTCCCCTGTGCCACCAGAACAGTAAAATGAGCTTCCTATGTGCTCTGTGGTCATGCATTAAGTTCAGTGAGAGAACTAGTGGACAGGCTATCAAGATGGTACACATTGGCTGTCTGTCTGTCTGTTTGTCTGTCTAACTGTCTGACTGTCTGACTCCTCCTTCCTCCCTCCCCTTCTACCAGCTGGCCCTCTGCGGTCCAGCCTCTCATTATCCTGGGGTGCCAGACCTCCCTGTGCCCCATTTGTGGATTATTCACCAAGAAATCATGTGTCACAATGAAATTACCAGCAGCAACAAAGACCTCACTTACCGTCCCGGCATTTGGAGAATGCTCTTTTTAACCAGCCAACAGGGCCACACAAAGAGCTCCCTTTTCCCATTCCCCATCATCCCAAAGGCACTGTTGCGGAGCGGCTCTTCAAACCCTCCTCATATAATGTCCGAGAACGTCTCTGTGGCTACTTTTCCAATATGGCTTACAGCGCTTTCCCCCGCATTAACCCCGACCGGGTTCGCCTCGTTCAGCCGCGCCAGTTCAACGTTAATGGGGCCCGTGGCACCTGGCAGTGAGTTTCCCTCTGAGCGGAGCGATGGCTGGCGCACACATCCACATGTAATCCTGGGCATATTGGCCACCTGCAGCACCTTAGCACAGTGGGTCGCAGCTGTCAGTCCGTATTATAGCTAGCAAGTCAGCGAGGTCTGTGGAGAAGAAGATGCATTTTAATACACTCCGTTTCCGTTAGATGGTGAATGGACACCGGGCATGTGATCCTGGATCCGAGGAGGCTACGGAAGATTCCAGACACTTTCTGGATGCAGTGCATTATCCTATAGTGACCTAAGACACGAACCGGAGTGGTGTGTGTGTGTGTGTGTGTGTGTGTGTACACGGTCCCTGCTCGTTTTTGATCACTTGACCGTTTCGTTTTTTTCTAAATGACACATTTATATTCATAGTGCTGCCACGGAAATAAATACCAAGTCCTTTAAAGGTTAATGAAATAGCTGTGGTGTGCTCCCGCACCGGTTGGCCAGCGCCGAGCCTGCCTCTGGCTGCCATGGCAACGCAACCACCGATGATTTATATCCCTGGTAATTAGGAGCAGAGATGACGAAGCCTGCAGGTGTGGATATATATATATATAAATATACGCACACACCACACTGACCCACTGAAAGACACAGCTACCGAATTGCATTAGAAATGGTTTCGCATCTCAGATTTAATAACCCATTATATTTGGCAAGTCCCACTGCTGTCCTCCATCCTCATTCAGCCTGTCTCGTCACCGGGCACACTCATTCCGAACAGAAACAATTATCAGAACAACTGCTTTATTTTGGGACGAACCAAATCCGACACAATGAAAGTCTACTGATTTTTCATGGCTTTCTTTTGTGTTTCTTTTTCCCTGTAGTTAGTAGTAATGTGAGGAGTCTTTGGTAGGTGAGTTTTGCTTGTCTGCACACAGAGGTTCCTGTCTCTACTGTAGCTGCAGCAGACAAATCGAGATCCCCTCAGGTGGTGATTTGGTGGGTGAAACTAATCCAGCCAAATGGGTTTCATCAACTGAAATTGAAAGCAAATTCTACCTGTGGGCCTTTCTGTCTCTTCACTCCTTTTCACCCCTTTTCTCCTTGTCTTATCTTTTCTAGACTCTTCATGGCTCTTCTCACCTCTGTAGTCTGGGTATAGAGACATACACACACTCACACACACATGTACAAACGCACACATACAGACACACATGCCTTCACCACAGTACCGACAGCCTCCACCACAGTACTGACAGCCTCCACCACAGTACCGACAGCCTCCACCACAGTACTGACAGCCTCCACCACAGTACTGACAGCCTCCACCACAGTACTGACAGCCTCCACCACAGTACTGACAGCCTCCACCACAGTACTGACAGCCTCCACCACAGTACTGACAGCCTCCACCACAGTACTGACAGCCTTCACCACAGTACTGACAGCCTTCACCACAGTACTGACAGCCTCCACCACAGTACTGACAGCCTTCACCACAGTACTGACAGCCTGGGGAGAACCAGAGTACGTACGGGAGAACCAGAGGACAGGGAGGAGAACCAGAGTATGTAGGGAAGAACAAGAGTACAGAGAGGAGAACCAGAGTATGTAGGGGAGAACAAGAGTACAGAGAGGAGAACCAGAGTATGTAGGGGAAAACCAGAGTACAGAGAGGAGAACCAGAGTATGTACGGGAGAACCAGAGTACAGAGAGGAGAACCAGAGTATGTAGGGGTAAACCAGAGTACAGAGAGGAGAACCAGAGTATGTACGGGAGAACCAGAGTACAGAGAGGAGAACCAGAGTATGTAGGGGAAAACCAGAGTACAGAGAGGAGAACCAGAGTATGTACGGGAGAACCAGAGTACAGAGAGGAGAACCAGAGTATGTAGGGGAGAACCAGAGTAAGAATGTGCTCTGGGTGAGTATGTGGAGGAGGAGGAAGGGTACATCAGGGAGAGTAGATGGGGGCTGGATTAAGTGAAACCATATTACATGACATTCCAGATGGTCGTAGTGACCTCAATGGGGAGGAGTTTGGTGTCTCCCCTCTGAGACACTACTGCTCTGGTGTAGAAGGAGGTCTATACTATCTCCATCCGTCTTCTGGTATGAGAGAAATGTGAAGCACATTTGGGGTGTAGCTGGTGTTCTGTACCCCTTCTTGCTGGACTTTCTATTAAGTTGCAGAGGGAAACTAAGATAAAAGATAAGCAGGGAGAAACGGCAGTTAGACAGTTAAACATCACGTTCACAGACTTGGCTGTTTCTGTGATACGATATGCTAACCCTAAAATACTGTTTCTCCAAAACCCCAACCCCACTTTATAGTAAAACGGTGTTACTACGATTCTATTCTGATCACACATCGCTAATTAGTTAATCTAATATGCCTTTAGGACCTCTCCCCCTTAAACATCTGGATTGAGTTGCAGTTGCCATGACAAACAGTGATGCAGCCTGTCAAGAAGCTCTGCAGCTGTGGAAATGGAGGGCATTGTGGTGTTGGGTGCCAGACCTCCAGACCCACTACATCAGTCCCATAGTTTCTAATCCAACAGGACCCGAAGCCCAGACCTCCAGACCCAGTCAGTCCCATAGTTTCTAAACCAACAGGACCCAAAGCCCAGCCCACTATCTGGAGCACAGATTGACTTCTCTGTACTGTCCGTCCAGAAAATCCACCGGACCACAACACCACAAAAACAACACAACAACAATACATTTCTCAACCTTTTGGCCCTTTTCTCTTGAAAATCCTCTCTGACCCTCTTCTATCAACCTCTCCTGACTCCCACGTCAAACGATCATGGAAAGTTAATCTACTCTCTTGCTTTCATCCGACGTCAACGTTTGTGAAATACATCTCGTCTCCGGTCTCTAAACCCATGAGATATTTTGTTCCCACACTTCACGAAGAGAGGAATTCTACACTGATGTGTATCTCAGCCTTGTCCTCACGTCATGGCACGGAGGTACATCTTATCTGATTCTCTGTTCGGTTCAAATCTCTGGAGAAGCCCGTCGGAGGCGTACACTGGACTCTAGTATCCGCCGCTCTGTCGAACCAGTAACGACATCGCTGTTATTTATATTTATTGCCATAATCTGACAGCACGGCATCATCACTGTAGATCACGCCGAGCTCCCGACGGACTCAGAATGCACGTTTCATAATCCGTCGCTCGGAAACTTTGCGATGTTTTCTATTCCGCGTAATCTGATTTAGAGTAATCCGACTTTATACGTTGCATATTCACAAAACGGACGGTTAATATAATTCGACTTAGTCGTGGTGTTGACTTGACCAGAGACAGGTCCTCTTCCCCGGCCCATACTGTGGCTGTCATGTTTACTCTAACGTCCTTCGGTTCGTCAATATGGGTGCAGCTAATCTCATTATTGCTCTGTTTAACCGAAGACATGTGTGGAATGCCTGTTTATTATTTAAGGAATCACTATACTCTCTGAGGCTCTCCAGGCCCTGCTCATGTTTGGCGGAGCTAACACACCGAAGCCCCGAGTGTCTGGAGAGTGCAGAAGGTGACTTGGATGGCTTTATTAACTCAGGCCCGGTCCCTGAACTCGAAACACTTGATGAGTGGACTCCCTCTAACTGGTGCCAAAATCTCCTCCATTGTAAAGTTTTTGGTTCATTCCTGTCCCCTGTCCGTCCTTATCTTTGGTTCATTCCTGTCCCCTGTCCGTCCTTATCTTTGGTTCATTCCTGTCCCCTGTCCGTCCTTATCTTTGGTTCATTCCTGTCCCCTGTCCGTCCTTATCTTTGGTTCATTCCTGTCCCCTGTCCGTCCTTATCTTTGGTTCATTCCTGTCCCCTGTCCGTCCTTATCTTTGGTTCATTCCTGTCCCCTGTCCGTCCTTATCTTTGGTTCATTCCTGTCCCCTGTCCGTCCTTATCTTTGGTTCATTCCTGTCCCCTGTCCGTCCTTATCTTTGGTTCATTCCTGTCCCCTGTCCGTCCTTATCTTGGTTCATTCCTGTCCCCTGTCCGTCCTTATCTTGGTTCATTCTCTTCCTGCTCCAGGTATCTTGGCTGTGGACAGAGGTTTGAAGAGTAATTACATGAGCAATGAGAAACAAATTCCACTTGGTAACAGCTTGAAAATATATTGGATTATCCTGATTTGGTCTTCTGCATACAGGTTTAACCTGATGGCTGGACTCTTTCACCCGTTGTTATTGCATTTGGGTCTGTTCATTTGCCAGAGGATAAGAAATACAATCTGCACATACTCCAACACTCCTCCAGCGCTGGTCTAATGCAGGACGCAAGCTGCAAAAATCACTGTTCACGGCCAAGGATTCCTATGTTGTGGGATGTGTTTAAACTCCAAAAACAGCTGTAAATGCTCCTTCGCTTGGAAAACAATGTCAGCTGCTGGCCTACTGCTAAAATGTCGACTGAGCCAAAACGGCGAAGCTTTTGGCGCTTCGCTCAGTTGACCAGAGTCTTTAGTGGAGTTCAACAGAGACAGAGGGTGAACGGGCGACACACACAGCAGTATCATATGAGCACCGATACATCCACAGAGGAAAGTCGGAATTTCGGGTAACAACCTTTGGCGGCACATTCCAGTCCTGCCCCTGTTATCCGACCCGGATCGGCCCCACCATTACCCCGGTTTCACTGTCACAGTGCCTGAGGACGGAAGAGTCCGGTTTCTAGTCCCTCGTTACAGAACCTCTGATGTGGCCACACCCATCCTCCGCCGGGCCCCTCCAATAGGTGCCGCTAACAAACAGCGCCGGGGGCCACACTTTGGCCTGTCATTTTTTGACGCCTCATAAGGTGAACGTTTACGGGTCCCTCGGTTTGGTTGACATCTGCCACTGAGGTGCAGCACAACGAGAGCCCTCTGACATTTATTTCCGCCTTTGTGTGTTGGACTTTGTGTGTTGGGCTTTGTGTGTTGGGCTTTGTGTGTTGGGCTTTGTGTGTTGGGCTTTGTGTGTTGGGCTTTTTGTGTTGGACTTTGTGTGTTGGGCTTTGTGTGTTGGGCTTTGTGTGTTGGGCTTTGTGTGTTGGACTTTGTGTGTTGGACTTTGTGTGTTGGGCTTTGTGTGTTGGACTGTGTATGCTCAGACGGCGCCTGTGTGCACAAACAGCAGAGAGCAAGTCACACATTTCTGATGGCTAGTGTGGGTTAGGGTTAGTGCAGAAAATAATAGTAATAAATAAGTGAATATGAAACAAACAAATTCCAGCCCCAACAATATCTAAAGCAGTCGGTCGCAAATGAGCTTGCGCCTATATGAGGGAGATATGTGTGTGTATAAGCAGGAATAGCCTCTGACGCTGGCCTGGTCAACCAGCAGTTAGACAGAATGGTTGTGTTCTTATCGGTTACGCAGAACTGGACATCAGAAGATGTTTTGGGTTCTATTGAGAGGCTGGGTTTGCTGCTGACAAAATATATCTTCCCTTGGCTGTGAGTGAGGGTAATTATGAATGAAGAGATGTATTCAGCCCTAATTAGTGTGGCACTGTGGGGGCAGAGGGGTTTCAGACATCCTGCCATCCAGCCAACACCCTCCCCAGCTGTGCTCAGCTGGTTGCCCGTAGCAACAGAATGTTCTTGAGCTTTCTAATGCGGGACGAGGCGAATGAAAGAAACAGAGACAGGGCTGTCTTGTGATTGATGGTAAGGTGTGCCACATGTTGAAGTGACAGCGGCGGTAGAGTTTCTCACACAGGGAAAAGGTGTGCCACATGTTGAAGTGACAGCGGCCGTAGAGTTTCTCACACAGGGAAAAGGTGTGCCACATGTTGGGGTGACAGCCGTGGTAGAGTTTTCTTACAGGGAAAAGGTGTGACAATGAACTACGATGGAAGTGCGTGTCTTGGCTATGAATGTAAAATATGGCCTTAATGACACGACGTTGGAGAAGCTGCTATTGTGTCTCACTTATAGATGAAATGTGTTCATAGCCTGGGACACTATCCACCACTCATATCTCTCCCATTTTCCACTACCTTTGTGTTTCGTGCGCTCTCATCCAACGCTTTGAAAACCAATATTGGCTGTCTTTGTTCTCTTGTGCAGCATTCATCATCTAATTACCAGGATCCATGTGCTGTAATTGTCATTTATTTATCTATTTCTTCCCCCCCATGTCTTGTCTGTTTCTCTTCTGTCTATCTTTTCTCTTTTTCCATTCTGACTAACCCCCCCCCCGCCCTCCGTCCCGCCCCCCCCTTCTCAAAACCCTCCCTCCCCTGTTTGCTCTCGGTGTACGCTGGCTGTGCCATTCCTTGGGGATTGTGGTTGCACTGTAATTGAGAAGTAGATTAAATGAAGTTATCTGCAGTAGTGGGCTGTGGGCCCCGCAGAGATAGAGGCTGACAGGCAGAGAGACAGTCGCCCAGACAGAGAGACAGACGGCCAGACAGAAAGACAGACGGCCAGACAGAAAGACAGACGGCCAGACAGAAAGACAGACGGCCAGACAGAAAGACAGACGGCCAGACAGAAAGACAGACGGCCAGACAGTGAGACAGACGCAAGACAGAAAGACAGACGGCCAGAGAGAAAGACAGACGGCCAGACAGAAAGACAGACGGCCAGACAGAAAGACAGACGGCCAGACAGAAAGACAGACGGCCAGACAGAAAGACAGACGTCCAGACAGAAAGACAGACGTCCAGACAGAACGACAGACGGCCAGACAGAAAGACAGACGGCCAGACAGAAAGACAGACGGCCAGACAGAAAGACAGACGGCCAGAGAGAAAGACAGACGGCCAGACAGAAAGACAGACGGCCAGACAGAAAGACAGACGGCCAGACAGAAAGACAGATGGCCAGACAGAAGGACAGACGGCCAGACAGAAATACAGACGACCAGACAGAGAGACAGACGAGCAGACAGAGAGACAGACGGCCAGACAGAAAGACAGACGGCCAGACAGAAAGACAGACGGCCAGACAGAAAGACAGACGTCCAGACAGAAAGACAGACGTCCAGACAGAAAGACAGACGCCCAGACAGAACGACAGACGACCAGACAGAAAGACAGACGGCCAGACAGAAAGACAGACGGCCAGACAGAAAGACAGACGGCCAGACAGAAAGACAGACGGCCAGACAGAAAGACAGACGGCCAGACAGAAAGACAGACGGCCAGACAGAAAGACAGACGGCCAGACAGAAAGACAGACGGCCAGACAGAAAGACAGACGGCCAGACAGAGAGACAGACGGCCAGACAGAGAGACAGACGGCCAGACAGAAAGACAGACGGCCAGACAGAAAGACAGACGGCCAGACAGAAAGACAGACGTCCAGACAGAAAGACAGACGTCCAGACAGAAAGACAGACGCCCAGACAGAACGACAGACGGCCAGACAGAAAGACAGACGGCCAGACAGAAAGACAGACGGCCAGACAGAAAGACAGACGGCCAGACAGAAAGACAGACGTCCAGACAGAAGGACAGACGTCCAGACAGAGAGACAGACGTCCAGACGGAAAGACAGACGTCCAGACAGAAAGACAGAAAGACAGACGGCCAGACAGAAAGACAGACGGCCAGACAGAAAGACAGACGGCCAGACAGAAAGACAGACGGCTAGACAGAAAGACAGACGGCCAGACAGAAAGACAGACGGCCAGACAGAAAGACAGACGGCCAGACAGAAAGACAGACGGCCAGACAGAGAGACAGACGGCCAGACAGAAGGACAGACGGCCAGACAGAAAGAGAGACGGCCAGACAGAAAGACAGACGGCCAGACAGAAAGACAGACGGCCAGACAGAGAGACAGACGGCCAGACAGAAAGACAGACGGCCAGACAGAAAGACAGACGGCCAGACAGAGAGACAGACGGCCAGACAGAGAGACAGACGGCCAGACAGAAAGACAGACGTCCAGACAGAAAGACAGACGTCCAGACAGAAAGACAGACGCCCAGACAGAACGACAGACGGCCAGACAGAAAGACAGACGGCCAGACAGAAAGACAGACGGCCAGACAGAAAGACAGACGGCCAGACAGAAAGACAGACGGCCAGACAGAAAGACAGACGGCCAGACAGAAAGACAGACGGCCAGACAGAAAGACAGACGGCCAGACAGAAAGACAGACGGCCAGACAGAAGGACAGACGGCCAGACAGAAATACAGACGACCAGACAGAGAGACAGACGAGCAGACAGAGAGACAGACGGCCAGACAGAAAGACAGACGGCCAGACAGAAAGACAGACGGCCAGACAGAAAGACAGACGTCCAGACAGAAAGACAGACGTCCAGACAGAAAGACAGACGCCCAGACAGAACGACAGACGACCAGACAGAAAGACAGACGGCCAGACAGAAAGACAGACGGCCAGACAGAAAGACAGACGGCCAGACAGAAAGACAGACGGCCAGACAGAAAGACAGACGGCCAGACAGAAAGACAGACGGCCAGACAGAAAGAGAGACGGCCAGACAGAAAGACAGACGGCCAGACAGAAAGACAGACGGCCAGACAGAAAGACAGACGGCCAGACAGAGAGACAGACGGCCAGACAGAGAGACAGACGGCCAGACAGAAAGACAGACGGCCAGACAGAAAGACAGACGGCCAGACAGAAAGACAGACGTCCAGACAGAAAGACAGACGTCCAGACAGAAAGACAGACGCCCAGACAGAACGACAAACGGCCAGACAGAAAGACAGACGGCCAGACAGAAAGACAGACGGCCAGACAGAAAGACAGACGGCCAGACAGAAAGACAGACGGCCAGACAGAAAGACAGACGGCCAGACAGAAAGACAGACGGCCAGACAGAAAGACAGACGGCCAGACAGAAGGACAGACGGCCAGACAGAAATACAGACGACCAGACAGAGAGACAGACGACCAGACAGAGAGACAGACGGCCAGACAGAGAGACACTGATATAGGTGTAAGAGTGGCAGTGAGGGTGATGAGGTATGGACCTGAAGGTATTTGTGGAAACAGGAAGAAAGAGTCGTGAGAAATTGAAATATGAACAGGGGGAATATGGAAATGTAGTCTTACAGACTGGCAGACTGACCGACATACAGGCAAAAACATTAAGTCAGGATATTGGTGACCACACAGTAGATTTTTGTCTGTTACTATTGTGATGTAGCAAACACTTTTTTTAATCCGCACACAGTTGACAATTACATTTCAGGGATGTTCTCACTGAATTACAGATTTTTTCCTTCTGTCTATATGCTTTCGGTAATAGTGTTACTGGACTGGCCTCCACGACCAGGTCATCAGACGCTAGACGAAGACAAGGAGTCCAGACAGACTGTCGCTGATGGAGAACAGGTAAGGACAATTAGTTAATTAGACGTCATCAGCCCGTCACCTCACTGCAGGCGTCACATCCAGGAGAACGTCAGTGTGAACAGAACCAGTGGCTTTCCAGTGATCAACACCAATCCCCAATGATGAAACAGATCCGCACTCCTCTGGGTAGAGACGGTGACAGAAGAGCTGAGGTGATGAAGAGCTTGTCGTGGTATGGCTGCTGAAGCCTGGCGGTCGTCACAGGTTGGAGCTTCTCAATGTCAAGCCTGGACAACTCAGGGTTCATCATTCTACCGGCATGTTAGTCTGCCCGGTAACCGGTGAACGCATCTCTCAAGCTACTGTAGCCTGCTGTTCACTCCAGCCTCAACACCACTCAGTATTGGTCTCATATTGATACAACATTCCTCAATGCGGATGTAAAGCATCACCACTGTCCCCTTTTGCTCCCTCTCTCATTATTTTTCACTGAATCTAAAACGCCTCTCTTACTCTCTCTTTCTTTCCCTCTATCTAACACTTCTCTAACTCTCACCCTTTCCCTCTATCTAACACCTCTCTAACTCACCCTTTCCCTCTATCGAACGCCCCTCTAACTCTCTCTCTTTCCCTATCTAACACTTCTATATTCCATCACTATATCTCCCTATCTAACACTTCTATATTCCATCACTATATCTCCCTATCTAACACTTCTCTATATCACCACTATATCCCCTTTCTTTCCCTCTCTGTCCATGACCTCTTTTCACCCTCTCATCTCTGTGCTCTATTTTTTTACACCTATTCTGTCTTTTCTTTCCCGACAATCTCTCTCTCCCCCACTCACCCTTTCCCCCTCCCCCTGCTCTCTTTCTCCGTTAGAGGGGGCCCCACGCCCCCGTTTGATTGGAAAGCGTCTCACCCCTGGCAACCAATCCCCCAGCAGCGCCCCGCACACACACACACACAACGTTTCCGTAGCAACTGGAGGGCATGGGGTAGACGGAATGATTTGGTCTACGGAGCGAGGCAGACAGTGGTTGGGGACACGGGCTCCACAGGGGGGCTCCATGAGGGGGGGGGGGTTTGGAGAGTAAGGATGTGTACTAAGCCGGAGAGGAGAATGGCACCTGTATTTCATCACGACGGTGGTACAATGTTGTTCATTTCAGGGGAAAGACTAAATAAACCACAATAGAAGTTGTAAAGCAATCCTCCAACTATATATATATATATATATATATATATACATAGTCCCATAGACACTGTGGATCTGTCTCCAGCCAGTTGGTCTCCTCAGGCTCTCGTTGTGTCCGTCCATCGTGTCTCACTTTCGTTCACGTTCTTTGTGTCAGTGAGGTGTTTGCTTTGAAGGTGTCTAGCTCACTTCATCTGGGCGGTGGATTTAAATGTGATGGCTGGATGGTTCCTCCCGGAGCCAGCTGTCGCCCAGCCGCCAGAAACTGGGCTTTTTAGAGATTAGCGCCTCAGAACCAGTTCTCTCTGGTTACTGGAATAGGATTAACAGCTGTGTCTGGGCATTTGTGCGCATGTGTGTGTGTGTGTGTGTGTGTGTGTGTGTGTGTGTGTGTGTGTGTGTGTGTGTGTGTGTGTGTGTGTGTGTGTGTGTGTGTGTGTGTGTGTGTGTGTGTGTGTGTGTGTGTGTGTGTGCGTGCGCACGTTTTTCACTGTGGGCCACATTGAGAATGGAAGGATGAAACAAGACAAAGTGGAAAAAAGTGACTTTGCGCTTTTACAGGTTCCTTTGTTTCCCTCTGATAGACGTGATTCAGTCGTGTCTCTGTTTAATCTTGCCGCCATTTTGTTGTCTGGCGTCTGTGTTGCCACCCCTGTCTCTCTAACTCTCTCTCCCCGTTTCTCCGTCTCTCTCGGCGGATGCACAGTCAAGCTCCCCGGAACGGTTGCTATGGTAACACCGCTGAAGGTTTATCCGTGCCCATGACAACGGCTGATGTACTGTGAGATCTGCCGTGACACGGTTTGAGACAGACAGTGGAAGGAGACGTGTCGAACGCCGTGATAGAATGTGGGGCGGAGCGTCGATCCCAGTGACACTTTATAGCTAACGTTACATTCTTATGGATTAAATGTGTATTAAACGAGACCGTCAGCAGGGCAGTTAGTCTGGATTAAAATGTTTCACGCCCTACAAGTGGTGCACATTATTCAGACTGAGAAGCCACTTAGTCACTAACTGGTCTGTTTTTATTGTAAAATGTTTAATTGGCAGTGAGTTTCTGTGTGTGAGAAGGCAGTTGAATCCGCCTATCCAACTATATCAGTGTGTGAGAAGGCTGTTGAATTCGCCTTCTCTCCCCCACAGGGACCTGAGGCTTGGCTCTCACCTTGAGCTGAAGATTTGCAAATCCATTTTTTATGTTTTTTTTCTCGCTCCATCCAGAATGGATTGTGTTCTGCTGCTCCAGGACATTTTCTAATTCAGAAAGCGTTTGGCATAAATACAGCTATTGTCAGAGGTGTAATCAAAGATTCATGAGTGAGTGGAATCTGGGGGAATGCAGAAATCTAGGTCATGGATGATGACGTGTCACAGACTGCTTCTCTATCTCCTTCGGTCTCGCTCTCAGCCTCTCTCTCAGCCTCTGTCTCAGCCTCTCTCTCAGTCTCTGTCTCAGCCTCTGTCTCAGCCTCTGTCTCAGCCTCTGTCTCAGCCTCTCTCTCAGCCTCTCTCACAGCCTCTATCAGCCTCTATCACTATGATCTGCTCTCTCAGCCTCTATCACTACGTTCTGCTCTCTCAGCCTCTATCACTACGTTCTGCTGTCTCAGCCTCTATCACTATGTTCTGCTCTCTCACCCTCTATCACTACGTTCTGCTGTCTCAGCCTCTATCACTACGTTCTGCTGTCTCAGCCTCTATCACTACGTTCTGCTCTCTCAGCCTCTATCACTATGTTCTGCTCTCTCAGCCTCTATCACTACGTTCTGCTCTCTCAGCCTCTATCACTATGTTCTGCTCTCTCAGCCTCTATCACTACGTTCTGCTGTCTCAGCCTCTATCACTACGTTCTGCTGTCTCAGCCTCTATAACTATGTTCTGCTCTCTCAGCCTCTATCACTATGTTCTGCTCTCTCAGCCTCTATCACTATGTTCTGCTCTCTCAGCCTCTATCACTACGTTCTGCTGTCTCAGCCTCTATCACTACGTTCTGCTCTCTCAGCCTCTATCACTACGTTCTGCTGTCTCAGCCTCTATCACTACGTTCTGCTCTCTCAGCCTCTATCACTATGTTCTGCTCTCTCAGCTTCTATCACTATGTTCTGCTCTCTCAGCCTCTATCACTACGTTCTGCTCTCTTTGTATTCAGTTCTCACTCTCTTGTTCATTAACTCTCCACTCATCTCCACCCCTTTTTCCTCTCATCTCACTTGTACTCTCTCCTTCTCCCCTCTCACATCAACACACTTCAACCCCCCCTCAGGGCTAGAGACAGGAGACACAGGACGCTAGATCACGTTTAAAGGTCAAGCAGTCATTTACATGAATTAATATGCTCCGGTTTCTTCCATCTCTCAGTTTAGGCGTTCCATAAGCATTTTGTTGTTGTTGTGTGATTACTCTCTACCCTTCCCCCCTCCTTCTGTCTAGCACTTCACTCTGTCTCCCGTTCCCCATCTTAACAACCTTTCTTTTCTCCATATGACAGTGTGTATTATTCACAAGTGCCTGGAGAACCATTTTAGGCTCGGTAGACCTTTAGCTGCTCCTTGAGCCCCACAGAGCGGCCAATTCCCTAGCCCCACCTCTAGCCCCACCTCTAGCCCCACCTCTAGCCCCACCTCTAGCCCCACCTCTCCACCCCCTTAAAACAGCCTGACGAAAACTCCTCCTGACAGTGTCATCAATAATACAGAAACGCCCACACACCACCTCAGTTCTTTATCAGTGTCAGCTTGCTCAGATTCCATCCTGTTCTCTACCTCACACCCAGCCTGATCCAGTCTGTTGTTCTCTACCGCACATCCAGCCTGTGTGTGTGTGTGTAGGGTCTGTATGATCCTTGGTGTGTGTGTGTGTGTGTGCACGGCACCGGAGCCCAACTGTGGCCTCTCGCTCTGCCGGCCCTAAAACAGAGAAACAAGCGCACGCATCACTTGGTCCCGTTCGCTCAACTGAGCCAGAGGAAGTTGTTCGCGTTTGTTGTTTTATCAAAGTGCACCGTTAGAAGGGGCTCATGCGTTGGGTGATTCTCTGTCCTCAGAGTGCAGTGGCTTCTCGTAGTTTGAGCCGGTCGCCCCGTCTAATGTGTCTTCTGGGAATCCGACGGCACAGGCACAATCTGAAGCCTAAATATATTCATAGTGCTACCCACTAAGTATTGTCCATTGGGGGTCGATGACTCGAGAGTTTCCTATACATTTGACAGTGGTTACTGCTGTGTGCACGTCTGTTAAAAATACATCTGTTCGGGAAAAGGGGTTTTGGGAGGCCAAGGTGCATTGTGGGAGGCCCAGGTGCATTGTGGGAGGCCCAGGTGCATTGTGGGAGGCCCAGGTGCATTGGGGTTTGATGAAGTCGGCTGCTTGTCACTTGACTCTCTGTCTTAAGTGAACGTCGGAGCTGGATCTCGTCAGAAAGCCACAGGCGAGTAATCGGCACCCCGAAAGAGGGGTACCTGTCGCCACCTGGCTCACTGCTAAATGAAGGCACATTGGGTTATGGCTGTGTGTTTGTTTTATCAGAACCCATCAGCAGCTAAGTAGGGTGCTTAGCAGAACCAACACTAAGGGGAGGAAAACAAACAGACGGGCAAATCGCCTCCTTCTGCCCTGTCTCACTGGGAATTGGATGGTACTGGAAGCCCCCTAACAGGCCGGCCCCTGAGAGGCAAACCCAGGGGACCCACCTCCTGCCCCGGGGGTCCCTAGAGCGGTCCAGAGAAAGTAGCAGCAGCCTGGAAGTGATTGATTCGATGTGCCCTGATGGGTTGCAAACACTGGGTGAGAGGGATTACTGGTACTTAAAGAGAAAGGTGATACCAGTTCATGTTGCCCCTAACCCTGCATATGTTCCATGGGGGAGGGGGGACTGAACATTTAAAGTTGCACGAAACCACCCCCGTTCCCAACCCCGCCCCCGTCCACATCCCACTTTACTCCCCTCACATGAATGACAGGAAGTTGAATGTTTGACCTCTGACATGCATATTTTCCACAGCCCTGACCTCTCTGGGCCGGGCCAAGTCACACACAGATATAAGAGCCTGTGAAATGTTCAGTACTCGACACTGTGGCTCCACTTTGACCCGTGGCCCGGCCTGCTCTACCCAGACACACATCTGCCGACAGGGAATGGTGACGGGGACAGGGGGGGGGGTTAAAGGTTAAAGGAGGGCAGGTCATAATATTGAAAACAAACACGAGGCAAAAACATGCCAGTAGGCACTGTAGCATGTTGGACAGGTGGCTCGCTGTCTTCTTTCCTTTTTGTCTGGGTAACGAGTTATAAGGAAACGTCACTCCCAGGTTTTGTGTAGGCAGCCCTTTCGTAGTGGTTGCTAGTCGTGTGTGAGTTGGGTTGTTGTGGCCCCCAGCTGCCTAGTTGGTCTAGAAATAAAAAGGTTTAAACCGTACCAGTGTCTCTGTCTCCGCCTGGTTGTTGGATGATTTTACAGTACTTTCGAAGCAATTTTCCACAAAAGATGGCGAGAAGTCATACAAAATGGAATAATCGGGTTGACTTGTGTCTTTGTACTTTTGCCGCCAACTGGTTATCAGACCAGTGGGCTGATATTATAGTTTTAGTGAGTATGTGAATATAACAGTCAGGCTACGTGCTCATCGTCGACTCGCTCGTCTCGCAAATCGCCCAATCTCCGGCGAGCTGTCGCTAAGCTCTCAGAGCCGTGCACACCCATCCGCCAGCTCGTCTGGGTGGTTTGGGTGAACGTCAGTCCCTGCGACCATGATTGATTATTTATTGTTTGACGTAGAGAACATTAGTTGTCGCCGAATAATTGCATAAAGTTGAACATGTTTCAAATTTCATATGGGAGATTTTATCTCAGAGCTCCAGTCACTGTCACAGACATTTGCTGGCTCTCGTTGGAAATTCATGGAAACGACCTTTTTGTTGCTGTAGCGAGCAAACTGTGTACATCAAGCTCCAAATTTACATGTATAATCTCCTCCGTAGCAAAATAAGGACAACAATATGAGACAGAAGGACTCCAGTGATTTGCCAAAGCTGGCGGCTAATCCAACGACACCGAGTATTATGAGCCTTACGATCACAACAGAGTGTGAGATTGAGAAACCCGTTGACGCACAACAGCAGTTCTCACAGTGAAACTTAAATATATATAGGGGCCCCTATAGTGTCATATCTCAGTGTACCTTATATATGTATATATATATATATATATATATATATATATATATATATATATATATATATATATATATATATATATAGGGGCCCCTATAGTGTCATATCTCAGTGTACCATATATATATATATATATATATATATATATATAGGGGCCCCTATAGTGTCATATCTCAGTGTACCTTATATATAGGGGCCCCTATAGTGTCATATCACAGTGTGCCATATATATATAGGGGCCTATATAGTGTCATATCTCAGTGTGCCATATATATATATATGGGCCCCTATAGTGTCATATCTCAGTGTACCTTTTATATATATAGGGGCCCCTATAGTGTCATATCTCAGTGTACCTTATATATATATAGGGGCCCCTATAGTGTCATATCTCAGTGTACCTTTTATATATATATATATATATACAGGGGCCTCTATAGTGACATATCTCAGTGTACCTTATATATAGGGGCCCCTATAGTGTCATATCTCAGTGTACCTTACATATATATAGGGGCCCCTATAGTGTCATAACTCAGTGTACCATACATATATGGGGCCCCTATAGTGTCATATCACAGTGTACCATATATATATAGGGGCCCCTATAGTGTCATATCTCAGTGTACCTTATATATAGGGGCCCCTTTAGTGTCATATCTCAGTGTGCCTTATATATAGGGGCCCCTATATTGTCATATCTCAGTGTACCTTATATATATAGGGGCCTATATAGTGTCATATCTCAGTGTACCTTTTATATATATAGGGGCCCCTATAGTGTCATATCTCAGTGTACCTTATATATATAGGGGCCCCTATAGTGTCATATCTCAGTGTACCTTATATATATAGGGGCCCCTATAGTGTCATATCTCAGTGTACCTTATATATATAGGGGCCCCTATAGTGTCATATCTCAGTGTACCTTTTATATATATAGGGGCCCCTATAGTGTCATATCTCAGTGTACCTTATATATATATATAGGGGCCCCTATAGTGTCATATCTCAGTGTACCTTATATATATAGGGGCCTATATAGTGTCATATCTCAGTGTACCTTTTATATATATAGGGGCCCCTATAGTGTCATATCTCAGTGTACCTTATATATATAGGGGCCCCTATAGTGTCATATCTCAGTGTACCTTATATATATAGGGGCCCCTATAGTGTCATATCTCAGTGTACCTTATATATATAGGGGCCCCTATAGTGTCATATCTCAGTGTACCTTTTATATATATAGGGGCCCCTATAGTGTCATATCTCAGTGTACCTTATATATATATAGGGGCCCCTATAGTGTCATATCTCAGTGTACCTTTTATATATATAGGGGCCCCTATAGTGTCATATCTCAGTGTACCTTTTATATATATAGGGGCCCCTATAGTGTCATATCTCAGTGTACCTTATATATATATAGGGGCCCCTATAGTGTCATATCTCAGTGTACCTTTTATATATATATATAGGGGCCTCTATAGTGTCATATCTCAGTGTACCTTTTATATATATATATATATATATATAGGGGCCTCTATAGTGTCATATCTCAGTGTACCTTTTATATATATATATATATAGGGGCCCCTATAGTGTCATATCTCAGTGTACCTCATGTAACCGGGCCTCTATAGTGTCATAACTCAGTGTTAAGTGAATGGTGAGAGGCCTCGTTCCTCGTTTGACCTGACCAAGGGTTTTCAGACTCTTACAGGACGGCTCAGTTTCCTCTCATCACCTATTAGAACCAGATGAACCCCCCCCCACACACACACACACACAGCCCACCCCGAGCCTGCTGGCCCGGCTCTACTTAACCGGTCGGAGCGAGCAACTCGAACCAGATGTGGGAGAACCATCGCTGGAGAGCCTCTCTCTAATATGCCTGAACTCCGTTAGTCGCGACCTGGCCCGTGTTGAGCTCACCAACCCACACATTCTTCAGTGTTAAATCAGTGTGATGGTATCACTCACTGGTCATAATGGAGGAAGTGGGCCCATAAACCGGCGTTAGAGATGTCGGATCGCGCCGGGGATTTTCATCACATCCAGCGGAATCATAGTGCCTGGGGGGGCGGGGCCCTGGGAGTGAACTAATAACATACTGATATGATGAGAAGCTGAAGGCTCAGGACCACTCCCTAAACGTGCCCTAATAGCCCTGTGCTTCATCAGTCAATGATCGGGACAATTTACAGTTTCACTCAAAATAAAGCTGCCGATGAAGATGTTCGTTATGTTCCTCCACCACTGTGTGTCTCATTCTCTCTTGCTCCTGTTTTCTTCCGACGTGCGCTGCTGACATTGCTGGCCCCGCCCCTAGGTTTACTGTCTGTTGGCGCTGTGTGTGTGTGTGTGTGTGTGTGTGTGTGTGTGTGTCTGTGTGTGTGTGTGTGTGTGTCCAGGGGTGTCTATTCTCTAATCTCCGTTTTGCACTGCTGCCCGTTCTCGCACATTTCCTGCTTAATCCGATTGGGCATTTCTAGCTCTGTGACATCATGAGCAGAACCTCCTCTAAACCAACGTGACCCAACGACCTTTCACCCTGTGTACCCCACTCGTCACCCCAAAGACATGGCATTATACATGGGCAAGATGTAAAAAGTCAGTACATCACTGTGTGTAGATTCCCTGAGTACGTTGAGTACTGTTGTACACACAATGAATACTACTGTAAGCCTAACTAATTTTAAGTGACCTAATGCGTTTATTATTTGTGGAGGCGTTGGTAACATTGGCTGGGAACTCCCTTATTGAGATTGAAAGCAGATGACTTTGGAATCGCAACAGAAAGATTGATGTCATAAAAATGATTAGAATCTGCCTCAAATTATCGCGATCAGGCAATCATGTGGTAATTGCCAGAACCTCCAGCACAGCCCACTACTACTAATAAAGTCTTTGTTTGATGTGGGTTGAGGGTTTCTTGGCTCTGCAATAATGAAAAACTGCATCACACATGTTTTATGTTCTATTGCATCGTATTTCATTAATAAAACAATGCAAGCCCTTAGTAATGTAAAACATATTTATTATTGAAAATACTTAGTATGAATTGACTGACCTAGTAGTAATGTTTACATTTTTATACATTTAAACATTTTTAGGTTTTAGAAACATAGCAGACACTTTCATCCAGAGTGACTTATAGGATCAGCTTATTTACCTGGCTAAAGAGCACAGCAACTATTTGCCTTGGGGACGTGAACCAACAGCCTTTCATTTACCAGCCAATGCTCTTGACCACTCAGGTATCATATTTGAGGATTTACTTTAGAAAGTCTTTACTTTTTCCTTAAGGAAGTGATTTTTCAAAAATATATTTTGTAGATCAATAATCACTAAGGAGGCTATGAAAATATAGTTTAAGTGTGTCGGTCCTTCAGTTTTATGTCTTTGCTGTAACTGCCTTAAAAACCACAGAGATTTACAATCACTTTAAATTGGATGAGTTGAGGGAAGATCATGAGGGAAGGTCACATGTTGGTTTGAAGAGATTTGGGGGATTGAATATATATGGTGTGTGTAAATTCAACTAATCATTTGGTGTCATTCCAATTAAAGAAAAGCTTCACCCAAATTCTGCTGTTGTACTGGTTCCTTGACCTGCGCGCGGTCTAGTTGACTTTATTTTAGTTTCTATGGCTCTATTTTCACTTGCTTCCTTTTTAGCATTTATACGAATCATCTGATTCTAGTCAAAAGACTGATTATTACTTTTGGTATTGCTTTTGGCGCCCAACACCCTGTTGACGGTTCGTGGGTTGTACCTCCTTATACGGTCTGTAGGTACTTCCCACTTCTGACCAGGATCACCCTTGTCATTTCAGAGATGCTCTCTCCGACCCAGTCACCTGGCCATAACAACTTGTCCTTTGTCAAAGGAACTTGTCTTCTGCCCGTTTCTCCTCCATCCAACACGTTGACTATGCTAACAGATTGTTCCCTTACCATCAGACCTGTGCCCTTGTTAGGAGATAATCGTCGTTATTCCTTTCACCTGTGTATTGGCTCAGACTTTAGTATTTACATTTAATTATTCATAAGTGATGCATGACTTTGCAACTGCCATGTCCA
Source organism: Dallia pectoralis (assembly GCA_029465975.1). Taxonomy (NCBI): domain Eukaryota; kingdom Metazoa; phylum Chordata; class Actinopteri; order Esociformes; family Umbridae; genus Dallia; species Dallia pectoralis. Next base: position 8,515,044 of record CM055757.1, read on the forward strand.
AACGTCACAGGAATCAAAGATATCGCGACGGAATAAAGAGTGGAGGTCCTGATAGCATTTTTGCTACATCTAACGTCCGTGATTCTGGATGTAAATGTTATAAAGGACATGATCTCCACAAGCACGCCCGACTCTGGGGAATTACATTAGAGGCGTCATCGTTCATATCCTGACCACTTCCCTTCATGGTACGTTATTTTACCTTAGAGTAGGAATACATCTGTCAGGTTGTTTGGATGAACTGAAGACCGGAGACTTCTCTCTGAATTCAACGGCTCTGGTTTCTCTTTTCTCTTTCTTGTGTATGAGAAAACAGAACTAGATGTAAGGTCTATCAGATTTGTGAAAACAGGCCTGTTCTCGCGAAAACAATCATTTTGAATGAAAGCATTGTGAAAGTTGTCGGTAAACTCCCTGCTGCTGTGTCTTTCTAGATGATATATTATGTTGCTAACAGATCGATTTGGTGTAAATACATTTTGGTGATGAATATTACACTTCCACATTACATACATTTTCTGTGGTCTTCTTTTCCTTTTTCTCACGCCACTGCATGCTAAAATGCAAAATCACTATGACTAAACTAGGGATTTTCCTTTCTTTGATTCACTGGAATGGACTCCCTCAAACTCTTCCTCAGAAAGACATTCAACACCATTGTTTGTGTTGCCGTGGGAGACAAAGCCTTTCATTCCATGACGGACAAGGAAAGCTGAGTCGATATCAGAGGCGGGGCTTAGATAAAGTGGAACTTTGAGAAGCGTCGCGTCTCCCACACAAGCGGGCCAAAGACGCCAGATGTATCGTCATCAGTCCTGCTTTCTGGGGCACACTTCAAACGCGGTCCAGACCGAGCGAGTCTGCATACGTGATAGTGAGACTCTCTGGTCGAGACTCCTCCGTCGGTTCTGTCCAGGACTCTCTGACTGTAACGGGTGGATGGTGATCATCGAGCGTTTTCTGAACTCCGTGACCTCTGTTGGACTGACTGATGTGGACGTAAACCCCCCTACCCTAGAGCCCCATGGGAACCCTATTTTTTATATATTTTTGAGGGCTTCTAAGAACAGCTGGAGATGGAGCTGAACTCATTTTCTCTATGAGAAAGCCTTCCGATCAGTCTGAGAGATCCAGGATGACCGGATCAGGAAACATACGAGAATGGGAGGAGTCGCAGGAGACCGCGGTGAAATCGGACGGATCAACGAAACCGCGCGGAATGCCCCTTTACTGATTCCGTTTCGTATTCCACTGGGCACCTCTGAACACCGTACGATGTGCCGACCAGCAGAATGAGGTTCCCACCGCCGGTTCGAATACGGACAGAAATGTTCCCGGTCACGCTTTAGGGGTGTTTGTGTTTTCCTACGTGGGAGCGCGGCGCGTCCGTCCTCGTCGCTGGCGTTCGGACAGCTCATGTTTCCGCGTGTTGCTCCCCGGTTCCCACTGTGGTTGACCGCAGAGAGAGTCCCCTGGCGGCTACGAGCTGCCTGAGACACCATGTAACATTCCTCGGCGATGCATGATGGGAAGAGGATGTCTCCCGGGGGATGTGAACCATCACCCCTGTAGTAGCACATTGCCGGCCCTCCCAACCACCCACTGGGAGAAAATTCCCATGACCCCCCCGTCCCTGTCCAACACTCCCCCATTTGCCCACCACATGGAATCGTAACCATATGTGAGCCCTACACGTTCACGTTGCTCAGCTGTTTCTAATGACTCATGGTCACGGAGTACACATTATGGATTACATCTGGTCCATCTACGCTACAGAGGCTTCACACAATGCCGCTGAAACCGCTGATTAAGCGGACGCGGGCACGCTCACCTAGACACGCTCACCTAGACACGCTCACAAAGACACGCGACGCTTACGGCGTGCCGACGCGAAAGGACAGCCAGCGCTGACACATAACGAAACCAGTTAAATTGGATGTGTTCTCTCTCATCGTACGTGGTTTTTGCGTCACGGTGGAAACGGTGAAATGGCTGTCTGCCGTATGTCTTTGAGGAAACCTTCAGTGCTATTCATGCTGTTATTTGATTTGTCCCCATGTTTAAGAGAGACTGTTGAGAGACTGTTGAACGAAGTCTGTAGCACCAGACATTTCCCACTCGCAGAGGAAGTACGGACACCACATTCCATTTATAGTGAATTTGGACTTTTCTAGATTTCCCTAAAAATTTAGAAATATGCATTCAAAGGGAAGTGATAAAAGTAAAATCCTTTCCAGCCTATATGAAACTTTCTGGTCTGTTGTCAGCTTCTGCTATTACTGTGACCATAAATTCCGGTGTTGATGCTAAGATTCTGATTCAGAGTATTGAACTGAAAACCATTGTCCTGTAATCACGCTCCGACTTTAGTTTTTCAAACAGTCCTTTGGCCAGGGCAAAATAACAACAGAATAACGAAACGACTTATCTTCAAGTAATTTCGGCCAACTCCTGATTCATTGACAACATTGTAATTAGTGTATATTAGTGTATATTAGAGTATATCCATTTCAGTTGGGCAGTGGTGTTGATTGTTTTTTATAATGAACACATTTTGCTCTGTGAAAAGAAACCCCCCATAGAACTCCCCAAGGTGCTGTGTTAATCCCAAATAATCTCGCAGTCTGAGAACCTCCCATAGCATCTTGGCAATCGTTCGCCGCAGTTTATGTTAAGTTATTGTTATCACACATTTAACGTGTCCATGGGAAACTGAGGACCGGAAATTGGCATGTCAACCTGTGTCAGCGATGTGGTTTGAACTATTTCCTGGAGTTTATTTACACTTATTATCATGGTGAGACTAAACAGAGGTTCAACGTTTATGAGGGTCATGATGACTAAGGCCTCCTAAACCTGAGCAGCATGGAATGAACAGGGGAACTACGCCACATTAAAACTTGATTAATGATACCATGGAAGAAGTAGAAGAATGTAAGAATTACATGTGACTAGTGAAGTATGTCTAATAGACTTCATGTGTCAAGTCCTTAACGACTCGACATTACAGAGAGATCCAACGAGAAAGAAGCACTAATGGCCCGGCATTGCAGAGCTTGCCATGACAACAGTCTTTTTGTCGTTTTCTGCAGTCAGCCAGTCAGCCAGTCAGCCAGTCAGCCAGTCAGTTGCATACAAACTGTCTTAAGTCGTGAATAATAGGCTCAACACAAACAGTGACAGTCTCTGGGCGTGGCTCCAGCTTTGTGCTGCGCATCAACTGCCTGTGTCGAACTCTCATTGGTAGCTGTGTTTGACCTCTGACCCGTGTCCTCTCTTAGCCTCAGTGACGCTGCCAAGGAAGTGTTTACAAGCACGAAGCCACAAAGGCGAGGTATCTCTGCCAGGCCCACGGCTGACTTTCAGAACGTACCCTGGCGACAAATTGGAGCCAGGCCAGAGCAAACACACGGGTAAACCCAGGGAAAGTTGCACATCGTCTGTGTCTGACGAAACCTGTGGAACAAAATTTTGTTTCCACAAATGTTGACTGCACACATTGCCACCTGTGCGTAGGTCAACATTTCCATGACTTTGGGACATGATGGTATTAAAAACAGCTTGCGCCGTATCGTAGTTTTGTGTGTCAGATAAGGGCGAAATACAGATGTTCTGTTCTGGCTGGTTCATCCGACAGTTACGTGGGTCAGCTTGTAGACGTATGGAAGCACAATGTTACGTTGGCATGCACGCAGCACATGCACGACACACACACGCGAACAAATAGGCAATTTCAGGTCGGATAATAAGCGCACGGCAGACATACGCCGCTAAAACCGCAAAGTAAAAGTCTTTGGCGAAATACCATTTTGATCGTGTGGCAGCCAACTGTTCCCCCTGATGACCTGCTGGTCGGGCTCCCGAAAACAAGATAATAATAAAGCATTTTACATAAGCAGGAGATTGCACTGGATTATGATGGACAATCGACGGGGACGCGGACACGCGTGTGCCTTCTGAAGGCACACGTTAGAGTCACAAACAACAATTCACAACCAGCAATATTCCTGATTTGGGTCAGCCAAAAGTCTCCCCGGGATTAGAACGCCAGTGAAGAGCAGAGCCTGGTTCTCTCGTCCTGATCACCTGACTGGGAGCTCACTTGTCACTTGTGAGCTATAAGACTTAGTTGTTTTTCCTGGTCGGGACGAGGGAGTTCTGGTTTGGTGGGGGGGGTGAGAACCAGCCCAGCAGTCAGGACTCAGCAGGACGTCCCAAGGCATCCTTGGCAGCACGCAGGCAAAGGGGATTGTGGGAAATTACACGGGATTAGAACAGGGCGTTTAATGCCCCCATCCAGCGAGACAATTTCATCAAAAAGCGGGCCGTCTTACGGGCAAAAAAAAAGTATAACACCCAACCCTCTTTTCCGGCGCCCAGGATTAGACCTCGCAGAACCTGATTCTTTTCTTCTTTGGGTTGCCTCTTGCAAGCTGGAGCCTCTAAGAGCAGTTGTTCGTGCTCACATTCTTCTTCATTCGTTCTGATTAGTTTGAAGCGCCTCCCACAGCTCGAGTTTGCTCTGGGGCCTCTGTGATGTTGGACCCCTCCTGTGTAAGAAAAGGACAGTATAAGTCCAATCCCTTGGGCCAGACAGAGGGGGGACATGGGAGAGAGGGGAGACACGGGAGAGGGGGGGGAGAGTTGGGGGACAGCGGAGAGATGGGAGAGAGGCCATTCTCATTGGTTAATCAATAGATACACCTATCCTCATTGGTTAATCAATAGATACACCTATCCTCATTGGTTAATCAATAGATAAACCCATCCTCATTGGTTGATCAGAGATTGTCAATAGGACTGGTTCTTGTAAACTGTTTACTTGTAATAGTTTACACAGCCATTGAATCAATCTCAACCTGTGCCCACAGTGTATATAGACGTGACTGCTTTGTGCAATTAGCTGTGAAGGAATCATTTTAATGTCAGTGGATGGTATTGCTTTCCATTTACTGTGCGCAGCGAGCAAGTACGCTGGTTTACACAAACACAGCACAAGTGTGGATTACAGAAAAAGTAGGAAAACGATTCTCTAAACTGAAACTCGTGCAGCATGACGTGATAAATGTGTGTGACCCGGCCGACACAACCCAGAAGGAATGAGCCTTTGGGACATTTACACGGATGTGTTCATGACTGGGAACTCCTTTGTGACATCACAATGCAACAACGAACAAGTCCTTTTGGGAAGCTTTCAATTAGGAAATGTGTGTAATTCTATAATTCCATTCAGCGACAAAGAGGAGTTTCCCATGACTGGATTTCTGTCTTTGGTTTGGCTTCCACGCTCTTGCTACCCCCCAACCCCCCCCTACTATGTTTTATTATGTCATTTCTGGTGGAGCCCTGTGAGGACATCTAGCCCTGATCACGTGCTAGCATCTCCCTTGTGGTTTACCATCTACTCTCTCTCTCTCTCTTTGTTCTTCTCTCTTCTTCACTTGTGTACATTCCTCAACTTCACTCGTCTTCATTTCACCATTTTTCTATTTATCTCTCTGCAACTTAACCCACATTGGCGTGATGTTTTTCTGAAACCCGGTCGCGCCAACCTATAGAGTTTCTACATGTGTGGGTTTGTGAAGAGAATGAGTAAACAGTGGGGTTCAATACTTAGGGACTTGACGGAGAGAGGAGGATCATTTGAATATTGGGTTTTGTCAATAGGCCGACGGCACTGTATGTAGGTGGGGGCTGGCACACAGTCATTTAACCAATGTTCTGCACAATCTAAATGTTGTGCTGAAAGCCAGTGGGCTGTTTTAGTCTCTGACTGAATGAAGGTAAAGTAAGTGACGATCTGAGGTCATGATACAGTGTCCGTCCCAATTCATATTCCCTGCTGTGTATGTATCAGAGTAACAACCCTAACCCTTACCTAACCCTAACCCTTACCTAACCCTAACCCTTACCTAACCCTAACCCTTACCTAACCCTAACACTTACCTAACCCTTACCTAACCCTAACCCTTACCTAACCCTAACCCTTACCTAACCCTAACCCTTACCTAACCCTAACCCTTACCTAACCCTAACACTTACCTAACCCTAACACTTACCTAACCCTTAACTAACCCTAACCCTTACCTAACCCTAACCCTTACCTAACCCTAACACTTACCTAACCCTAACACTTACCTAACCCTAACCCTTACCTAACCCTAACCCTTACCTAACCCTAACCTTTACCTAACCCTAACACTTATCTAACCCTTACCTAACCCTAACCCTTACCTAACCCTAACACTTACCTAACCCTTACCTAACCCTAACACTTACCTAACCCTAACCCTTACCTAACCCTAACACTTACCTAACCCTAACACTTACCAAACCCTACTGTATATGTATCAGACTAACATGTTGTAGATGTTGTCTAGAGTAGGGACATTCCCCCAGGTACTGTAGGTATTTCCCTAAAGCTCCGTTCACCAATGACCACGCACACACACACGCACACACACACACAATTCATTGACCAACATCCACACACACATTCAAACTTGATGTGTGTTTGCAAGCTGCCTCACAAACATCTACCAAACCAACGGCAACATCTGTGTGTATCCAACCAATATGCCCTCCTCCTCTGGGAGTCCACACACAGTTGATTAGCACAGCATTTTCTCTGTGTACTCAACCAATATGCCCTCCTTCTCTGTGACTCCACACACAGTTGATTAGCACAGCATTTTCTCTGTGTACTCAACCAATATGCCCTCCTTCTCTGTGACTCCACACACAGTTGATTAGCACAGCATTTTCTCTGTGTACTCAACCAATATGCCCTCCTTCTCTGTGACTCCACACACAGTTGATTAGCACAGCATTTCTCTGTGTACTCAACCAATATGCCCTCCTTCTCTTTGACTCCACACACAGTTGATTAGCACAGCATTTTCTCTGTGTACTCAACCAATATGCCTTCCTTCTCTGTGACTCCACACGCCGTTCATTAGCACAGCATTTTCTGTACAGAGGCGAGTTTCACACTGCGTCGAAACTTTGCGCTGCCTGTAATTCACCCACATCCCTGCAGAGAGGATGTGACGGCCTGTACGACAGCTAAATGGGTCATAATATTAACAGTCAAATATGAGAGCTACTGTTGTTTGCTCGTCTGCAGCACAGCACAGCACAGCCCATGACAGAATATCCCTCCCCCTCTTATCTGTGTCTACAGGGTGAGCCACTTTGGCGTGTTTGGTAACCTGGGCAAAACAGACAGGAAATGACACATTCTGCAAAGCTACAGGGGGTTGGGCGGGGGGGTGGCTGGGGATTTGTCGATCATATAAGTTGCCCGTCTTGTGACACAACCAGTAATAAACGTTTTAGTTTTGGCTCTTGTGAAATGAACAGCAATACAAAAATGTGTTGTTCCTGAGGTTACCAGTAATAAGCGTTGTCTATTTCCTTGTTGTGAAATTTTGTTGTTTTCCTGCTATGTGATTGGGTAATTTTATCCATTTGCTGACACTATGTTATTATTTAATGTTTTGCTAGCCTAAGCAAAAAAAGATTATTCATGCCAGTCAAACTTCTACACTCTATAAATCACACTTAACTACAATTATTATATGCAATGAATTACAGTTAATTATGTTTACTGTAACACAGCACCATGGGGAATGAAACAGGAAACAGGTAAGATTTTGAGGGGCCAAATATTCACACAGCGACTGTCCAACACACACACACACACACACACACACACACACACACACACACACACACACACACACACACACACACACACACTTGTTCAGTGATAAACCAACAATCACAGCTGGTGGGAGGTTTGCATTGGCCTGAGAACAGTCTCCTTAAACATTGTGAAAGTGTGGCCACCACCCCGCCCACATCCCCTGTTTGGCCTCCAGCGTCCCCAACAGAACCCCCCGCCTCCCCCCCGCCTCCCCCCCAGCAGCCCCCCGACGCCCCCGCCAATTGTTTGCATGCCTGACTGTATGACATCATCGCCCAGAGTCAAATGTCCGCAAGCCCCGTTGGCTGCCTGCGGTGAAACTGCTGATCAGGTCCGAAGATCACAAAGTCCTGCCAAGAGGTGACATCAGTGTGTGGAGCAGAGAGCCAATGGATGTCACATGCTTGGATGCCACATGCCCCAATGTACGGCCACACATACGGCCACGCCATGCTTAGTGAGCGTCACTGTGACAACACAATCAGCCAGGTTCCCTCGCTCCTCCCTTGTGCAACTTCTAGGGACAAGTTGAACAGTGGATGCCTCCCAACTCCGTAATTCCCAATAACGGCCTCCCAGTTCTATCCCAGAGGCGGGGAATATAGAGCATGCAAAGAGTTGAGAGAGGTGAAAGACAGGAAGAGAGAGAGAGAGTGCTAAAGGGATGTGTTACTAGGCAGCTTTGTGACGGAACTACACGCTACTATAAATGGCTGCGTAACGTGTTGATGAAAAGCTTTTCTCAATTGTCTCTCACAAGCAGAGCAGTTCTTGAAACAGCCTTTAAATCGCCAATGTGTATCTATATCAGTGTTCAAATCTCATAGAGTGAGCAATAGGACGATTTTAATTTCACTCTGAAATGTTTTTCGCTGCGTACTGACTGTGTGTATAATGACCAAACAGATACATAAATAAACCCGCCCACAAGATCACAACCAAACCACCAATAAGACCCCTACCTAGATCTGCCCACAAGACACATCAGGAAGCCACGTTGGTCTTAGCATGAGATCAAACTGGTGGTTGTTCCCGGGCGATGGAGGGCAGAAATCCGTATCCTGTCTGCATTTCGGAGCTTTTCGCCAGCGGGTTCTAGAATGCTGGTATAATGACTCCTAACCGTTTAGAACATTCCCAAAACCCGGACCACATTCCGTGGTCACCTAGCAACATGTTCGCCCTCCCACCTCATCTATAAAGATGGAGAACGCTTGGCATCGGATATACCCGTGGTTCTGTGGGTTCTATTGGGTTCAATATACTACGCATGCTTGCGTTTGCATGTTTCTAACTAGAGCTTGTTACATTGCCATTTCTGTCAAGGGAGGAAATCTGTGCTCGTCGTAGGTGTCCATTTTTGTTGTTGGAAAAAGTGTTCAAAAGCTGTGTTTGGGATTTGCGGCTTTTCGTAAGCCAGCAGAATCTCCGTCAGAAGCAGGAAGTGCAGATTAAATTGTCTGTAAACCTACGTCTGGCTTTGTGTCACCGGTCATGCCCAGAGAACACGGCGATCTGTGAGAATGCGGCACTACAACAGAATGTTTATTTAATTCCACTGCAGTTTTTTTGTTTTGCTTGCCGTTTCCTTCACTGTGAAAAGCTCTGTTAGTGTTAAACACTTGATATTTTACCCTCAAGTAATGTCTAATAGCAAATACTACAGACGCTTTGACCCGTATTTCATAAGAGAAGTCACTGGTAAAAGGTCGCTGTGTAGTACATTGGTAATAGATGCGTGACAGACGTTAACCGAATTATAGTGTCGTATTAGTCATTACTTAGAGATTACAGTTACTCCAGTTGACAACAAAAAGCATAAAATCCCCTCAAACAATGATCTCATGTCATTACTCCCCTTGTCGTTTGCATAGCAATATGCCCACTCCAAACCCAAACCTATTGGTTGTTGGGGCCGTGTGGCGTGTGTGGTAGCAATCACTGTGGGAGGGGCATACGTGCCCACGTGCTGCATGGCCATTGGCCAACGGACATACACTCAGCTCTCTGTCTGGCTAACACGCATTGACGCAGCTGTCCGTTTGGCCGTAACGACCTTTGGCCCCGCTTTATGCCTGTCCAATAAGCTTGACTCAGCCGTCTGGCTGTAGTGTCCAGCACCCGTGTCGTGTCAGAGAGGATGTGGCGCTGAATGGAGCTTGTCTGACAGTCTGAAGCCTCTAGTTATCTGTTAATACAGATGAAATGACAGCTATGTGGCGGAGGCCCTGCGGAGACTCATTAATAAACCCCAGGGACTGATTTCTAAGACCCAGATTAAGGCTTCAGTTGTGGTTTGGAAAGCATTCTGAATGAACACTCGCCATTGATGTTGTATTGTGTGTTATTACAGAAATGGGTCAGGAAGAGTAGTGCCAAGAGGAGCTGAGACGTCTCATACTGTCACTATGTAGAGTCTCATACTGTCACTATGTAGAGTCTCATACTGTCACTATGTAGAGTCTCATACTGTCACTATGTAGAGTCTCATACTGTCACTATGTAGAGTCTCATACTGTCACTATGTAGAGTCTCATACTGTCACTATGTAGAGTCTCATACTGTCACTATGTCACTACTGTCACTATGTAGTCTCATACTGACACTATGTAGAGTCTCATACTGTCACTATGTAGAGTCTCATACTGTCACTATGTAGAGTCTCATACTGTCACTATGTAGAGTCTCATACTGTCACTATGTAGAGTCTCATACTGACACTATGTAGAGTCTCATACTGTCACTATGTAGAGTCTCATACTGTCACTATGTAGAGTCTCATACTGACACTATGTAGAGTCTCATACTGTCACTATGTAGAGTCTCAAAATGTCACTATGTAGAGTCTCATACTGACACTATGTAGAGTCTCATACTGTCACTATGTAGAGTCTCATACTGTCACTATGTAGAGTATCATACTGGCACTATGTAGAGTATCATACTGTCACTATGTAGAGTCTCATACTGACACTATGTAGAGTCTCATACTGTCACTATGTAGAGTCTCAGACTGTCACTATGTAGAGTCTCATACTGACACTATGTAGAGTCTCATACTGTCACTATGTAGAGTCTCATACTGTCACTATGTAGAGTCTCATACTGACACTATGTAGAGTCTCATACTGTCACTATGTAGAGTCTCATACTGTCACTATGTAGAGTCTCATACTGTCACTATGTAGAGTCTCATACTGTCACTATGTAGAGTCTCATACTGTCACTATGTAGAGTCTCATACTGTCACTATGTAGAGTCTCATACTGACACTATGTAGAGTCTCATACTGACACTATGTAGAGTCTCATACTGTCACTATGTAGAGTCTCATACTGTCACTATGTAGAGTCTCATACTGACACTATGTAGAGTCTAATACTGTCACTATGTAGAGTCTCATACTGTCACTATGTAGAGTCTCATACTGACACTATGTAGAGTCTAATACTGTCACTATGTAGAGTCTCATACTGTCACTATGTAGAGTCTCATACTGTCACTATGTAGAGTCTCATACTGTCACTATGTAGAGTCTCATACTGTCACTATGTAGAGTTTATTAATTTATTTGACACTACAAGTGGAACATCTTTGTCTGAATTAGACTGGGCCCACGGAACGCAGGTGTTTTTTTTAGTCACAGTCCAAATGGAAAGGAAGTACCATCCTCCTCTTGAAGTTGCCAGCTTGCCAAAATGCCCTGACCCTGTCATACCACAGAGCAGCGGCGTGGTGGGAAACCCCCAGTCCACACACACGGCAGACGGAAGGCTTGTTTCACATCCTCAGATGACTCCTCCAGTAGAGACAGTCACCGGCAGGACGAAAACGAAATCATGAAGAAACGTTTTGTGGTTCGAACGATACGTTCTTCATTCATCCAAAATAGATCATTTAATTTTCTTTCTGATTATGAGATCTGTAATGTTTTTTCGTTGATCCCGAATTGTACAGTCTTGGCTTGTTTCAGTGTATTGAGTCACATGTGGTTGTGTAACAATGCTGAGTTGTTTGTAGCGTACCGATACACACGACTCTAATGTGACATAACTGACTGGCGTTAATGAATTTGGCGGAGGCAGGCTTGCTGAAAGTATGAGAACATGCCTGCAGCTCTGAAGCCAGAGGATGCAGGCTGTTTGGGACAAGCTTGTGTTTTAAACCCCAGGCAGAGCTGAGGCCCGGACTAACACAAAGAAGAGCCAGAATGCTAGATGTCAAATTGCCGAAGGACTATGTCCAAGATGTCCGGGAGAATTTACAAGTTCACCTAGCACACCCAGAAGAGGACTGGCCACTCCTGAGAGCCTGGTTCTTCTCTAGGTTTCTCCCCAAATTCGACCCATCAGGGAGTTTTTCCTATAGCCGCCGTGTATCAACTTGTATCTACATGTTGATGTGTGCTCTGTCGGCTTCAGGCTGGGTGTTTGTAAAAGCACGTTGTGACAACTTTGTTGTAATAAGGGCTTTATAAAATACATTTGATTGATTGATTGAGAATTTGTGACTTGTTCATGTGCTGGCGCTCGTGTCCGGAGCGTTTGTCCTTTATTCACTGCCATCTGAAGTGGTTGGTTGGCATGATTTGTCCTTTATTCACTGCCATCTGAGGTGATTGGTTGGCATGATTTGTCCTTTATTCACTGCCATCTGAGGTGATTGGTTGGCATGATTTGTCCTTTATTCACTGCCATCTGAAGTGGTTGGTTGGCATGATTTGTCCTTTATTCACTGCCATCTGAGGTGGTTGGTTGGCATGATTTGTCATTTATTCACTGCCATCTGAAGTGGTTGGTTGGCATGATTTGTCCTTTATTCACTGCCATCTGAGGTGATTGGTTGGCATGATTTGTCCTTTATTCACTGCCATCTGAGGTGATTGGTTGGCATGATTTGTCCTTTATTCACTGCCATCTGAGGTGATTGGTTGGCATGATTTTCCCTTGATTCCCCGTACGGGACACACACCAGGGATATCAGTGAGTAGTTGTGTAGGTTCCACAGACAAAAGTGTCAGAAATAAGTAGAAGAGGCTTTAGCACGTTTACTTAACACACATCACCGTTTAGGCGTTTTCTACCTCAGAGACGTTTACGAAGTGACACAAAATCACCCCTGAGAGAGCGGATGAACCAGGGCTTATCTCGGAGCCTTAACGTCGGCTTTCTGTCTCTCTCTCTCTCTCCCTCTTTCTCCCTCTTTCCTTCCTTCTATCAAGCAATCTCTCTTTGCCTGGCCTCTGGCATATCATGACGTTCACCAGGTGCTTTCCTCCGTCATGTTAAGACCTTTCCAAGACCTCCAAGTCCCTTAGATCTTTACAGGCTCGTTTGCCCATAATGTTCACAGACAGGCGAAATGAACATAGCGCGAGAATGTGCTATCGCTGTTATGTTAACACAACGAAAGACGGCGGAAAAACCTGCGCCCAGGAGAGAGAACAAGGGAGACATAAATATGGCGGCGGTGGAAAAGGCCGGGGGAGATTTGTCGGGGAAGGAATTGTGCACTGCTCAGTCTTATCCGAGGGAGGGTCCCACTTCTGAGGAGGAGATGAGGAGGAACGCCAGCGCTATCAGAGCGTGTGAAGATAGCGGTCTGGATGGTAGCCTTCACCCAGAGCCGGAATGACATCTGTGTGAGAATACACACACAGGGGATGCTATTCATGTTCACACACACGCGCGCACACACACACGTGCACACACACGCCCACACACACACGTTAAAAGTCATAACCCCTCCACGGAAACACGCTCACCTCTCACAGGTGCAAATCTCCGCAATCGATTGAGAAGCAGATCATTTTCGTGCAGCGTCAGTATGTGTGGAGATTGCCGTCTTTTCATCTACAGCAGAAAGGATATCCGTCTATTGCCTCCACAGCCGTGATATATTGGCCGTGTACCACACCCCCTAATTTCATCCTATATGCTGATTTGCTGATTGCTGTGGAATATAGAGTCCGTACACCACGGGCATGACATCACATCCTGTTTCACTGCTGTAATTGCATCAGCGCCAAAAAACCACTCCGTAGTCGTGGCTGTATGCCACAACCCATTGTGCCGTCTGGCTTACATAAAAGTGTGTGTGTATTTATAATTATTTCTCAAGTCTAGCATCAAGTCAATACTTGGTAGAAGACAGGTTTGTATTGACGTATATAGAAACAACCTCTTCCTCGTATTTCCCTCTTCCCATGACTACACCTCACACTGTACCCATTAACATCACTTCCTGTTTGACTGTATTCTGTTGATAAACAACCATAAGCACCGTTATTCACATATAATAACCGTTTGCAGCCGTAGAGGTCGCTAAATCTTGGACATGCCCTTTGACCCAGGCCAGAGAGAACGACTTGAGGCCCCTGGCACTCCACCAGCCCAATACGGTAATCTCCGCACCCTACCCACCCGTCACCCCCCCCCAACCGCGATGGGGCTACCAAAGCTCTGGTGGAGATGCTCTGGCTTGGTACTGTCTATTGTTGCTATAGAAACACACAGCACACAGCACACTGGGCCTCGGCAGTATCTCTGGGTTACCGGCCTGGAGGTAAAAAATGACTTAGAAGTTGCCGTGCGTGTATCGCGAAACCCAAACGTGGCGTGGCGAACTATATATTTGGCATTTTCAATTACACGCCATTATTACACGGCGACTTCCTCGAAATACGTCGCGTGTTCAAATCACAGCCCACGTTGTTCCTGTGTGCTCGCTCAATTGGAACGCCGATGACTTCCTGCGTGCAGCTGAATACCTAACGTAGTCGTTCGGCGAAAAAAACGATGTTCAGAGCACGATGTGTTTTTGCGGTTGACCGGATGTCTGAGTCGAATGTTACACGAGAAGGTGTGAACATGTCTATTTTCACTGTTGTTCACGCTTCTCTGATCGAATGCCGCGTCGTTGTGTTCTGCATCCAAACCTACTCTTTATTCACCGACTCCTGGATTAGCTGATCACCTCACCCCTGTAAGCTTTGAAGATAAAACAGAAACAGCGCGATAGACACATCCTCCGAATAGCGGAATTGAAAGACAGCCGTATTCTGTGTTGTTGAGAAACACATCGTTTTTTGTTTTTATTTTCTTGCCAGGGTATGAAGACAGATACTAAATATAGCTGTTCACTTATTGTACCCATATTTATATATTCCTACCACTATTACTTTGCCTCTCTATGGCTGAGACTGCCTTAGGTGCTACTGGTTAGATGACCAGGTTGTCTCTCTGACACAGGGGAGGGAGAGGAGGGCTGAGAGGGTGTGGGAGAAAGACGAAGAGAGACAGAACTAGGGAAGCTGATGTGTGGGTATGTGTGTGTATGTGTGTGTATGTGTGGGTATGTGCGTGGATTTGTGTGGGCTGATGTGTGTATATGTATGGGTATGTGTGGGTATGTGTGGGTATGTGTGGGTATGTGTGGATATGTGTGGGTATGTGTGGGCTGATGTGTGGGCTGATGTGTGGGTATGTGTGGGTATGTGTGGATATGTGTGGGTATGTGTGGATATGTGTGGGTATGTGTGGGTATGTGTGGGCTGATGTGTGGGTATGTGTGAGATATGTGTGGGTATATGTGGGTATGTGTGGGTATGTGTGGATATGTGTGGGTATGTGTGGTCTGGTGTGTGGATATGTGTGGTCTGAAGTGTGGGTATGTGTGGGTATGTGTGGATATGTTTGGGTATGTGTGGATATGTGTGGGTATGTGTGGATATGTGTGGGTATGTGTGGATATGTGTGGTCTGATGTGTGGGCTGATGTGTGGGTATGTGTGGGTATGTGTGGGTATGTTAGGGTATGTGTGGATATGTGAGGGTATGTGTGGATATGTGTGGGTATGTGTGGGTATGTTAGGGTATGTGTGGATATGTGAGGGTATGTGTGGATATGTGTGGTATCTTGTGTCTCTTCAGATGTCTCCTTTCTCTCACAGAGTCATTAAATCTCAGGCTACTTAACATCATTAGACCAGAGCAGTGTGCCTGGACCCACGTCACACACTTCTGTTACGACCACCAGACAGAGAATGGCACCCTCCACCCGCTCAAACCCCAGACACCCTCCACCCGCTCAAACCCCACCCACCCCCCACCCGCTCAAACCCCACCCACCCTCCACCCGCTCGACCCCACCCACCCTTCACCCCTCCCTTTAACCTCCCTCCCCCACCCATCCCTTTAACCTCTACACACGCCCTCCCACTAAACCCCCCCCCCCACCTCCGCTCCTACAACACCAGATTTATTTTTTTCCATTTCATGTCATCGGGTACGGAAATACTCCCCATCCAAGTCATTCTCAACCCCCTCCTCTACTTCTGAATGTCTGCCGAGGGCCCGGCTGAGGTCCAGAAGTGATGCCAGGAGAAATCAATTGTCTCCATGTCTACTTGGAATGGCAGCGGGTCGCAAATGCTTTGAGGTGAGGACAGATTTACTACTGTATAGAAAGAGGAGAGACTGACTAAGAGAGGAGAGACAGACAGATAAGGAGAGAGAGAGAGAGAGAGAGAGAGAGAGAGATGGTTTATCCCTCTATCCTTTCCCAATCATATTTCATTGTGTAAAATAGCAGAGGGTTGGCTAACTCCAGACACACACACACACGTAGTAGACATGAAAGAAATAGCCAGGCTGTTGACCGACTGCTGCTGTCCCGATGTGTGTGTGTTTAGTAGCAGACAAGTGAACGAGTCCACAGAATGATCTACTGTATGTACTGATTATCTGTCCCGTCTGATGGTACAGAAATCCTCACCTTAGTCTCTATATAGAGGCCCTGTGTTTGAAGCGTTACAACCCTTTGACACAACTTTACCAAGGAAAGGTAACACCCCACCCACAACGGTCCGCCTGGGATACTGAATACTGGTCACTTAAGCCTGTTTTATGCTTCTGCGTCGAATCGACGGCGTACCCTCGCAGACCCCTCTGCGTTGACGCGAACCCCTCTCCGACCCCTACGCCGTAGCTCGACGTGCACCTCCAAAACATCGGTCGGTCAGCTTATACATCTGGCGGTGAAATGCAACGCAACCCGACGCAGAACCATAAAACGGCAACTACGCCTTGGAGTTGACGCAAAAGCATAATGAGGGCTTTAGTGTGTGTGTGTGTGTGTGTGTGAACCTGTGTGGACACATGTTGCATGGGTTGTCATCACTGACAGAATAGCCAGGTCTCCGTCACCACTGCACCACCACACCTCCACCCATAATCCCTCACGACCCCAGGTATCTCCTCACACCACCACACCTCCACCCATAATCCCTCACGACCCCAGGTATCTCCTCACACCACCACACCTCCACCCATAATCCCTCACGACCCCAGGTATCTCCTCACACCACCACACCTCCACCCATAATCCCTCACGACCCCAGGTATCTCCTCACACCACCACACCTCCACCCATAATCCCTCACGACCCCAGGTATCTCCTCACACCACCACACCTCCACCCATAATCCCTCACGACCCCAGGTATCTCCTCACACCACCACACCTCCACCCATAATCCACACAGTAACTCCCTGAGGGGTCGCCCGTCTGCTCCCAGGACAGATTGACCACATCGATCGACGCGAACAGTCTCTATTTCCCACATATGCTTCAGTTCGTTTGGATATAAAGTGTCCATCAGGGCCATTCCCAGGCGGCTACAGATCGCTTTACTGGGTGTTTCTTTACCGCTCTATCGATCAAGCAGGAGAACGGTGGTGCCCGTCAGAACAAGAAGCGCAGCAACGGTTGAGTCCTGGGAGGGGAATGGATACAAATGAGGCTGAGATCCTACGGCTCCCGGACACATTTCCCCAGTGAGTCATAAAGACCGTTCATGGAGAAAAGGCTGGATGGATGGATGGAGAAAGCCAAGGATAGAACAAGACATAGACGGAAAGACGGAGAGCGAAACAACGCTAGGAGAGAAATCCAGTGTGAGAGGCGAGGAAGAGAAAGAGAGAAAGGGCTCGGCGGAAGGGATGAAGAGAGGGAGGACGAGAGTGAGGCGCGGAAGAGAGCCACGGGGGCTAATGGCCGGGGCCCAATCAATGGCCTGAGCGGGGCCACGTTAGCCTGGGCCGGCTGACAGACGGAGCCCATCTCTCTGCTTTAGCTCTCCCTTGACTCCCACTCCTGATCCGCGCAGCGCCGACGTCACACGCGCCAGCCGGGGCTACGGGCTCAGCCAATCGACCGGGGCGGTCCCGGCTCGCTTGCTTAGCCGATACGCGCCGCTCTCGTCCGATTGGTTTGCGGGCGTGGCCGTCGCAGCCGGCGTGGAAGGGCCGTGCTAACGACGGGTGACTGTACAGAATCCGTGGTGGATTGATTCCCCGTGTTTATTGATTATACTGATGGGGCGCCAGGGGAGTCTTAATCGGACTGCGGAAAAAGGCCTGTTTGATTGAGTGACCACTCACGCTACACTATATCTGCCCTTTAGCAGATTCAAGGAAACCAGTGGGTTGTTAACCTGACAGCACCGTCTGGGCCCCGGTGCTCTGATTACCTGACAGAAGGGGTCCGGTTGGTGCCGGTTGGTATTGGGGGGGGGGGTTTCAGAAGATCGTTGGCCGGGCTGGATGTTCCCCATCTGGGGGGACCGATATCGGAGTCTCTGGGAAGAGGGGCTGAGAAGGAGGGGGTGGGGGGCAGGAGGAGAGGAGGCAGAGCGGGGGAGTGCTTGTTGACAGATACACTGTCAGCGACACTCAGCAGGCCTGTGTGTGTGTGTGTGTGTGTTTGTGTGTGTGTGTGTGTGTGTGTGTGTGTGTGTGTGTGTGTGTGTGTGTGTGTGTGTGAATGCATGTATGTTTGTGAAGATTAAATATCTGATCTGTCTTGATAGAGCTCCAGGTGAATATACAGGCGACCCATTCCATCCCAGAACCTTCCGGTCAGTCTAAACCCGACCACGGTTCGGTCCCCCAGCTGTTATGTGAACGTCAGGGTAGAAGTCCGCGGCAGACGCTGCTGTCTCTTAGATCTCAAATTTTCTGATCCATAGTAAGGGGGTCAAAGCACAGGTCACAGATGGCCGGGAGATCGGACTCAGCCCAGGGGTGGATAAACAGAAGGCTGAGAAAGGAGGAGGAAAAAGACACGGATCCGTCTGGAAGTGAAAGCGTATCCGTGCAGTGCTCGTATATCGCGCACGGAAACCCTTTTCCACCATGACAGCGCTTAAATTGGAAACCCTATCAAAAACCTATTAGAAATGGGAAGTGCAATGAGGAAATCTCCGTTAGGAGGACGGCTGCGCGCTAATTAGCAGGTGGAGCTCTCTCCCCGGCTCATTGATGATTGAGAACCTTGGTCATAAATAATCCCCCAGTTCCATGACTTCGCCTAAGATGATCAAGTATTGTATAAGTGGACACGTCAAAGAAGAGGATTATCCTTTGGCATAATATTATGAATATAAGGTGTGTATCCTGGGCGGAGAGGCGGAGATTCTCCTACTAAAGCCGCTAATTGAAAGGCGCCGCTCTGATATCGTTATCCCAGCTCACCTTAACGAGACCCACAACAAGTTCTATGAGCGAGTCTTTTGTAATTAACTTTGCTAATTAAAGGCGTGATTTTAATTACATTCGTCGTGAGAATCGCGCGGCGCTCCGCTATTCGCTATTCGCCTTTTGAGACGTGGACTCTGAGATGGTAAATGCTGCGCTTTTATATAGCGCTTTTATCCAAAGCGCTTTACAGATCCTGCGTCACATTCACCCATTCATTCACTGACGACCACGTCTACCATGCAAGGCGACTGCAGGCTCGCCAGGAGCACTGGGGTTAGGTGTCTTGCTCATGGAAACCGGGGATCGAACCACCAACCTTCCGACTGAGCCACTGCCAGAGATGTCGTTCTCCCAGTGTGCTGGTGTTAGATGAATGTTATGTACATGTTTAGAGCACGCTGCCGAGATTAAATTGGCATTTGGCAGTGCATAAAAAAATTATCTTTTCTTTTACTAATCCTGAGAAGAGAATGTGTGTGTCACTTTGAGTGTGTGTTCTTGCACGCGCGTGGCCTGTCAGATACTCTAGATGTCGAAGAGTACGGCCAGTTCGAATCCCAGTCGATCAATGTGAAAAATCTGTCGGTGTGTCCTTGAGCAAGGAGCTGAGCCCTTAATGCATATGTCAATTGCTCTGGACAAGACTGTCGGCTGCTGTGTGTATGATGGTGGATGTAAGAGTGGGCATTCTGGGAGACTTCTGAGTGGTGGGTCCTTATAGAACCGCAAGAGAGAAAATATCATTTAACACGGGATTTTAGTTCATGTAGTCTTGTACTCAGAGTTGAGTCATCAAGGGTTTCTGAATTGATTCATGGATTCAACTTGTCTGCACAGCAACTTGACCGGGATAATGGGTCAGTATTCTTCAAAATATAAATACAGTATAGGGCAGTGCAAAAGAAAAACTCTCAGGCACGTTTTCTAGATGGGGATCTCATCAAGTCCCTCCCCTCTCGGAGTGTGTACCAGGTGACATCACACGGTGGTTGACAAAGGCCCTCTGCACTGCTCAGTTCACTGTAGTCAAACACCAGACGGTGTTCAAGGAAACGAATTACCTACAGAAGACTGCTTCCACACGCACCAGATGGGAGTTCAAGAGAGAGGAAGATAAAATCCACCGCAACATCAACAACGTTAGAGTTACTGTGGTACGGATTAGGTTCGTTGTATATCAAAGCGACACATTTTCCACACTCACGAGTGGCTTAAAATGTGAAAAAGTGAACGATAATCGTACGTTTGTCTCGTGATAGGTGGAGATATCGCCGGAACATCCTAATGCTTTTAGGTCAAGCGTGACGAGACTTAGTGTGGAACAGAGCTCATCTAACAACTCACAGTGGGCTCTTTTTTGTTAGACTGTTTCTCACTCTGTTTTTGTAACTGTCTTTCAGTCGTGATTACTGGTCGCCTTTGTGAGAAGTTGTGAAACTTTAATGAATAGTTTATTTGCATGTGCACGCACACACAGGATGATTTGTTGATGATGCTTTTACGACTATTTAACAACGTTGGAATTTTTGTCGGGTCAGGACTGGGAGGTGGCGACATTTCTGGTCAAACCGATGTTTTAAGAAATGTTACTAGAATGTAAATAGTTTTGGTATAGACATTATTGAGATAGGGCACATCAGAGATCCAACTCGATGAGAGAACATTTGTTGGATCGACTTTATATTGCAATTACCAGATACGCGACCAAAAAAACATTTTTGCAAGTCCTCGGCAAGTTCCAAGTCTTAACCTCTAAAGTTCAAGCAAAGTGTCAACAAATAATGAGCAAGTCTCCAGTATGTCTCAAGTTCCTGAGCTCGGATTGAATCGAGTGCAGAGCGTCTTCAGCTTAACGGTTATGATAAAATGTGTGACTTACGATGGAGGTGTGCTAGTAACAATTGTAACAATTCTAGTTGAATTCTTGAATGAGCTTTGCCGAACCTGATACTGAGTAAATTGTCATTATATGTATATATGGAGTGAATTACCTTTATATATTTAAAAAGTTTTAATTGTAAAGTGGTTGGACGCAGGTGCAGAGTAGTGCGTTCCTTTCATATTGTCGTCTTCTACAGACTTTCTTTTTACAGTTGTTTTTAACTATAAAACAACAAAAAGGGCCGCAGCACAACCAGACAACTACACAGAAACAATGACCCACAAAGTAGCCTTCAATTTAAATAGGCTCACCAATTAGGGCAACATCCTGACAATAACGCACGCTAGCTAACTAGCTAGGAACAGCACAGCTGCAGTTTCATTCTTACCTGTCTTTCTGGGATTTTAGGTGTCATACAAAATTAGACGTTCTGGCTATTGCATCAGTTATTTAAGTTTAGCTATTTAGCGTACTGCGGTCATATTCCTACCCACTTTGACACAGTCCTCAAATTAATTTCCGAACCCATCCATGTGCCAGAACGAGTTCTCAACCGCGTCTGCGTTGACGACCTCAAGTGGCACTGATGGCACTGATAAAAGTCAAATTAGAGCGAAGTATTGTTCTGAACCATAACTCCAGAGTACAAGTGAAGTCACAAGGCCTTAAGTCGATGTCAAATTGCGAGTGTTTTTTTTCATTTCACCAAGTCAACTATCAAGTTGCCAAATGTGTGACTCAAGTCCACATCTCTGATAATCACTCTTACGGTGCGTTGTCGTTTTCTCTCACCCATGTCCACTGTTGACACAACAGGGAACGCCATGGTAACGTCATACACGTATGCCCAGCTCTGTGTGTTTCTCCTCTGCTGCATCTGTCACTAAGGGGGTGTCAGGTGAATGTGGCATGCAGCCCATTCTGAGTGACACTGATAAAAGTCAAATTGGAGCAAAGCATTGTTGTGTTGGCTCATCCAGCCCCGCCCAACTGACGAGTACAAGTGAAGTCACAAGGCATTAGGTCGATGTGAAATTGCGAGCGGTTTTCTCATTTCACCAGGTCAGGTATCATGTCGCAAAATTCGTCACTCAAGTCCCCATCCCTGCCAATTACTCGGTACAACTTTTGTTCATATACTTGGCAAATCGAAAAAACGGTACTTGGGTACTTTCTCGTTTTCTCTCACCCACGTCGACTGTTGACACAACAGGCGACGCCATGGCAACGTCATACACGTATGCCCAGCTCTGTGTGTTTCTGATTCTTTCTCCCTGTTTCCCCTCTGCTGCATCTGTCACTAAGGGGGTGTTGGGTGACTCTAGGGCACTCTGCTAACACTGACAGCTGGCACAGAGAGCGCCAGGGTAACCTGGAGAGAGTGTGAAGGGGCGTGGGCAATCTCTATGGGCAGAGGCAAACTCTCATAACATTGTCACCGTGGTCCACAAGGCGCACAACGAAATGCTGACGAAGAGGGACATTTTTTCAGACACCGTTGGCTTTATTCAGTCTTTAATGCTGAAGGGTTCTATTTAAAGTGAATTAGAGTGAGCCTGCAAATTTGGGGTTTAGTTCACGTTGTATCGCTGAACTGTTGACATTCAATAGAACTTAATAGAGTTATGGTTGAGACTGAGTTGAAGGTGGATGTCTGGAGTTATGGTTGAGATTGAATTAAAGGTGGATGTCTGGAGTTATGGTTGAGACTGAGTTAAAGGTGGATGTCTGGAGTTATGAGACTGAGTTAAAGGTGGATGTCTGGAGTTATGAGACTGAGTTGAAGGTGGATGTCTGGAGTTATGAGACTGAGTTAAAGGTGGATGTCTGGAGTTATGAGACTGAGTTAAAGGTGGATGTCTGGAGTTATGAGACTGAGTTGAAGGTGGATGTCTGGAGTTATGGTTGAGATTGAATTAAAGGTGGATGTCTGGAGTTATGAGACTGAGTTAAAGGTGGATGTCTGGAGTTATGAGACTGAGTTGAAGGTGGATGTCTGGAGTTATGAGACTGAGTTAAAGGTGGATGTCTGGAGTTATGAGACTGAGTTAAAGGTGGATGTCTGGAGTTATGAGACTGAATTAAAGGTGGATGTCTGGAGTTATGAGACTGAGTTAAAGGTGGATGTCTGGAGTTATGAGACTGAGTTAAAGGTGGATGTCTGGAGTTATGAGACTGAGTTAAAGGTGGATGTCTGGAGTTATGGTTGAGACTGAGTTAAAGGTGGATGTCTGGAGTTATGAGACTGAGTTAAAGGTGGATGTCTGGAGTTATGAGACTGAGTTGAAGGTGGATGTCTGGAGTTATGAGACTGAGTTAAAGGTGGATGTCTGGAGTTATGAGACTGAGTTAAAGGTGGATGTCTGGAGTTATGGTTGAGATTGAATTAAAGGTGGATGTCTGGAGTTATGAGACTGAGTTAAAGGTGGATGTCTGGAGTTATGGTTGAGACTGAATTAAAGGTGGATGTCTGGAGTTATGAGACTGAATTAAAGGTGGATGTCTGGAGTTATGAGACTGAGTTTAAGGTGGATGTCTGGAGTTATGAGACTGAATTAAAGGTGGATGTCTGGAGTTATGAGACTGAGTTAAAGGTGGATGTCTGGAGTTATGAGACTGAGTTAAAGGTGGATGTCTGGAGTTATGAGACTGAGTTAAAGGTGGATGTCTGGAGTTATGAGACTGAGTTTAAGGTGGATGTCTGGAGTTATGGAGAGGGTTGTGTCTCGAGGTCTCAGCGTTTGTATGAGGGATTACCCTGTGACCTCCGTCACCCCGTGACCTCTGTGACCTGGCAGTAAATCACTAAGGCCTCTTTCTGGATCATCATTGCTGTGTTAGTGCAAAGCGGCTGCAACGAGCAAGAAAACCGTTCAGGTGACCTCCGGCGTGATTTAGGTCTGTCGTTTTTACTTGGCTGCGCTCGACATATTTTTGCACTCTTCCCCCCCGATGATAAGAAAAACAACAGTGACATGTTTATTATGCTGCGTTGGAAAAACATATTTCAAATTTACAAGTCTGGAATTCTAGGAATCACCAGAGTCCTTAGACTCACAGAGGAACAGGGGAGGAAGGGTGAGGGAAGGAGTGAGAGGAACAAGTCAACTTGGCCCAGACTTGGCTGACTTTCCCACAGTCATTCACGCCGATACCAACGCTTTCTCCCCACGGCAAACCAAGGTTGAACAACACTGAACAAAAGACATTTGTTCGGCCGTGGGGTTTGTCACAGGTGTAACAGCGTCTTATAAAACAGAATAGTCCAGGTCAAATACGGTCATGAAGGGACAACCGGGAGGGTTGAGGGTTTGATAGATTGGAGGCCAAAACTGTCAGGTAGCATCAGCTGCTCAGCCTGCAACACAATCAGGGGGCCCCAGGTGGGATCCGCCACATGTTCTCAGGGCTGATCGGTCCCTCAGTGTGACCAGCTGGCACCGGTTCTCCTTTATTGAGGCGGAGAACAAGACACAGCGAAAGGTTAGACACCCTAGTTCCCTACGTTAATAGTATAGCAGCATAAATCCTAAGGGGGGGTCCAGTGAAACACGTTTCCCCACTAAGCTATCAATGGCCAACGTATTAACTTTCCAACCGATCAAGACGACCAAGGAATGTGTTTCCTTCAACACTATGAGAACGTAAATGTTTAAATTTGAAAAGGTTAGAAATGTCCCAGAAGCAATCTATTTACGAAATACTCTTACCATAAAACTCAGTGCCAGGACAGTGAGAGAGAGAGAGAGAGAGAGGGCGAGAGAAGGCGAGAGAGGGCGAGGGAGGACGAGAGAGAGAGCGTGATAAAGAGATAAAGAGAAAAATAAAGAGGTACTCAAAACTCATTGCATCTACGCCTGCCTGGCACTTCAAGGATGCATTTGTGTTTACACTGTCTAACCAGTTTGTGCCCAGTTGCTATGCGCTGGCAATGACCTGCCGGTTGATATGGCAACAACTTGTTCAATGCCAATATGAGATCATGCATTGGGCCGATACAGAGAGAAGGAAGTGTTATACCTAAGAGAGGCAGAGCTGCCAGGTGTCTGCAGCTGGGGGCGGGGTTGGGGGGGGGTGTCAGAGTAAATATGGGGGTGTCAGAGGGGTGGAGGGTAAGAGTGAAGGGGGCGAAAGTGTAGTGGATGTTTCTGGGGTACTGTTTCTGGTTGCAGGTGCAGTGAGATCATTTCCATGCCCCCCCCACACACACACACAACACACACATCACACACACACACACCACCACACACACACACACACACACACACACACACACACACATAACACACACATCACACACACACCACCACACACACACGTACAGTCAGGGGCTCCCGCTCCAGCAGTTTCCTCTTCGTGGGGAGAGACAGGAAACAGGATGAGCATCACAGGCAGCCAGGGTCACAGGTCAGGATGGGGTGGACCAGGAGAGGAATGAGAAGATGACCCTGGAAATGGAGAGAGAGAGAGAGAGAGAGAGAGAGGGAGAGAGAGAGAGAGAGTGGGAGAGAGAGTGGGAGAGAGAGAGGGAGAGAGAGAGAGAGAGAGAGAGGGAGAGAGAGAGAGAGAGAGGGGAGAGAGAGAGAGGGAGATATATATGTGCCTTGTATTGTAAGACCAGACTAGTATCTGAGATATGTGCCTTGTATTGTAAGACCAGACTAGTGTCTGAGATATGTGTCTGGACTGGTATCTCTCTAGCACTGTAAAACTCTGTGTCTGTAAAACCCATTTACAATCAAGTGTCGTAATAGATCATAAATTCAATGCTCCCCCCTCCCAATATGTTCAGTCATCACAGTCATACTAGCATCCTCTGTTCTGCTCAACACCCTCGCCCGCTCTCTAATCCAGGTCAGCAGCCCATGCCCACAGGGGTGGAGAGGGTGTGGTGTGTCACCCTGCCAGTATGAGCACAGTTCAAAGGTCACGGATTGACGAAGCAGCAATTTCCCGTCGCCTAATGTTTCGTTAGAAACTGCTGTCACAACCGGCCCACTTTTTACATTTTCACCTCAAGAGCGCCAACAAGTTTGAGGTAATAAATGATCATTTGGAATCGTTATATTTTGCCCCTGTAGCTTCTGTCTGTCTACACACACGAATACTAAAAACATAGCAGCACGTGAAGTAGTTAAGTGGATGGCTGTAATGTCACTGCTCGATCAATGTGTGAGTCGAAATGTTACCGCTACCAACGCGTGTTGCTACGTATCTAGATTAAAGGTTGCGTGACTCAGGTCTGTGGGCGGGGAGAACCTACCGGAAAACATCGGAACTGCATTGCATCATGGTAGTTTTATACAACCGTTTGTGCCGGGCTCTTTGTGCCGAGCCCAATGTGTTTCTTTGAGCCAGGCGACAGATGTGCAAAGACGCGGGCACTCGTCCCCATAACACTTCTGGGTTTATCACAGCCCGAACACACCGCCATCCAACGAAGTCATGGACTAGGTCATGTCAGTGAGTTTCTGGCACTCCTCTGTGTTGCGTGTTCATATCCTGTGTGTCTGATGATGTCTTTGAACGTCAACAATACGCCCTGCCGTCATTATGCACAATTCATTCGGGATCACTGCAGCGTTAATGTGCAATTAACATAATGTATTCTTACACACATAATCAAATCAACTTGAGACAGACACAGCTAATTATCGCACACACGAAAAAAAGTGTGAATTATTTTAATCGCTACCTGAAACGTGTGTCTTTGGTGTCTGCTGTATGGTCCGGGTTTGTGTGGTTTCGTTGTGGTGTGCGTTGGTTGTGTGTGGTTTTGGGCGTGTGTGTGTGTGTGTTTGAGCAAAGCATTCCTCAGTATGAACTCTTTCCTGCCAGGTTTATCTCTGATAATCAGAACTCGGACCAGATCCCAGTGTCTTGTCCGTTCCCCATCTTTCTCTGAGCGGCAGAACCACCCACCGAGCAGCAAACAGCTGATCTCTGGCCTCGCCATATCCTGTCCAGAGATTACGTGCGTAAGCAGGCGTGTCAGGTTTTTCAACACGGGAGTCTGTTGTACATACCTTCATCTAGATTTCTTTGTGTGTGTGTGCCCGTTCGCGTCAGTGTGTGTGTGTGTGTGTGTGTGTGTGTGAGATTTATGAATGAATTCAGGGGTTTGCCTGGCAGCGCTTCCTGACTTTGCCGGCATGTGCGTTGTTGAAGCTTCCTGTCAGAAAACAAACGATTTCCTGTCGCTTTGCAGCTGCGGCTGGAGATAGAGAATATTTGTCCGTCCAGCTGCTAGTGACGCGCCCAACAAATAGTACAGTCACATTACAACAGCACATTCTACAACTTCACTCTTTCGCGGCCATCAATTGGGCACACATGCTGGCGACTGAAAGAAAATACCGACTAGAGGATCTCACATTCCATGTGTACAGGCTGTTTGTTGCCCTAGAGCGTTGGTCACATTCCCTTACGGAAAAAAGCCAATTGGTCCTCTAACACATTCTTATTAGTAAGTCATCAACTTATACGGGAATGCCAGGAATGTCCGGACAAAGGGAGGGAGAGAGAAGCATGGATAGCGATCTGGCGAACAGCTGATTGCGAAATCATGTGTTTTTGCCGTTTAATTCGCGTTCGCACTGGCTGGCTGTTTTGCGGGTATGCCGTTAAGAGGATGGTGTTGTTTAAACCATCACTGTCGGCTCCACCCTAATCGACCTTTGATGTTGACCCCTGACCCTTTCCCCAAAGGTCTTCCCTCAGGGAGCTCTGTTACCCCAATATCTTGACATATCTTGTTATAACCGAGTCTAGCCATTCGCCAAATGTAGATGGCAGCCGTTGCTTTTCCAGAAACGTGGATGCAGTACACCTCCCTGTAACCTCCCACGTCTGAAACTCCTGCCATTGTACTCCCTATCTGACATTCCAACGGCTCCAGGACCCGGTATCCCGACTCGGCCCGGCCCAGGCCTGACCCTTGCCCCTTCTGTTATCTCATTTACGGGCTCCTAATTGTTTGCTGGCCGGTCTCCGGGGGCAGCGAGGGCGTGGCAGCTCCTCTGAACTCTCATGGGGGTGGTGGGTTAACAGGCCTGCGTCTGGACCGGACCCGCTGCGCTTACGGCCGGCCAGACGACCGCATATCATCATTAACCCTGTGTGAGAGAAAAAACGGTGTAAAAAGCATCGCTTCATGTGAGGCCTGAAGCCCAGTTGGACGAGACTGAGAGAAACGTGGCGTAACCGCTTTAGGGGTAGAGATGGACTGAGCAAATAACTATGTGGGGTGTTTTTTTTCAGGCTTTGTGATAGAATTGTAAGGACTTGTTTATGGATGGGATGTCCTGATGGGCGGTTCTGTATTCCAGGTGTCGGACTGTTGACTCCGTAGAGCTGAGCTTATTCTTCATGAAAGGATTTCCTTTTTCCTCTCTGGGGTCTGAATGGGACGCTGTATTTTCACAATAAAGCACTTGCATCTGTCACTTCAGTGTTCAGGACAGTTTATCCACCGTAGATGTCATTTGGATGAAACGTCTGAATTTGACATATTAATCTCATTAGTCAGCTACTGAATATATCAACATCATTGGTCAATATCCTTTACAGAACCAGGAGGGAGAAGACACTAAGAGATTCCTGGAGACTTTTACCCACCTCCCCCCCCCCCCCCCCCCCCCCCCCTCCCCCTCCCCCTCCCCTCTCCCTCTCCCTCCCCCTCCCCCTCCCCCTCTCCCTCTCCCTCTCCCTCTCCCTCACCCTCACCCTCACCCTCCCCCTCCCCCTCCCCCTCCCTCTCCCTCTCCCTCTCCCTCTCTCTCTCTCTCTCTCTCTCTCTCTCTCTCTCTCTCTCTCTCTCCCCTTCCCATGCGTGTCCAGCCACTCATATCTCCCAGGAATTCGACGCTGCACGCATGAGGTAAACATGTGAGGACACTTCCATTAGGGTGACAAGCCGCCATCCTGCACATGCTCAGTCACCCCCCCCGCTTGGGCACTGTCACTTCCTGTTAGCACTTCCTGTTTGTGTGGTCTCTGTAGTACAGCACAGTGACTCAGTGATTAATCAGATGGGTACTGTCACTTCCTGTTAGCCCCTGGGCTGTCTGGTCTCTGTAGTACAGCAGAGTGACTCAGTGATTAATCAGATGGGTACTGTCACTTCCTGTTAGCCCCTGGGCTGTCTGGTCTCTGTAGTACAGCACAGTGACTCAGTGATTAATCAGATGGGTACTGTCACTTCCTGTTAGCCCCTGGGCTGTCTGGTCTCTGTAGTACAGCACAGTGACTCAGTGATTAATCAGACTTTATATCCTCGTTCAGATATCGCATACATTCAGATCCCAGTGATTAGGCGGGTCGGCACACGTTATGATGGTATGTTATGCTTCGCGTCGGGTGGTGCGTAACTTGAGCTTCACTGTAAGGCAAGGAAGTCCTGCGACAAGCTCTGTGTACTGGTGACAGGACCCCTATGGTCAACATGTACTGCACATCATGGGTAAAAAAAAACACATCGATAACATTTTAGCCGTGCGTCGTGTCACGAGGACGAGGCTGAGGCACTGTAATTTCTACACTGCTGGCCCACTATGCCCTCGTTCTCAGAAAACGTCTGTGAATACTGATTACAGGTTGGAATTGTCTGTCAGTGAAGACGTTTCACGGACGATAATTATTTGAATTTTAGACAAGAATGAAGACGGACGTGGTCAGGCACATACATGTGCGGTTCCAATATTGGCACCAGAGGTGTGGGGTTTAAAGTAGAGCTTCAGTTGAATGCTTACGAATTCCATGTTTCACAGTCAAATGTAATTTCCCATCGAGCCAACGAACGCAGCATTGTAATTAAACATAGATCACTCTGTCGCTACGCTTATGCTACACTAGTGGTTTATACAGAAGTGTGTGTGTGTGTGTGTGTGTGTGTGGGGGGGTTGAACACATTACCAATGCCATAGCTGTCATTGTTCAGATTCCTCGACTTGACTGCGTTTACAAACAACAGATAACACGTTTCCCACAACATTAATTTGTCCAGGAGACCGAGGAATGTTGGGGTTTGGACACAATGTTCAACTGTGGAATGTGACTCTACTCATAATGTGTCAACGCGATTCCGCCCTCTGGGCAAAATAATAACGGGGTTATTCGAAAATCAGGAGAGTGCGGTTGTGATTGTTGAACGTGTCGCCAGTCAACTGATGGTCCTGATTTTGTCACTCCCCGCAGACAGCAAGTCTCTGAGGAAACAGACAGGATGACTCCGATTCAACAGCAATGATGACTCCCCCTTTCATGCCTTCTCTACAGCCCCCCACCCCCACACCCCCCACCCCTCCGTCTTTCTCTCCTCACCGTCTATCAGTCTACCCCAATGAATCAATTAATCTCGTTTAGTTGTCACAAAGTGCTTTTACAAACACCCACTCTGCATTCCGACAGAGCTCATAAACAGTGGCTAAGAGAAACCCTGATGGGTCGAATTTGAGAAGAAACTTAGAGGGGAACCAGGCTCAGGGGGGTGGCCCAATCCTCATCTGGCTGTGTCAGTTACGTCCGTGTATTCTGACGTGGCTGAGGTTTGTGCGTGACGTGGTCCCAGTCAGGCTCAGCGCCTCCGGACGGGGATTGTAGACACAGTGTGGTGTTGGGTATCCACGGTACCACCACTGGAACAGGGCCTAAGTGGTGCCAGGGCCCGGGATGGGACTTTTGAAATGGATCACATTTCACTCCAAAGTCCCAGGGGGCTTTGCTACTTCCTGTGGTCAACCAGTGCCTGGGCCGTAAAGTCAGGGCCTAACAGATGGGTCTTCGGGAGCTCCCCATATGGAGAACTTCCTGTGGTTACAGCTTTCCTTACATCCCCCAGGCTTCATTACAAGAACACACACTCACCCACACACG
Source organism: Dallia pectoralis (assembly GCA_029465975.1). Lineage (NCBI taxonomy): Eukaryota > Metazoa > Chordata > Actinopteri > Esociformes > Umbridae > Dallia > Dallia pectoralis. The sequence continues at coordinate 8,546,045 of CM055757.1, forward strand.
AGCACACACACACACTCCATCTTAATCTGTGTTCACTCCTTTGTGCTTCATTCTGTTAACGAACACACATTGTCTCCCATTAATCTTTGCTGTGTGGCTCACACCCGATACACATTTGTCTCTCGGCTTGAGATCGGCCCGTGGTGCTCTGCCTCCAGTCTGATTGAATGGCGTCATTACTGTGTAGCTCATGTAGCCGTGTGTAGCTCATGTAGCCGTGTGTAGCTCATGTAGCCGTGTGTAGCTCATGTAGCCGTGTGTAGCTCATACGTTTGTTCCCCTGTTGCTCAAGACATGGCGGTTCTCGGTCTCCGTGGGCTGCTGCATGTGCTCTCGTCATCATATGTCTCTATTAGTGATATGTCTCACTTCATGGTATGTCTTTTGTGATGTCTCTCTTAGTGATATGTCTCACTTTGTGATATGTCTCACTATATGATGTGTCTCCTTTCATGACATGTCTCTCTTCGTGTGATATGTCTCTGCGGTCCCCTGAGTCGTTTAAGTGCCCAAGGTGTCAAATATCCCACAGAACATCTGGAGAGTTTTTATGCGATATAGGGAGATCGGATTCCTCTAACTGCCATTGGCCAAGTGTTCAGAGGATTCGGAGTGTGTGTGTGTGTGTGTGTGTGTGTGTGTGTGTGTGTGTGTGCGTGCGTGCGTGCGTGCGTGCGCGTGTGCGCGTGTGCGTTCGTGCGTTTATTAAGGCCACTGGCTGGGCAACCGTGAGAGTGGACCATTTGCAATGGTGACCTCTGACCTCCATGTGCAAGCCTGTCGTAACTGAGCTTCCTCTCCGCTGTGTGTGTGTGTGTGTGTATATGTTCACAGGAGGCTTGGACATTTCCTGGTTCCAGATTCTCCCTGAATCCCCGTTGAGTGACTGACTGGGAAAGTAATGAGAATGCAAGGTCACCGGGGTTACCGCGCTTAGCTCCGCCTCTCCTCCACTGACCTAGATAGCAATCACGGCCGGAACGGTCCCTGTGACATCCCCCATTGTACTGACACTGGGCCCAAGGCCTGTGTGTGGCCCAGGGCACTGACCCAATGAGACCCAACTGCACATGAACATGGACACAGAGAAAGAGAGAGAGAGAGAGAGAGAGAGAGAGAGAGAGAACCCAAGCATAGTACACACTGAGGTTACTATAAAACTGTACCACCAGCTACTAAAGCACAGAATGGAATTTGCATTTTCACCCGCTCTCTCATCTTCTTTCCGGTGCTATTTTTTATACCGTGCGTTTATGTTTGTATTTTCGTACGTTTAATGTGTCTCTTTCTGTTCGTCGCACTCATCTCAGTGTGGGCCCTGGTCTGCCTGAGGAAGTGAAGGCTGACACTGGAGAGAAGACGCTAGAGGGTATAAATAGATGTGTTTGTCTGCAGCGCGTCGTGAATAATATAAAGGGCATTAGTGAGATATTGCAACTGCTGTCACAAGTATATGTTCTGTTATGAATCAGCATGTGAGGGCGAAGGACAGTGCATGAAAAGAGAAGTTAAAGATGCAAGGGTTCTAGGCGATTTTGACAGAACTGACAGTTGAATCGGATTTGAATTGATTCAGCTAACCAATCTTGAATACCTTGATACTATAAAACTGGGAGGAGATCCAAGTGTGGCGAGGAGGTTGTGTAGAGGTGGTGTAGGGGTGGTGTAGGGGTGGGGGTTGAGGAAGGAGGTTTGTGGTGTGGGTAGAGTGGAGGTATCCTAACACTTTTGGGATTTTCTCACATTAAGTTCACAATATCTGTGAAAAAAATGTAATTCAATTTTTTCAGAGAAAAAAAGAATTCAAATTATGCAAAACTTCATGACATGACAAATACATGCACCGTTCACTCTCCCACACACACACACACACACACACACACACACACACACACACAGCCTACGTGCACCACCAGTACACTCTGTGTGTTGCTTCAGGCCTAGGCAAGTCATAAACAAGTTGTACTATTGCAAACAAACCCATTTAGATTGACTCTCCAAGAGGGTGGTCTTGTGTGGTCTCGGGATTCACAGAGTGGCAATTGTCGAATAACAGTTGGTGGGAGGTAGTTTGAGATGTTTTGGGATTCATTCTCTGATAGACTCTTAACCTCTATTCATGCTAAAAAAGAGAAGCCATCACTACAGGATGTGGAACAAGCCAGAACGAGAGGCACTAGAGCAGTCCATTGCGTCTCAAATGAGTGAGCACAATTTAATTTAAATAACATTAACATAAATGTAAGTACAGTTTTCAAGTGAATCAGGTTAATCTCCCTGTGTTGCACACGCGCACACAGATTTCCCCTCAACTGACAGCCGAAATACTACGTGGGTCATCGCGAAAAAGCCGCTACGCTAATTATCTGCAATGCAAATGTGTCTCACTCATCCAGACAAAACACTAGTCGTGTAATAACGACAATAGACCAATGACAATCGGGACATGTTTACGAGGAGGTCGATCGAGAGGCGGGGCTCGGCTTTTGACTGACAGGCCTCGGCATATTGTAATGGTCCGTAAAGTTAGCCCAAGAAAGATAATCAGCTTAAAAATGTGTGGCCCGGGCATGCTGCAGTAAAACCATGGTGCATTATGAAATAAACAGCTCAGCCGGACCAAACGCAGTAATGTTATTGAGTTATCCCATAACTGGCTCAGCCAAATCTGCCTGCACTTTGCTTAATGTCCAACAGCTGGTGGCAGCTGGTGCCCGGGGCCACCATGATGAATGTGGTGCAGCAATGTGGCTCTCAACAAGCACGACCTCCCGTGATTCATCAGCTGCTCCACGAGGCCTGCACGTTGTAGATGGTTGGACGATGCATGTGTGCTGAAGGTATGTGTAGTGGTGTCTGTGGTGTCTGTGGTGTGAGGTGTCTGTGGTGTCAGTGGTGTCTGTGGTGTGAGTGGTCAGCACCAGTGTAGTGCTGTCTGTTGTGTCTGTGGTGTCTGTGGTGTCTGTGGTGTGAGTGGTGTCTGTGGTATCTGTTGTGTCTGTGGTGTCTGTTGTGTCTGTGGTGTCTGTGGTGTGAGTGATGTCTGTGGTATCTGTTGTGTCTGTGGTGTCTGTTGTGTCTGTGGTGTCTGTTGTGTCTGTGGTGTCTGTTGTGTCTGTGGTGTCTGTCGTGTCTGTTGTGTCTGTGATGTCTGTGGTGTCTGTTTTGTCTGTGGTGTCTGTTGTGTCTGTGGTGTCTGTTGTGTCTGTGGTGTCTGTGGTGTCTGTGGTGTCTGTGGTGTCTGTTGTGTCTGTGGTGTCTGTGCTGTGTCGTGTGCGGGGACATCTTGTGTCTGGGAGACAACGTACACGCCTGTTATATATTCACTCGGTTATTATTACATGCAAGCTTTGAACTTTCTCTCAGATTGTGGAGTTTTTATCTTGCAGGTCATCGAACAAATGGAACGGTAGGAATGGACTGTTCTGTTCGCCGTCCCAATATTGACTTTGTTACGAGCACTTACCACATCAGTGCCCACAGAACCGGTCCGGTGGCACTTGAGGGTGATAACGAGACCGTGGCCTGTAGCGGGAAAATAGATACAGAAAGTAAGGTGTTTTTAAAACAACTAGTGACTAATGTTTTATCCATGTTGATAGCTACCTAGCTAACAAACGGGTTGGCTAATGTTTTATCCAGGTTGATAGCTACCTAGCTAACAAACGGGTTGGCTAATGTTTTATCCAGGTTGATAGCTACCTAGCTAACAAACGGGTTGGCTAATGTTTTATCCAGGTTGATAGCTACCTAGCTAACAAACGGGTTGGCTAATGTTTTATCCAGGTTGATAGCTACCTAGCTAACAAACGGGTTGGCTAATGTTTTATCCAGGTTGATAGCTACCTGGCTAACAAAAGGGTTGGCTTATGTTTTATCCAAGTTGATAGCTACCTAGCTAACAAACGGGTTGGCTAATGTTTTATCCAGGTTGATAGCTACCTAGCTAAGGAAAGGGTTGGCTAATGCTGAAAAGAAAAATTTTGTAAAATGTAATTAGCTCAAGTAAAATGAAGCCTTACCTCAGCAAACCATATGACTTAATTGAATTAAGTTAATGTCGATATAATATTAACGAACGATGAAGCAAGATAATATGCGTTTGCAGAAAGCAATGGGGCAGACTGCACTGCATGAGGCAAAATAATCGAGCGTGGCTCATTTGGGAACTCATGACACTAGCATTTATATGATATATAGACATTTAATACATGTGACCTAATTTCTGCGTTTCGAGTAGAGAAAACTGATTACAGTTTCACTGTTCCTGGCATACAAATCAAGCCACCGAACTACTGACTTGTCTCTCACTATTTCATTTCTCAGACTCATCTCTCGCTCTCTCTCTCGCTCTTTCTTTCTCTCTCTCTCTCTGCCTCCCTCTTTATCTTGCGTTTCCTGCATTTACCGTGAGGCGTGAGAGAGGTAGAGCCGAAGGAGGGGGCGAGGGGCGACATGCGTCCAACATATCGCCGAGGTTATTCATTCACGAGATCTGCGAGAGTCTCTGAACGTACTCCATCTCTGTTGTCATGGCATTGTCATGGCAACGGCTTAGATCGCTGTCACCGAAACCGCCGGTGAGCGCCAGACAGGCAATGAGTGAGAAGAGCGAACGTGGGGGAGGAGGTTCGGGAGAGTCTAATGGAGCACCGTGATAGCTGAGGGTGGAGGGAGTAAGAGAGATAACGGGAAATTGGGTGGATGTTGACGCGCAGATGGCTGATGGGGTGCAATACGAGGGCTGGGGGGGTGGGGCTGATGGGGGGTGCGTAACATAGAATGGGATTTTGATTTGATTCCGATTCTGATTTCACCTCAGCACGCGTGTAGAAAGACTAGAACACGGACATTGGAAAAACACGACTGAAATATACGAAGTCGTTCTGGTGCCCCATGGCTTTACATGACTCTCTCTCCATTTAAAATGAACACATGATCCCCTCTCCATTTAAAACGAAACCCTGTCCTGAATAACCCATTATGGCTGATCTCTCGTTCGTTCTCTCTCCTGCAGGGATCCTGGAATGGCAGGATGTACAGCAGGCCCATGTTTTATTTACGGACGTCTCCCTATTTTGGGACTCTATCTGAAGCGCTCATGTTATGGTTTTGCCAGAGCTGAAAAAATGTACAGGGCACACGCACACACACACACACGCATGCTCAACAACATGTCCTTAATTTCTTCCCATAATTTCTTCTTTCTCACTAACTCCACTAACTGCCCCCCCACCCGATTTTTCCTAAATTAAAATATGGGATTGCACATCCTGAACACATGGACATTACGGCATCACCTAAATACACCTTTAATTGTCTGCAGTTGACTCTTTCTCTCACGCACCCACACACATAAACACACACACAAATACTTACACGTGCATATTTCAGTCTGTGATGTGAACACGCCTTTCTGTCTTCCCCCCTGACTGAGAGCTACAAGACGAATCCATTTGCACTGGAACAGCGTCACTACTGAGAGACCAGGCGGATCTAGATTGAGACAGAGACAGACATGCTCGTTACTGCAGGGAGACAGGAAGACAGAGACAGACATGCTCGTTACTGCAGGGAGACAGGAAGACATAGACAGACATGCTCGGAGTCGTTACTGCAGGGAGACAGGAAGACAGCGACAGACATGCTCGTTACTCCAGGGAGACAGGAAGACAGCGACAGACATGCTCGTTACTGCAGGGAGACAGGAAGACAGCGACAGACATGCTCGTTACTGCAGGGAGACAGGAAGACAGAGACAGACATGCTCGTTACTGCAGGGAGACAGGAAGACAGAGACAGACATGCTCGTTACTGCAGGGAGACAGGAAGGCAGAGACAGACATGCTCGTTACTGCAGGGAGACAGGAAGACAGCGACAGACATGCTCGTTACTGCAGGGAGACAGGAAGACAGCGACAGACATGCTCGTTAAATATTTTCATTTAGATTCATGTCCTTATCTACAATATTTAACAGACGGACAAATATTGTGAGACTATTATCTGCACTTGAGGTCCCCGGTGGGACAGGCTAGGAAAATGAACCATGGATTCGTAAATACATGAATATATTCACACTTTATGATCCTATAATCCCAGTTAACATCTGGACACGGTAGAAAATGTTTTGCAGTAGAGCCGTCCAGAGCGCGTCGTCTTCTGTCTCCCGAACGCCATTTTTTTGACGGGCGCATGTCCAATCCATCACCCGGATACGTGATGATGCAAGCTACTGAAAACGTGTAGGAAGCGTGAGCAAGAGATGCGTGTGCCAAACAAGCGTGTTCAGGGGATCGACCATGAAGGTTCGTCCGGACGTACGAGCAACCGTACCGGCTCTTTTCGTTTACAAACGGGGAGGCAGAGGGGAGATGTGGAGGGAATACATCAGTTAATGGATAGATGTATGAGTGTCCGGTCGTTGGTTTAAATGTGTTTGTGAATAAGGGAGACTGGACTTTAGTAACGCGGGAGCAGACGGGCGATGTGGACGTGGGCACTCCACTCCCATCCGCCCTTCTCAGCGGTGCGTATTCATATTGATTCCAGCCCGGCTGCCCAGAGCTTGGTTACCACACAGCTGCCGCAGGTCGGACAGCCCCGTTACTCATCTCTGGCACTCGGCAGATATCAATAACGAGCCGTTTCCATTCGCTCTGCTCGGGATAACAAGGTGATCCATCACAACAACTGCCAGTGTCGGAACCACACAACACTGGCTGGTTTACTGTAAGGCGCCAACCACTCGGATGGAGAGTCTCCCGCTATTCGGACTGGCAGTGTGGCGGGGCTCCGAAAGGGACTTGAGGGAATTTTCCTGCTCAGGTCACATGGCCCTGCCTTCGTTTTGGTCCGAGAGATGTTCTCTCCATAACACCAGTATGAATGAGTGCTAGGACACAAACACTCACTCGTTACTCAATTTAACAGTTGTTGTGTGCTGAGACTCCCTGTGAGTGTGTGAGTTGGAGTGTGTGTGTGTGTGTGTGTGTGTGTGTGTGTGTGCCTGTGTGTGCCCTGAAGAACGGGTGCGACAGCTAGCACTGTTGCCGTGGCAACCGTCTACCATAATATGACATTTTCATTCCTCCAATTCATGTTTAGCTGATGCCCCCAAGACAGCAGTGTATTTGCGTGCATGTCTGTGTGTTAATTTACTATACAGGATGTGTGTCTGTGTCTCTGTGTGTGTGTCTCTGTGTGTGTGTGTGTGTCTCTCTCTGTGTGTCTGTGTCTGTGTGTGTGTGTGTGTGTGTGTGTGTGTGTGTGTGTGTGTGTGTGTGTGTGTGTGTGTGTGTGTGTGTGTGTGTGTGTGTGTGTGTGTGTGTGTGTGTGTGTGTGTGTGTGTGTGTGTGTGTGTTGCTCTGCTGGGTGTCTCTGTCCGGGAGTGACAGACAGGGTCACTCGTGTCCTCAACCACCAATAACAACGCACCCATTCCGGCGAACCAGCCTCCTGCTCTGTCTGTCATCAACCAGCCACTGTCATTCAGCCCTTCCGGCTCGGACTTCGACGATGGCAACTTAACTGTGTGAAATGCGCTTATGTGTACGTTCGTTACTATGGATCAGAAGATAAGGTGACAGGAAGTCTCTTTGGATGAGAGAATTTGTTTGATTACGATGAACGGAAGACTTCGGCATGTCTTCTAAGCGTTAAGGACCATGTTGACTCAGCCCTAGAAGACATGTGCACTTCCTCTTAGCCATGAGGACCATGTTGAGTCAGCCCTAGAAGACATGTGCACCTCCTCTTAGCCATGAGGACCATGTTGAGTCAGCCCTAGAAGACATGTGCACCTCCTCTTAGCCATGAGGACCATGTTGAGTCAGCCCTAGGAGAAGGAGAGATGTGCACCTCCTCTCAGACATCGTCAGGGAACGTGATGCTGTGATCCTGGTAGAGGAGCAGATGCGCCTCACATCGTAACCGTCGGCGAATGAGACACTAACCCGGTTTGTTTTTATGTATCTCCGTGCCGTGGGCCGTTCATCAAGCTCTGACAAGCTGGGAACGTATGGCAGAATAATACAGGCAGTAACAGTAAAACTGACTGGCCCGGTTCCCTGGTGAGACATAGCCGTAAACATAGCGCCCATCCCCCCCCCATCGCCACACCAGCCCAAGCCGCCTCGCTGGAGATCCATGGGCAATCAAATTTACTTCTAATCAGTCCATTTGGGGTCATTCGGTGGAGACCAATGCCAACCAACCATTTGGGAGTGACAATTGTGGTGTTTTCACATCGACTGGTGACAGGAGAGGGATGTAGAGGAGATCAGAAAAGAACAGAGGAGGGGAGAAATGAGAGGAGTAGAGAGGCCGACCAGCCAACCTCCTAATCGTAGTTGTGAGACGACGGTCTAAGTTTAACAGAAAAATGTCCAAACCGGTGAGTGGAGAAAACCCGGATCAAGGTGCGCTACGAAATAAACCTTCAGCTGCAACAAAATTCTGTCCGTCACAACAATTACTAAGAAGAGGAGATGCTAAACAAACAACATTGTGCCAAAGCATTTATACCTTTTTACCCTGTGTTCCTTCAAGAAGTCCCCTGAAGAGGTTCTGAGAAGCCCACTGCTGGCTAGGTGAGGAGAGTGTTTGTGTTCTTGGAGGACTTTTTCACAGAAACCATGTTTTGAGAGAAAATCGGGGGCAGGAGAGAGGGGGCGGGGTTAAAAATAGGTCACACCCGGGATAATCCACGACGACCCAGCTGCAATGGCAGACGGGCAGAAAGGAAAGTTGGAACAGAATGAAAAGCAAACAGCGAATCAGGGCCAAGCCGTGTGCAGAAAAAAAGTAAGCCTCATGTTCTAGCTCTCGCTCGCTCTCCCCAGTCTTTTCTCTCGCTGACTTCACTGGTCAGATCGCGTTCCCCCTTGAAATGGACCAGGGTCCGGAGATATTAATTTCAACCATGTTGCCTCCATTATCCTATTTGTGCAGCATGCTTTATTTGCTGGTTTTGTTCTGTGGGTTCTTTGACTGTGTGGGGGAGCGTGTCAATTCAATTTTAACTATGAATTAGTAGGAGGGACAAGAGAGTTGTGTTGACAATAGTACAGTGTTGTGGTTTCTCCGTGAGATAAGGGAGTGTCATTAATCCTACACCACATACGCCTTAGGTGAAAGACAATGGCTCGACTCTTCTGCACTTCTGCGAGACACACATATGTACACATCACATGTTGAGGGACGCACACATACGTACACACCACATATAGAGCGACACACACATATCTACACATGACATGTAGGGTGACAAACACATGTACACATCACATGTAGAGCGACGCACACACACATGTACACATCACATATAGAGCGACACACACACACATGTACACATCACATATAGAGCGACACACACACATATGTACACATCACATATAGAGCGACACATACACATATGTACACAGCACGTATAGAGCGACACACACACATATGTGCACATCACATATAGAGCGACACACACATGTACACATCACATATAGAGCGACACACACATATGTACACATCACGTATAGAGCGACACACACATATGTACACATCACATATAGAGCGACACACACACATATGTACACATCACATATAGAGCGACACACACACATGTACACATCACATATAGAGCGACACACACACATATGTACACATCACGTATAGAGCGACACACACACATATGTACACATCACATATAGAGCGACACACATATGTGCACATCACCTATAGAGCGACACACACATGTACACATCACATATAGAGCGACACACACATATGTACACATCACATATAGAGCGACACACACACATGTACACATCACATATAGAGCGACACACACAGTGATGTTTGGAGTTTTACACTGTGCATATATCCCGTCAGATTGTAGATCGGGGGCACATTTAGATATGCCTCTTCATCTCCCTGCTCCTCCCAGGCCACGCCGGGCCCCTTTAAGAAACAGCAGGGGGGCCAGGTCATACTTAACGCCACCCCGAAACCCTCACAGAGAGCACCCTACCATCCCCCAATCACCAATATCTGAATCACAATAGAATCCCAAACTGGATGGGCTCGGCCAATCAGAAAGCAGAGTGGGGTAAAGTGGGGACAATTGAAAGGGGCCTCAAAAGCGATGACCTCACAGAGACACACAAAAAACTCTGCTAAGCAACTCTGGCCCGGACAGGCGGACACACACCCATTGCTGAACACGCCCCACTTCTCTCTGATACTGGGAGGCACATGAGGGGGTGGGGGGAGGTTAGGGGGTGGGGGGGGTCTCTGATCCAATAATAGTCTCTCTTTTATTCCCTAAATGCAGGAATGCAAAGCAGTTGTGTAATTTCACACCCAGGGTACAGTTCCCTGCTCCGACTGGATACTTTCGCCAGAGTCCATTAACCAGTTTCACACGTCATTTTAGAAATCTCCTCCCATTACTGCCCAAAACTAAACCAAAAATAGGATGCAGGAAGCTAATTGGCACAAATTGTTCCTGTTTGAAGACAACATTTATACTCAGTAGCATGGTACCAAGTTTTCAGTCTCTCCTCACTATATGCCTCGAAGTACCAGCATCTAAACGTGCCAACAAACTTTTTTATCTGCCCCGGCTGGAATTCAATTAATTTTGCGGCGCGTGCGACTTTTAAAGACATTCGCGTTGAATGTTACATTTGTCACTGAGAAAGTACCTTTACTTTCTAAAAGAAAATAAAGTCCAAAGAGTATTCAATAAAAGATAGTGATAAAGTGCTAAAGGAATGTAAATGCAGTGTTAGCAACAGGCTAATGCAGACAACTTGGGTAGCAATCTTAAATTTGCCTGAAAGTTTGCCGGTTGTAATTTAAACCAGTAATACGATTTGTATTTAAATCTTTTGTGTAGATTTGAAAATACGTTGAAGTCACCTGATTGGGTTTTCCAACCTGTTTTCCGACACATACTGTACTTCCGATCGGTAAAACCTTTTCCTACCAAAAACCCTCCGGTTCAATGTGGTCATGCCTAATGCCACCGTCTCTTCCATGTAACCCCTTACATCCGTTTAATCTATTGCCATTATATACTCTGCATCTCTTGGCATCCTCTCTGTGGACAACCAAACTGCAAAACCAGTATGAAGTAGTACGTGAAGGGGAGAGGTGACGAAGAAGATGGAGCCAGGCAAGAGAAAGGAGTCCTGGGTACAGAATAATGAGATGATGGTACTTTGACCATCCCACTGACTGCAGCTCCACTGACACCACAATATCTCCCTCTGGTTTCTATATCTCCCTCTGGTTTCTATATCTCCATCTGTGTCCGTCTTATCTCTGACTTTCCATTTCGCTGCCTTTCTGTGTCTGCCCTTTTCTCTCTCACTGTTCAAACAGGAAGTATGCTTTGTGTGTGTACGGTAGGGTGACCTGGTGGTCATGTGCGCTGGGCCAGAAAATAGAAAGGTCACTGGATTTAATCCCAAGGAAAAAAAGTATTTACCTGAGCAAGACAGTTTTGCCCTAGTTGCCCCAAGGTTGTTGGGAATAACAATATGTTTTACTTGGTAAAATAATGTTGAAATAATAACAATAATACCAGGCGATGAGACAGAAGATAAAGGAAGAGTGGAAGGAAATTACTGATTGAATTGTGGCAAATGGGTGAGGGATTAGGAGAGAACCCTTGCTGTCACCTGGTCATATCCATATCGCCGCCTCTCTACCTCACCCATTCACAGTGAAGCCATTAATAGAACAACCTCATGTCAGAACACGAGCGACCCGAACCGCGGGGTGTCCGTGGCAACCGCGGCTCTGTAGCTCGCCGTTCGTCGGCGTCAGTTACGAGATGCGCTCGCATCACTTCAGCACGTGCGAATGTGCGAATGAGTTAGGGCCACGTTTACTGCCGCCTACGGACTCTGCACTCTCCGTCCTCCTGCCGTGTTTTGCGACGGCGTCTTGCAAGACAAGTCAGCGCAGGGTTCTCTGGGATGGAAACGTGGCACGGCTGAACGTCGGACATACAGCCAGCATCCCAGGATAATCATCTGAGAAATAGCAGACAGGCGACCACTGGAGACAACTAAACTGGATCTCCCCCACCGGGGCCGTTGAGCTCCGGCCGTTTAGGACCTTTTCCAGTCAATGAGATACTATCCAGTCTGCTCGCATCACAAAGGCATTTTGTTGTAGTTGACTTGTATTCATGTCAACGGGCGGAGCGTTTCACCACTCTTCTAATTGTTCTTCTAATTAGATAGGCATCAATGCAAATGGCGGATGCCTGTGAAACACAGTTATCAGGCAGCTTCGTATACAGTCCTGGATTCTTTGTGATCTCCTCCCTTGAGCGGACACAGCGAGAATTTAGTTACCAGGGCCATGCAGCTGATGGAGCGCCAGGGTGTAGTCAGAGCATGTAGCTGATGGAGCACCAGGGTGTAGTCAGAGCATGCAGGTGATGGAGCACCAGGGTGTAGTCAGAGCATGCAGGTGATGGAGCACCAGGGTGTAGTCAGAGCATGCAGGTGATGGAGCACCAGGGTGTAGTCAGAGCATGCAGGTGATGGAGCACCAGGGTGTAGTCAGAGCATGCAGCTGATGGAGCACCAGGGTGTAGTCAGAGCATGCAGCTGATGGAGCACCAGGGTGTAGTCAGAGCATGTAGCTGATGGAGCATCAGGGTGTAGTCAGAGCATGCAACTGATGGAGCACCAGGGTGTAGTCAGAGCATGCAACTGATGGAGCACCAGGGTGTAGTCAGAGCATGCAGGTGATGGAGCACCAGGGTGTAGTCAGAGCATGCAGGTGATGGAGCACCAGGGTGTAGTCAGAGCATGCAGGTGATGGAGCACCAGGGTGTAGTCAGAGCATGCAGCTGATGGAGCACCAGGGTGTAGTCAGAGCATGCAGGTGATGGAGCACCAGGGTGTAGTCAGAGCATGCAGGTGATGGAGCACCAGGGTGTAGTCAGAGCATGCAGGTGATGGAGCACCAGGGTGTAGTCAGAGCATGCAGGTGATGGAGCACCAGGGTGTAGACAGTGCATGCAGAATATGTGCACATCCCTAGAACGGTGTGTTATTTTGTTTGGATAGTTTTCCTGATGCGATATTCATTATTTGATTTAGCTTTATCCTTTCCGATAATGGGCTCACATTCACCTCAAGAATTCCCTGGAATTTATGGCTGACTGAATTATGGCCAATGGATGCTTTATGGTTGGCGTGAGTTTATTTTTATTTTTGTCCGACATGGCATCATCACATTATTGCCAAACAACTCCACCTTTGACTCATCTGTCCAGAGAACATTGTTCCAGTAGTTTTCGTTTTAACCCGGGTCTTATTGTTATTTTTAGAGCGTAGAAGCTACATACAACTACAATATCCGATATCATAGGATCTTTATTCTGAATCATGCTAGAGACAGTGGAACCCCATATAGGATCTTTATTCTGAATCATGCTAGAGACAGTGGAACCCCATATAGGATCTTTATTCTGAATCATGCTAGAGACAGTGGAACCCCATATAAGGTCATTAATTAAGGAAACATTAAAAATAGTATTTTAAACAACAGCTGTGCCACTGAGACCGAATCACCACTTGTGGCAATTATACCAAGATGGCATGGCAACTCAAATGCTCTTGATCTCCAGGCACTTCAAAGGGGGTGCAAACACATTTTTTCAGTGCCATGCCCCACTGCCATCCGGGTTCTCTTGAGCAGGTGGTGTCAGAGGAATGCCCAAAAACTGCCCACCCAGGATCAAGACAATCTTCTGCATTTTACACTCTCCTGGCAGGCATAAGATATCGACGAATGTGATGTCATATGATCGCGTGTACCACAACTATTAGCCAATCAACATTTTAGATACGAAGCACCAGGTTCAAATGTATGTTTTTCATATCACTGTGTGTTGTTTATTTTACTCGTGTTCCTGTTTTATGTTTAGACGTGTTTTATTTACTAGTATCTGCATGTCACAGGTAGCCCACACCTGTTCTACATTAGTCTTTGTAATTATGTATGCATGAATTGTTTACACAATAGGAAACCCGGGTGAATGACGGGTAAATAAACTGAAATGCTCAAGGCGACTCACAAAATCCAAATGTTTCCGCCCTCTTACAAGAACACCCCCAGAAAAGTATTCTCTCAAGCCAGGGGGAAATACAAAAATATCTCTCTGAGAAGGCCGAATTACTTTTATGTCGGGAATTCCAGTCTCCAAGCAGTTCGGACTCCTGTGCGTACTGAAGTGAAGTAGAAGACACCTTGGATATCTGACATATTACGATGGTGTAAATTGTTACGCTGAGAAAATTGTATGAGAGGAGGCCATTTTGGAAAAAAATAGGCAGATTTTTAAAACATTTTTTTATTTGGTGAGGATGGAGGGGTTCTATTCCACTCTGGAGGGTTCTGCCCTTTCAACGGAAGCAGAACGTTCTCTGGGTGGGGAATGCATACCAAGAATTCCACTGCAGTATTTAGGTTGTGGCAGAGTCATCAAAGGTGTAGGGGGTTACGTATAACCACAAGGGGGGAGGCTATCTAGAAGAGGGACCTTAAGAGTTTATACATTTATTATAAGAGAGGAAATCATCGATTCCACATAATACAGTTGTATACACATGTCAGTAAAACCCAAAAGGCGCCCTTTGTTGTGTTTACATTCACAACGATGCATAATAAAGGTAGATGACAGACAGAGAAAGCATATGGGAACTGGAATTGATTGAGCCATTTTCAAATGTATTTACCAGTCGATGTCTAGCTAGCTGGCAGTGAGCACTGGTTGCGTTCCAGTCAAGGATGAGACTTAAGATTCCTAAAATCCTTACGGTATGCAGCTCATTAGGCTTCGTAAGTGACTGCGTGATGTTTTGTCAGGAGAATCCCTGGTTGCTCTGGGGCCTTGAGTAGGCCCAGCTGTTGGTCCTGCTCTGAAACAGCTGCAGCTTTGTGGAGCAGTAAGTTGGGATGCTTTGATTCGTGGATGTGCGCACAGGGTTCCCTGCTACAAGAGCCGGATGGAGAACGAATATGGATGTGAGCAATCCTGTTACACTATATATAATTAGAAGGACTTTTAATAAGTGCAAGTTAGGCGATGGGTCAAAATAGGGGGATTTAATGACACTTCCTCTCATATAGGCAATAAGTTATACATTTTGCCAATTGCAACTCTAAAGTGACTACTTTTCTATCCACATTGCAAATCATTGGTGTTCGGAGGCTCCTGTGTACTGGTGTCCTGTGTTCGCAGTGCAAACTCTTCTGGTAAAAAGTGCTACAATGATAAACATATCTAAATACATTCAGTGCCTTCGGATACATTGTCAGACCCCGTCACCTTTTGTTGTCTGCATTCACACCCTTTGCCGTGACACTCCATATCGATTGTACGTGATTTACAAAATCCCACATCTGTGGCGACATAAGGAAATAGCTCAAATAAGCAACTACGCAAAGGGGCCTTGGTCAGGAAGCCTTGGTCAGAAGAAGGGATATCTATCTGAATACTTTCTGAAGGCACTGTGCGTTGTTTTATTCACTACCAATAATACAAGCCAACATGTAGGCTGCGAAATAAAGTATATGAAAATTGTCTTGATTTTTACAGTTTTTACAAAGCCATCTTTGCATTCACTACTAGCATGATGGCCAGTTTATGAGAAACCCTCATCTGGTATTTAGGAACCCTCAGAGGTCAGTCACCTTTGACCCCCAGAACAGCCTAACTCCTTTGAGGCATACATCCTCTTTGGTGTTGAAAACATGAGACAGGAATGTTGGTCCCAGCTGACAAAATAGTATGACATAGTCGCTGCAGATCGGATGGCAGGTTATTCATACATGCGGTTCCGTCTGTTCCGACGGTGTTGCAATGAACAAGTCTGTTAACTTGCACAATTCAGGCCATTCTCCATTGACCTGTCCCATCAACCGGTTTGTTTTGCCCAAAGAACTGCCACTGACTCAATGGTAGTTGTTGGTCACCACATTCTCCAGAGGCAAGCCATTCCTTGGAAACTGGCCTGGCACTGACGAACTGTAAAATTCGCTTTGACCGTTCATAATTGACCGATACTAATATTCAATTGAACAGTAACTGAAAGCCTTGATAACTTACACTACTGAATACTTCACATAGGAATCATAAGCCAGCCAACGCACTGCTTGTCGTGAATGGAGTAATATACTATAATTTAAGATAAAAGCCACAAGTGTTTTAATTAAAGATATATATATATATATTATTGATACTTGTATATTTAACATATGCATTTTTTTTAGCTGACGGGGCGGAGTGTGGGGGGGAGGGGATTCCAAGCGGTGGTCGAACATTGGGTATGTCCGTGAAGCCACGCCCATGGGCGGAGTCTTCCACGATATTGAGGCACGGTTGAAATACTCACACTTGTAGCCCCAGCATTCTTTAATTTGCGCTCAGCAGCCGTGAGGTTCGTAGCCAGAGAGAGGAAACATTATTTGCCACCCAAAACCAACATAAGGGGAAAAGCGCGGATTTAAACATCTGACAAGATCTGCATATCCGCCTGGATTTTAAACCACAAAACGTCCCGAGGTTTTTCTTTTAAGATCACATTATTTTTTGTTCAGAGAACCTCAAAGAAGATGGGAGCTCAGTTGTCCAAGGGTGGAGTAGCTGTCGAGGGGAACGCTGTCGCCGACCCAGCAGTCGCTAAAACCAATGGGCAGGTAAGGGTTTGAATTGAATGGATCCACATGGATGCCCAGTTGAATGGGCAACGTGTTATTTATAGGATCAGTATGAACCATCATATGGCCTCTAGGACCAGTGAGGACTGTATTGATATTGAGCTATATACATTAAATCCTAACTGAAGAAGAAAAAAATCATTTAAATAAATAGTTGATCCACTGGCTTTAGGTCGTAAAGACTATTTTGTTGTTTTATTGGGTTGGATGGGTACGATGAGTGCCATATGCGCCACCACCAATACCCACCACCAATAATACCCACCAGAAGCTTTGTTAAATGCCTAGAGTTGCAAACAAAGCGCCAGGCGAGGATATCTAAACGTGGGTCAGTCAAACGCCAATGTGTCCAATGTAACCCCTGATTTGCTTGTACCGATACGTGTCTCGTTGGCATGTTTTATTTTAAGTACCGTTCGCATGCACGCTCTCTGCAATATATTGTAAAAATAATGCACAAAATATCACTAGAATAAAGGCAATAGCTGGTCTTCATTGGGGCGTCACGCCTACCAGTTGATGATAGGCTACATCCACTAAATTCTTCGTTTTTGAATTGGCAAATATATACGTGTTGTCGTTTAATGACATCTTCGGTTGGTCTTTTCGTGTATTTAGAGGCAGATTGCATGACATTTTCCAATGCCCTGTGCAACTTTATTTATCTGTTAGATTCAATGGGGATTCCTTTGTTCCAAAGCTGATTAGTGTTTGACTGCTTTTGGTTGTGGTGGTGGAACACGACTGCCCCCATGTGGTCGACCACAGCAGTACAACCCGTGTGTGCATTTGATGCGTTTTGCTGCACATTTTACCAGATCAAATGGGCGCCCCGATTACTGATCGTTTGGCCATATTTCACCAGTATCTCAGATATTTGTATAATTGATTTGATTACATTTAATAATGTTAATACTTCACATTATTCACCTCTTCTAAATGGTTTTCGCTGTTGTCCTCAGGAGAACGGCCATGTTAAAACCAACGGCGATGTCTCTCCCAAGCCCGACGGGGATACGGCTGTTGTAGACGGGAATGGCACAGCTGAACCAGCGAAAGAGGGTGAGACGGGCGCCGGCGACACCATCGAGGCCGCCCCTGCTGCCGAAGGGGAGGCGACCAAGGTCGACGGGGAGGCCGCCAAGGATGCTAAGAAGAAGAAGAAGTTCTCCCTGAAGAACTCCTTTAAGTTCAAGGGTATCTCGCTGAAGAAGACCAAGAAGAGCAGCGAGGAGACGAAGGAAGAGGCCGTCGCACCCCCTGCTGAGGACAAGCCCGAGGAGAACGGTCACGCGGCCAAGGAGACCAAAGAGGAGACGCCGGCCGTTGAGGCTGTGGCAGAGGCCAACGGGGAGGCGGCCCCGGAGGCCGAGGCAGCGACAGAGGCTGCGCCAGCTGAGGCGGCCCCTCCCACAGAGGCTGCCCCCGTCGAGGAGGCTGCCGCCCCCGTCGAGGTCACGACCCCCGCGGCGACCGAGGGCGAGCCCAAGGCGGAGTGACCGCGGCCACCGCGGCTTCCCGAACTGTTTTTCCAAGATTAAAGTATATAAATATATATATGACTCGTGCCACGTTCTTAAAGTTATAAAACAAAACTACAAACGAAGGATGTATCACGTTCGCTGATTCAGCCACCAGTTCACTGCCTTTATCATTTCTCTACTTATGGAATCTCACTGGCCTTCATGATATGTCGGCTGAGCGCCCCCTCATGGTACACACTGGGACTGGTGCATGGGGAAGGTATTGGATTGGGATGTAGAAGGAATCAGGAATAATGACTTATTTTCCCAGTTCACGGAGAAGCATCCCTTTACGTGTGGCAGCCCTGTAACTTTTTATTTTCCTTCATCTCTTGGGATCTAAAAACCGACAATGGTTGTGGAGACGGGCAGACATCTCCTGGCCCCTGGAAATGACTGTTTTATGGACACAAACCTTTCAAATGATCTTATACTGTTTTTTTTTTATTTCTACATTCCTATGTTTATTCCGATATTTCAAGTAAGTTGTGCTGTATAGGAAAACAAAATTCAAGGACAGGAGGCGGAAGGAGCGATATCTTTGTTCGTGTGTTTTGATTTCCCCCCCACTGGCTAAATCAAGCTTTCTGAGTCTTGCAGTGCTCACATTTCAGAGTTTATGATGCAATGGTTGGGGTTGTGTACAAAAAATGTGAGCGTCTATCTGCAAGTAGTCTCTGTAAATATGTTTTTGGCCAACATTTTTGTTTCTTTTATTTTGCTATCGTTTAAAGATGTTAACGGTTTTATTGTAACTTTTAAGGGTAAATAAATGTTTGATCCCCTCTGGTCGTGTTTTGACTCTGTCATCATAATCAATACGGACCGTTGGAAGCCCTTGGGTGGTCTGTTGGCGTGACACAGGTTAGTCTGCGTGCATCGCATTCATTCACCTGAGATGAACCTTGTCTCAATTAAAATGGTATGACACTTGACCATATGTCTGTATCCTGGATAAACGTATTTCAGCGGTTTAAGCTGTTGCCTCTGGTATGGAGGTATTACTGCAGCGTGGGTTGGAATCTCGCTCGTTGTCAGCACGTTCTTTCTCCACCGTTCCTATCAACAAATATTAAAAATGCAAAGAAATATATTTTGTTACAGTACATGTTATTCACCACTGGTAGGACGTACTAAACTTTGGTATTGTGCCAATTGTTGTGGGTGGAAGACAAGTGAGATAAAATTGTCGTTTGGTGGGACGTTGGTGCTCCACATTTTTCTGCTAGTAATCACACTATACTAACTAGGCAGTGGATCTGGTTAGGAGAAGATTGAGTAATTTGATGCAAATTGGAAACATTTGGTTAAGGTAGGTGAGGGTCAAACGCCTTCTCTCAATTGTCCTGACTGATACGTCCTCTAAGACAGGACAGTTGGTTATCCCATTGCTTAAAGTTGGCTTTAATTAATTGAAAGGCCACCTAAATGAAATTATGATTGAGGGTGGAACAACACTTCCTCTAGTTTACTACTGAGATGCAGGCCGCGCCTGTACTGATTCCAAAGGCCTTCTGTGGATGTCAGTCCTGTGACTCCTGTCAGTGAAGTTCAACTAATGATATCACTGGTTGACTGAGCCTAAAGTTAGATCTAAAAACACTTGTGACAGATAAGGTTTTCCTTGTTTCATACAAACATTGGACTTGGTCTCAACAGCTTACCTCCTGGCCACAACTTTGATACCTGGGCTCATTTTCTCTGGTTTCGTAGATACAGCCTAATGAGAACCATATTCCCTGCAGACATATTTTTTAGTATGTTGTCAGGGCACTGAAATTGTCACCGATTTTTGGAGTCTGGCTTAATGGTCCTTATCCAGAAACAATTGTTGAGCACTGATGTAAACTTCTGTAAAGCTTCATCATTCCATATTCATAGGCCTGTTAAAAATGTCATCAGACTGTTTATGCCTATTTAAGAATTATTCTCAATAATTCGGACATCCATACATAAAAAATATCATGTTTGTCTGGTTTTCGCAAGAACACTAAAAAACAAATGGTTCCACATCCAGCCTATTTGTTGCAGATAATAAACCACACGTTGTCAGGGGAATAAATGGGGACTGAAGGTCATTTACATTGTATTATAATGTAATTATTAGTAAATGTGGATTGCTGGTGCTACGAATTAACCAATTAACCACATTTGAGTCTTAATGTAGAATGTGGTTTCCAAAGTCAAAACGTAAATGTTATCGCAAATCTACATTTAGAAATCGCATTTCCAGTTAGCCGCGTCACAGCGCTGTAAAGCAATTAAAAAATGGTTATGAGTTCCAACTTAGATCCTTACCTCAAACTAAACAAAAGAGCTCCAGTTTAGTGCCTCCAGTTTCACTTCAAATTACTGTAGGCTAATGTCATTTTAGTGAGTCAGTAATGCACAAATGTTCTTCTAAGCATACAATTATCTGTGACGAGCCGGACTATATAATGCTATGATCGAACTGAACGTGTCATTTGTTATCGAATAAGCTACAAGCCTATAACACAAACACCACCTGGAAACCATGGGATTACGTAAGTTACAAAATCTCTTTGTAGCCTAAACTTTTTAAAATCTTTAATCAAAAAACATTTAACGTAATTATGTTTCGTTTTCCAACAGTCACTTTCGCCGCAGTCGCACTGGGAGCAGGTGAGTGTTTGTAATTGTGAATAGCCTAGTGTTTGGTGCTTTCTACCGATAACACATAAAGAATATAGTCCTGGACAAACTCACACTTATAGCAGATTGTCCATCGTGTTTGATTTTTCAATACAGTATGCTTTTTTGTGTCCACGAAGTCCCCTTGGACTTTATTATTGTATAATAAAAAGGACTTTACAAATGTAATAACTAATGATAATTGTGGGTGGGGGGGATAGTGTTCTTAAATTTGGGCCAGACTGTCACAAAAAATAGACCTGACCATCGATGGAATTTTGTTTATTAGGCTACTTAGTGAATAGCTGTCAACCGAATATAACATGTTTAGGCTAATTCAACCAGTAGGCCTATGCTATTGCTTCACACGTACGGCTGAGCAGGTGATATGAAGGTATGCAATAGCAAATTAAGCTTATCGATTGCGTTGAGGTTTTGACAGTGTTATCTCACACTTAACATTAGAAAGTATGGCAACTGCAGTGAATTGGTATTTTTGGTTTTGAAACATTTTAGGCTTTAAGTTTAATATATTAAATGGCAAACAGAATATTTTTCCGTGTAAGCATTTCATATTTTTTTTCAATCTATCAGTTTTGACAGAACATTTATATTAAATGTATAAAAAAGTCCATTGTAGTTTCAATTTGGCATTAATTATATATTCTACCGTTTAACAGTTTAAGACCACGTAGAAATGTCCTTGTTTTTGAACGGAAAGCAATTTTTCTGCATTAACATAACTTCTAAGTGATCAGGAATACATTTGTAAATGAGAATAGTTGGAAGCAGCTGATTTTCAATGATATATCTAAATAGGCGTCAACCATCACTCATGTGTGCCAATGGCTTGTTGTGTTTGATTATTCAAGTTTAGTAATTTAAAAGGCTAATTAATAATTAGAAACCCCATTTGTGATTATTTCACGTTAGGAGGCTACAATGACATTGTTTATTTTTGTCCACTAGGGGGCTCGGTGGCCTTGGCTCCAGTACTCTTAGGAGCTGCAGGCTTTACCGCCGCTGGCATTGCAGCAAACTCCCTTGCAGCCGGCATGATGGCAGCCGCAGCTACTGCAAGTGGTGGAGGTGTGGCGGCTGGAGGCTTGATTGCCGGTTTGCAGGCTGCAGGTAATGACAGTCACATACCAAACCATGTGTTTAAACTCGAAAACTTGATGTTGTAAAAACGTTTTATATCATTATTTTCCCAAACTAAATGTAGTTCCCTCTGTCTTAATTTAATCTAAATCGATTGTGAACCGTTGTCAAGCTCTAGTTTTCACAGCATTAGATTGTAGATTGTTTGGTGAATGCCGCAGTAACTGATGTATGTTGTTTCCATTTAGGTGCAGCCGGTTTGAGTGCCACTGCCACAGCAGCAGTGGCTGGTGCTGGAGCGGCAGCGGGTTATGTCACCGCAGCAGTCATTCTCTGATGTTTTTTCACAACATGTTGACATATTGTTGTAAAAACAGTAGCCATACCCGCAAGATTATGTATAATGAAGGAAAATGTCAGAGCTCTGTGTTTACCTTAGTGAGCTCTTTATTAAATGTGAATTAATAAAAACATCAAAACTGGTTTTATTTAGTGTTTATTTCAGTACAATGCTTTCTTTTCTCATTAAGGGGTTGCCCTATTTCATCCAGAATTTGAGCGTTAAAGATGCGATACTCACTAGAAAGTATACGTTTTCGATTCAGTAGACATGCAGAGTTCAATCATTTGTTTTAACCTTCTGATGAATGCTAATGTGCTGTGTCAGCAGCACCTTAAAGGTGCTGATTTGATGCTGATTGGATCTGATGCAAAATAGAAACAAAATATGTTTCTGTTTCCCAAATGTAGGTGTGGGTCATGTCATACGCCTTCTATCAATGGGCCCAACTATCCCGTGGGCTCAAAATGTCTAAAAAGTTGACAGTCAACAAATTCATGAACTTCCTAAAACTTTCAAAATCCCTGGATTTTTTTAAATGTAAGATGTAAACCCGTAGCAATGAAATATATATTTGGGATATATTTTATTTCTTTGCACATAATTATGCACATGTCTCCACTCTTCTCTGTGAAATGTCAAAACGAATACATTGCCGAGATTCAGTTTTTTATTTAAGGAAAAATCAAACACTGGCATGTTTTACTACAAAATCGTATAGGAAATGTTCTAACATTGAAATTGAACTAATGATATTACTGGTTGACTGAGCCTGCAGTTAGATCTAAAAACACTTGTGACAGGCAGATGGGTTTCCATGTTCCATACTACCGTTGGACTTGGTCTCAAAAATGTATCTCTGAGCCACAAGCTGGATATCTAGGCTCATTTTCTCTGGTTTCTTAGAGACTAAAGCTAAAACCATGTTTTTGCCATCGAAGGAGGACGTTTTTATTAAAACAAGAGTCATCCTGTTTTTAACAGATTATTAGGAGTTCGCTAGCTAGTCTTTTTTTGATTGTGAATGATAATCCCATAATAAAACAGTCTGACTATTCCCTACAACCTTAAACTATCACTTATTCATACGGTTGTTTAAATGAAGCCAAACTAATGGATTTGGTGGTGATGTGAGATTCAGACATGTCCATTCAGACGTTAATGGCTGTGTGTTGAGTTATTTTGAGGGGACAGCAAATGTACACTGTTATACAAGCTGTACACTCACTACTTTACATTGTAGCACAGTGTCATTTCTTCAGTGTTGCCACATGAAAAGATGTAATTAAATATTTACAAAATGTGAGGGGTGTACTCAGTTTTGTGAGAAACCGTAAATGATATTGTTTCTAACTTGGTGTTCCACCCATGTCACCGCATCTGACATTCCAACACCTTAGCTATTAAAAATAGTTTTCAAAGAAAGTGTTTAATGAATCACCAACTGACCTGTGTTAGAGGGCGTAATAGTCCGGACTATTGTCAGAACGCGTATGGCCCACACCTACATTTACCCAATGTTTCCTATTTGCATCCAATTAGCCAGTCTTCTAGGGTGATTACTAGCAGAAAAATGTGTAGCATCAAAGTTATTATAAGACACTCAGCACCCATCCAACACCTGTCAATTAATACAGAGTATCACTGACTGGGAAAACATACACAAAGTAATTAAGTGGAGATTTGGTGGTGATATGAGATTCAGACATGTCATTGACCAACCAAACAGCTTTTGGGTTAAGGTGAACTAAACAAGAAAAAAATCAACCCATATAACAGTTTGTTTAGTATGTTGTCAGGGCACTGCAATTGTCACTCATTTTTGTGGTCTGGCTTAATTGTCCTTATCCAGAAACAATAGTTGAGCACCGATGCAAACTATTTAAGAATAACTCTCAATAATTAGAACCGCACCTGTAAACAATATTGCATATTTGTTTTGTTTTGAATTAACACAAAAAACGAATTCCACATGCAAAGACAAAAAGACGGGTACATATGTATTTATTTGATGTATTTGGGACAATAACTTTAGCCCCACTCCAAACAATTTTCAAAAGAAAAGGTCAACCTCAGGGGTTAGCAACCCATAGCTCTTTCACCTCTCTACAGTGGCTCCCTGGAGCTTGGAAAAAAAGGCTAAATAAATGGAAATAAATAATGGAAGTCATAATTAAATAATTAAAATATGTTTTTTGGTTTCCTATTTTAAAGCAATTTGTGTACCAACTTTGGTTGCAAGAGGTTCAAACATTACAGTAACTGATGTGTACAAGTGACTAGATGATGTGGAATTTGTGGATGTGGAAAGTAGTTTCAAGAATTGCACACTGATCTGAAAATGCACCAAAGCAACTGGGAAAAACTGTAATAGCTGTGTGTTGAGTTAATTTGAGGGGACAACAAATGTACACTGTTATACAAGCTGTACCCTCACTACTTTACAAGCACAGTGTCATTTGTTCCGAGTTGTCACATGAAAAGATATAATTAAATATTTACCAAAATGTGTGTTGTTTCTAACTTGGTGTTCCACCCAGGTCACTGCATCTGACATTCCAAGGCCTTAGCAATTCATCAGTTCACTTTTTGTTCAACAGGTTGCTTTGTACTGGACTGGCCTGTGACCTGGTTGTTTCAACAGTACTCCCTAATGACAGGCACTTTGCATTGTGGTGTCCTGACTGAGGGGAGGTTCGTTCTTGTTCTACAGTAATTAAGATAGAATAGATCAAAGCATCTCAATTGAGGGAGAAGCCAGACTGGCACTTTGTCAGGTCATTAACACTCACACACCCACAGTAACACTCACACACCCACAGTGACACACACATCCACAGTGACCCTCACATATCCACAGTGACGCACACATCCACAGTGACACTCACACATCCACAGTGACACTCACACATCCACAGAGACACTCACACATCCACAGTGACACACATCCACAGTGACACTCACACATCCACAGTGACCCTCACACATCCACAGTGACACTCACACATCCACAGTGACACTCACACATCCACAGTAACACTCACACATCCACAGTGACACTCACATATCCACAGTGACGCACACATCCACAGTGACACTCACACATCCACAGTGACACTCACACATCCACAGAGACACTCACACATCCACAGAGACACTCACACATCCACAGTGACACTCACACATCCACAGTGACACACATCCACAGTGACACTCACACATCCACAGTGACACACATCCACAGTGACACTCACACATCCACAGTGACACTCACACATCCACAGTGACACACATCCACAGTGACACTCACACATCCACAGTGACACTCGCACATACACAGTGACACTCACACATCCACAGTGACACTCACACATCCACAGTGACACGCACACATCCACAGTGACACTCACACATCCACAGTGACACTCACACATCCACAGTGACACACATCCACAGTGACACTCGCACATACACAGAGACACTCGCACATCCACAGTGACACTCGCACATCCACAGTGCACTCACACATCCACAGTGACACTCACACATACACAGTGCACTCACACATCCCACGACCGCCACGGCTTCCCGAACTGTTTTTCCAAGATTAAAGTATATAAATATATATATGACTCGTGCCACGTTCTTAAAGTTATAAAACAAAACTACAAACGAAGACAAACGAAGGATGTATCACGTTTGCTGATTCAGCCACCAGTTCACTGCCTTTATCATTTCTCTACTTATGGAATCTCACTGGCCTTCATGATATGTCGGCTGAGCGCCCCCTCATGGTACACACTGGGACTGGTGCATGGGGAAGGTATTGGATTGGGATGTAGAAGGAATCAGGAATAATGACTTATTTTCCCAGTTCACGGAGAAGCATCCCTTTACGTGTGGCAGCCCTGTAACTTTTTATTTTCCTTAATCTCTTGGGATCTAAAAACCGACAATGGTTGTGGAGACGGGCAGACATCTCCTGGCCTCTGGAAATGACTGTTTTATGAACACATAAACCTTTCAAATGATCTTATACTGTTTTTTTATTTCTACATTCCTATGTTTATTCCGATATTTCAAGTAATTTGTGCTGTATAGGAAAACAAAATTCAAGGACAGGAGGCGGAAGGAGCGATATCTTTGTTCGTGTGTTTTGATTCATCCCCCCCTGGCTAAATCAAGAAATACAAAAAATGTCATTTGAATGTGGTTTCCAATGTCAAAATGTAATTGTTATCGCAAATTTTCATTTTGAAATCGAATTTCCAGTTAGCAGCATCACAGCGCTGTAAAGCAATTACAAACTGGTTATGAGTTTGTTGCTCACTTGGACCCATGGTTACCTCTATCACTAAACAAAAGAGCTAAAACTTTTAGTGCTTTCAGTTTTACTTTACATTCCTGTAAGGTCATTTTAGTGAGTCAGTAGGCTAATGCACAAATGTTCTTCTATGCATACAATTATCTGTGACGAGCGGGACTACCCTATATAATGCTATGATCTAACTAGTTATCCAAACAACGCCGGAAAGATGGGGTTGCGTAAGTTACAAAATCTCTCTTTAAACCTTTTAAAATCTTTCATCAATAAATATTTAACGTAATTTTGTTTCGTTTTTATTTCCAACAGTATCTTTCGCTGCAGTCGGACTGGCGGCAGGTGAGTGTTTGTATTGTGAATAGTGTTTGGTGTTTTCCACCACTAACACAAATAAAGCATAGTCCTGGACAACTCACACTTAAAGCAGATTGTACATCGAGTTTGATTTTTGAATACAGTATGCTTTTTTGTGTCAACGACACCAGCCCTTAGACTTAATTATTGTATAAAAGGGCTTTACAAATAAGAGGTTATTATTATTGGGGGGATAGTGTTCTTAAAACATGGGCCACGCTGTCACAAAAAACTGGACAGCTGTCAACCGAATATTTTTTTTAAAATACAACCAGTATGCTATTGATTCACACGACTGAGCAGTTGCTATGAAGATATGCTATAGCATATATTTTCTTTTTGGTTTTGAAACATTCTAGGCTTTAATGAAGTTGAATAAATTAAAAAGCTAAAAAAAATGTTTTCCATGTAGGCATTTATCTATCACTTTTGTGCTGGACAGACCATTTATATTAAATATTAAAATATGTTTTCCATTGTAGTTTCAATTTGGCATGAAT
Source organism: Dallia pectoralis (assembly GCA_029465975.1). Taxonomy (NCBI): domain Eukaryota; kingdom Metazoa; phylum Chordata; class Actinopteri; order Esociformes; family Umbridae; genus Dallia; species Dallia pectoralis. The sequence continues at coordinate 8,573,584 of CM055757.1, forward strand.
TATATAGCCTATATATATACTGTTCAACAGTTTAAGATCACTTAGAAATGTTCTTGTTTTTCAAAGGAAAACATTTTTTCTGCATTAACTTCTAAGATATCAGGAATAGATTTGTAAATGGGAATTGTAGTTAACAGCTGAATTTCAATGGAATATCTACATAGACGTACAGAGGCCCCATATTATAAAACATCTCTCCTGTGTTCCATTGGCACGTTGTGTTTGATCATTCAAGTTTAGAAACCCATTTGCGATGATATACGTTAGGAGGCTACAATGACATACATTTATTTTTGTCCACTATAGCGGGGTCGATGGTTGCAAACTCCCTTGCAACCGGCATGATGGCAGCAAGTGGTGGAGGTGTTGCGACTGGAAATGCAATCCCCCTTAGGCAGGCTTCAGGTAATGACAGTCACATACCCAATGTGTTTAAACTCGAATACGATATGTTGTAAAAACGTTTCATATCATAATATTCCCAAACTAAATGTAGCTCCCTATATGTCTTCATTTCATCTAATTTGATTGTCAGTCGTTGTCAAACTCTAGTTTTCAGAGCGTTAGATTGTAGATTGTTTGGTGAATGCCGCAGTAACTGATGTATGTTGTTTCCACTTAGGTCCAGTCGTGTTGGCTGCCTCTGCCACAGCAGCAGTGGTTGGTGTTGGCGCGGCAGTGGGAGGGGCAGTGGGATTGGTCGTGGGAGGGGCAATGGGAGTGGCTGCGGTAGGGACCGTGGGAGGGGCAGTGGGAGGGGCAGTGGGAGGGTATTTCACCTCAAAACAACAGTAGCCATACCTGCAAGATTATGTATAATGAAGGAAAATGTCAGAGCTCTTTGTTTACCTTGTTGAGCTCCTTATTAAGTGGGAATTAATAAAAACATGTATAGTGGTTTTATTTAGTGTTTATTACAGAATAATGCTTTCTTTTCTCAGATAAAGATGTGCCCTATATTTCATCCAGAATTTGAGCGTTAAAGACGTGATACTCACTAGAAAGTACTTTTTCGATTCAGTGGGCATGCAGAGTAGTCTTCACTTGGATCATTAGTTTTAACCTTATGATGAATGCTAATGTATTGTGCCAGCAGCACCATGCAGATGCTGATTGGATCTGATACAAAAATGAAGAACTGGAAATTACTGGAAAAATGTTGCCTGGTCTGATGAGTCTCGATTTCTGTTGAGACATTCAGATGGTAAAGTCAGAATTTGGCGTAACCAGAATGAGAACATGGATCCATCATGCCTTGTTATCACTATGCAGGCTGGTGGTGGTGGTGTAATAGTGTGGGGATGTTTTCTTGGCACACTCTGGGCCCCTTATTGCCAATTGAGAATTGTTTACAGTTTTTAGCAATCCCTTTGCCCATTATCTCAGAACCTTAATGTCATTTTCCACAACTCTAGACACAAAACTCACAACCGAAGATCAAAATGCACTTTTCTCAAAACTCTAACACGTTTTTTCAATTGTTTGGATACAATACACCTAAACTGAAGATCATTTGTTCATTTAACTTTTATCACCGGTTCAATATGATACAATGTAACATCAAAGTACTACTATTTCAAAATGCGATTCCTACATTACGTTTGAAATGATAGTCTGTTCATTTCATTTGACAGATCTAACTATCAATTGATACAACTAGTCAAAATGATAAGTATTTGCTGCATTACTCTTAATGCATAGTTTTATGGAAACTGACAAACAATATTCCACGTTTACAGTAAATCATGAAAGATTCAAGATACTGAGATTTATTGTCACCAATTAGCATGGAGCATGAACCAATTAGACTACAATATCCATGGATGTAGCCTAATATTTTATCATGCTGTAATGTTTCATCAGACACTGTGTCTATGGTCCCAAATATTTACAGTACTGACAGTACTACGCTGTATAGATGCAGGCCCTTGTAATTGCTTGTCCAATTCAGCCAACCCATTACTGATGATTTAGTGCACATTGTGAAATGAGTATATACATAAAGAGTTGATTTGGATCCAATTGCAAGAGCATAGTGATTCGTAACATGGAGCCAACAGGTGATCCAGGTCACAGTTGAGGTCAAGCAGTGGTGGCAGGAAGACGAGAAAGACAAGGAAGACGTGTCGGTCAAAGGAATGGCATGGCAGGCACCCTTTCTGAGAGGTGGTCGTGGGTCTCGTTTGAGGGGTGTGGGTGAACGTGGTAGAGGACAAGGCCACGGACAAAGACAGCGGCAGCAACAGCATAGAGTGTCGAATGAAATTCATGCAAAAAAAATAAAAATCCAAGATGTTTGGCTAATGAAAACATCCAATGAGATGTAGATGAGAACCAGTGGCCAAATCCACAACACAGACTTGATGACAATGTAGAAGTACTGTAATCACTCCAGTTTTGTTTCTTACAGTACAAGCAAGCAAGTTGAGGAACACTGCATTTGATGTTTTACAGTACTCTCTCTATTTTTCTATTTCATAGCTAATTATTTTTGCTTTTATTCAAATAAACGTATCTTGTGATTGTATTCTATTTCATTACAGTAATACATTTCAAATTTTGTTCAATGATTCCACTGTGTTTGTACTATTCTCTTTACCACAGAAGTACATTTACAGGGATTAATTTGCTTGTAGTACCATAATGGAACATGTATCATCAATTTTGTACACCAATATCTAATGATTGGACAAACAACTAACTAGTGAAACTATGGGTATCTTTTGTCTGGGCGATCTAAATCAATGTACCCATGGTATTCCATGATAAATCTATTGTTTGAACCATTGATTGTGCAAATGCAAGGTATCTTTAAAGATATGAATGCACAATGCAATGTTTTGAACATTGGAGAGCCTGTGTTACAAGTGTTTAATGTTGTGAGTTTTGTGTCTAGAGTTGTGGAAAATGACATTAAGGTTCTGAGATAATGGTCAAAGGGATCGCTAAAAACTGTAATGCCACGGCCTACCTGAGCCTTGTTTCTGACCATGTCCATCCCTTTATGACCACCATGTACCCATCCTCTGATGGCTACTTCCAGCATGTGCATCCCACAAATCTCCATCAACTGCAAGATGCTATCCTATCAATATGGGCCAACATTTCTAAAGAATGCATTCAGCACCCTGTTGAATCAATGCCACTTAGAATGAAGACAGTTATGAAGGCGAAAAGGGGGTCAAACACAATATTAGTACGGTGTTCCTAATAATCCTTTAGGTGAGTGTATATATAGTGTATAGGAAATCTTACACTGTATAAAGGAGGTATAATATAGAAATGGATATCAAGTGGCTGAACTCAAACCTTTGACTGGGAGCATAGCAGTATTTTATGATCAAACTAAATGTAACTAATTGTTAATGTGCTCCAGAACTGCAACAATTAATTGATACAAAACAACATATATATACCTGCCCATGCTGGACCTGTCCCCGTTGTTTTAAAAAGCTAGCACGGAAAGCTAAATAAAGCATTAGCATGAGGCCATCCAGCTAGCCAAGATAGCCGAGTTCTCCTCAAACGGATCTTGGAGGAGAAATTTCACCGAGTTATAGGGTTGGGTCTTGGAGGAGAGATTTCACAGAGTTAGCGTTGGGTCTTGGAGGAGTAACGTTCGCGCTCACCATCGTCGTCTAGTAAAAATGTCGCCCCTAGAGCCGGTCCTTATTTTATCAGGGACGAGCTTGGGGCGATAAAATAATCGCCCTTCTTGGATTTGATTTATGAACGCTGATTGGCTAAATGTTATGTCAATCATTCATATCTTAAATTAGCAATTGGCTTAACTGCTACATAGACCCGCCTCCTTGGGGCAATTTCTCTATCGACCCAGAGCTGTGACGAGGCGTTCAGACAGGCAGAGGAAAAGTTGAGAATATGCATTTACTATCACATTTTACACATATTACTGGGTGCATTCCATATTTAAAACACACAAATATTGACATACTGATGTTTTTATCGTTGTTATTATATAATTATTTTTGTTTTACATAATGTAATTTATTTTTTTGTGGCTTAAGGGGGGCGGCGCCCTAGCGCCCTCTATTGGCCAGCCGCTACTGGTAAGGAGTGTACTCACTTTTGTGAGATACAGTATTGTTTTGTTACGTGGCGTTCTATACATGTCACCGCATGTGACACTCCAACGCCCTACCACTTAATGACGTTGCATTATCATTTGCTTCACTTTCTGTTCAACAGGTTGCTTTGTTCTGGAAGCTAACTTCCTATCATCGTTGATGTCCTCTACATTGTCCACCTGGTATAGATATTGTCCATATGTGTTGCCAATTTCTTCCTGACATTGAAATGCTTAAAATGACGTTCACTTCGCTAACGAGTCGTTTTTAACAATTATTTTCAGTGACGGGTTGCTCACGCGAAAAATAAAGTCATTATAATTCTAAAGACATGTTACTGATAGTTAAATGCAGACTACAATAAATGATTGTGAGTTTATCCAGATGACATCGGTAATTATTGTCAATAATGTAGCCTACAATCAGTAGTTCACATACCCATTAATCTTGTTGACAGTATAGGCTATCGCGTTGATTAGCGATGTTATCTTGATAAACTCATAAAACAGACAAGCACTTTTTTATACCCATGATCATATATTTATGTATTTCATTATTTATATATTATTTTTACTTTCATTTATTTGTGTTTTTATTTATTTCTGAATTTATTTATGTCTATATTTCCATGTCCTTGCAGCTAATGAGCAAACATACATTTCATCAATCAATCAATCAAATTTATTTATAAAGCCCTTTTTACAACAAAAGTTGTCACAAAGTGCTTTTACAATCACCAGCCTGAATCCGACAGAGCAAACATCAACAAGTTGAACAAGTTGACACACGGCGGCTAGGAAAAACTCCCTGAAAGTCAGATTTAGGAAGAAACCTAGAGAGGAGCCAGGCTCTGAGGGATCACCAGTCCTCTTCTGGCTGGGCTGGGTCAGTTTATGACAGTACAACAAGCGAGGTGTGAAAACTGAAAACGCAAAATAGTCCGGGATGTCCAGGAGGGATGATGGATTTGATAGGACTTGGAGGAAGAAGCTCCGGTTGCACCAGCTGTTCTGTCAGCCGCACAGTCAGGGGCCCCAGGGAGGATCCGGCATATGCTCCAAGCTGGAGCGGTCCCCCTGACAGAAGTGGACACAAACACAGGGAAAGGTTGGACACTAGTTCCCTGTACAATAGTATACCGAACATAATACTTTAAAAGGAGACAGGGGGGTTAGTGAGACAATGGCCATGAACGGGTAAACCCAGGACAAGTCCAGACAGATGTTAGTAGAGACAGGACACAGGAAACATTAGACACCCTGGTTCCCTACGTCCCCGGCACCATAATATAGCAGCATAGATCTTAGAATGAGACAGGGGGGTCCAGTGAAGCTGGGGCCCTGAACAGGGTAAACCCCGAAACAGGGCCCAATAGGCCGGAAAACACCCACCCACTATGCCGAGCATCAACCCAGGGACGCCAATCGACCATGACCACTCGGGCAGGTTTAGTTTTTGCTCACAAAGTTACTCGAGCTGGTGGAACAAACAAGAGCTATAGCGAGCCAGTGACATCCACACTCCGAGGAGCATATGGGAGGTTTAGTTTTTGCTCACAAAGCTACTCGAATTGAGGCTGCAACGGAGCACTATAGCGAACCAGTGACTCCTCCCCACAGTTAACTGGGATAATCAGAGTTTAATTCACCAGCTACTCGGATTGAGCGAACAAAGGAGAGCTAAGCGAACCAGTGACTCCTCCCCACAGTTAACTGGGATAATCAGAGTTTGTTCACTAGCTACTCGGATTGAGCGAACAAAGGAGAGCTATAGCGAGCCAGTGACTCCACCCCCCAGGCAGCAGCCTGGAGGTATCGTTTTTGCTCAAAAAGCTACTCGAGAGGCAACAACAGGGAACCATAGCGAGCCAGTGACTCCACCCCCAGGCAGCAATCGAGAGGACACCCCAGGGGAGATGTGAACCCGCAAGGCAAAGACAGCAGGGCGGAATGAGATCCGAGCCTTCCGTTCAACCTTCGTACCCTGGGCCATATTACACTCAACCATAGACCTTACTGAAAAGATATGTTTTTAATTGTGATTTAAAGGTTTGAACAGAATCTACATTTCTAACCCAGATTGGCAACTCATTCCATAATAGAGGAGCTCTATAGGAGAAGGCTCTACCTCCAGCTGTTTGTTTCGAAATTTTAGGTACAATTAGGAGACCGGCATCCTTTGATCTAAGGTTACGCGTGGGTATGTATGGCTGGACTAATTCAGCGAGGTAGGTGGGAGCAAGTTGATGTAAAGCTTTGTATGTTAACAGTAGTACTTTAAAGTCTGCCCTAGCCTTAACAGGCAGCCAATGTAAAGAGGCTAATACTGGGTTAATGTGGTCAAATTTCTTAGTTCTAGTTAAGATTCTAGCAGCCGTATTAAGTACTAATTGAAGTTTGTTTACTGATTTATCAGGGTAACCAGAGAATAGAACATTGCAATAATCTAATCTTGAGGTAACAAAAGCATGGATTAGTTTTTCTGCATCAATTTTTGATAAATAATTTCTGATTTTTGCAATATTCCGAAGATGGAAAAATGCTGTCCTTGAAATATATTTTATGTGATCGTCAAATGAGAGATCCGGGTCAAGGGTCACTCCAAGGTTTTTGACGTTTTTTTGTGAAATGACTATACATCCGTTTAGGTTCAGCGTAAGGTCTGTCAATAAATCTCTCTGTTTCTTAGGTCCTAAAACTAGCATTTCAGTTTTATCTGAATTTAGGAGCAGAAAATTCTCTGTCATCCACCTTCGTATATCTGAAACACAAGCTTCCATAGTGGCTAATTTAGGGGCTTCTCCATGTTTCATAGCAATATACATCTGCGTGTCATCGGCATAGCAGTGAAAATTGACATTATGTTTTCGAATTACATTACCCAAAGGTAACATATAGAGTGAGAACAGAAGTGGTCCTAAGACTGAGCCTTGTGGAACACCAAAGCATACCTTTGATTTGTTAGAGGATAAGCCATCTACACAAACAAACTGAAGTCTATCTGATAAATAAGATCTAAACCAATCGAGAACATGTCCTCTTAGCCCAACAAGGGTCTCTAATCTCTCCAAGAGAAGGGAGTGATCAATAGTGTCAAAGGCAGCACTAAGATCAAGAAGCAATAGGAGAGATGCAGAACCTTTGTCAGAAGCCAATAAAAGGTCGTTTACCACCTTAACAAGTGCAGTCTCAGTGCTATGATGGGGTCTAAAACCGGACTGAAGTTTTTCATATATATTATTTGTCTTCAGAAAGGCCGTAAGTTGTAGTGAGACAGATTTTTCTAGGATTTTTGAAAGAAACGGGAGGTTTGATATTGGTCGGTAGTTTTTTAGGATGTCTGGGTCTAAGTTACATTTTTTTAGCAGAGGCTTAATTTCTGCAATTTTTAGTGAGGTTGGCACTGATCCGGAGGACAGGGAGCAATTTATTATGTTCAACATTGATGGGCCAAGCACAGGAAGTAACTCCTTAAGTAATTTAGTTGGAATTGGGTCTAGTTGACAGTTGGTTGATTTTGAACTATTTATTAATTTTGTAAATGTTTCAAGAGACACAGGTACAAAAGATTCAAGAGTCGCCATTGAAACTAAATCAGGGCAGCTCTGCGGGCTCACAGTACAACAAAGTTTTTGAGAACTAAGGCAGTTAAGGGTACAATTTGCAATTTCTTTTCTAATGTTCATTATTTTTTCATCGAAGTAGTTCATGAATTCATCACAACTAAAGTGAAGACCCACTTCATTGGTTAAACATTGCTTTTTAGTGAGTTTTGCAATTGTGTCAAAAAGAAATTTAGGATTATTTTTGTTTGTGTCGATTAGATTAGATAAGTAGGCTGATCGAGCACTTATAAGTGATTTGCGGTATAGCACAGTACTATCAATCCAGGCTAGTCTAAATACTTCTAACTTCGTGGAGCGCCACTTTCGCTCCAATTTTCTGGAGGCTTGCTTAAGTGTTCTAGTAGTGTCAGTGTACCAGGGAGCAAGTTTCTTATTTCGTATTGGTTTTGTTTTTAGGGGTGCCACAGCATCTAAAGTCTTATGCAGTATATCGTTTAGATCCTCTATTTGATTGTGTATAGATGATGTAGCTCTACCATCATTTAGCAGGCCGAACGAGCCTGGAAGTGCGTCAATAAATTTATTAGTAGTCATAGAATTTATGCAACGGGTTTTAAAGATCCCTACCTGGGGGCAAAAGTGTCACTTGTTTTAATGCTAAATGTTATAAGATTATGGTCAGATAAACCAGGATTTTGAGGAAAAATAGTTAGATCAATTACATTTATTCCCTTTGACAACACTAAATCTAAAGTATGATTGTGACAGTGCGTAGGTCCTGAAACGTGCTGGAGAAAACCTACCGAGTCAATTATGGCATTAAATGCCTTTTGAAGAGGGTCATTGGTATTTTCCATATGGATGTTAAAATCACCAGCGATTAAAATTGAATCTGCCATGACTACAATGTTGGACAAGAATTCTGGAAACTCACTTAGGAACAATGTGTACGGCCCAGGAGGCCTGTAGATAGTAGCTATCAAAAACGAGGTATTGCCCTGATTTGTTCTCATAAGTAATACTTCAAAAGACACAAACCCAGTGATTTGTTTTAATGAAAGATTATATTGTGTAGCATAAATATTAGCAACACCCCCTTTACGGGATGCACGGGGAATCTGATCACTGGTGTAACCTGGAGGAAGCTTCATTTAAAGGAATAAATTCATCAGGCTTAAGCCAGGTTTCACACAGGGCAATTAGGTCTAATTTATGATCAGTAATTAATTCATTTACTGTAATTGCTTTTGAGGTAAGTGATCTAATATTTAGGAGACCTATTTTTAGATATGAGATGTTAATGTCAGTTTTATTTATGACTGGACTAATTGAGGGGCTTATATTAACAAGGTTGCTTTTATTAACACTACCTTTTTTTATTTTATTGAGCCTATTTTTAATGACGGTGTCGATGGTGCAGGGTTTGCTGACTGCTCTGGCTATGCTATCAGCAGATCCCACTAGACTAGCAGGCTGGCTAACAGCCTGCTGCCTGACCTGCACCCTATCTCATGTTAACACTATAGGAGTGAGTCTCCTAGCTATATTCCTAGACAAAAGAAGAGCACCTCTCCAGCTAGGATGGAGTCCGTCGCTCTTCAGCAGATCAGGCTTGACCCTGTTCCTGGGCGAGTCCCAAAACCTGGCCAATTATCCACGTAACCTATCGATTGCGACGGGCAGAACTCCGTCTTCAGCCAGCGATTGAGCTGTGAGAGTCTGCTGTAGATCTCATCACTGCCCCTAGCTGGCAGGGGGCCAGAGACTATTACTCGATGCCGACACATCTTTTTAGCTAAACTACACGCTAACGCTAGGTTCTGCTTCGTAACCTCTGACTGCCTCATCCTAACATCGTTAGTGCCAACGTGAATAACAATATCTCTATACTCCCTACGCTTTCCAGTTTTAGACTTCGCTAGCACCAACTCCAGATTAGCGGCTACGTCGGTGGCCCTGCCCCCCGGTAAACAATGAATGATCGCTGGCTGATCCTCTAATCTAATACTGCGAGTAATGGAATCGCCAATAACTAGCGTTTTCAGTTTTTCCGGGCTGCCAGCAGAAATTGCAAGCCGTTCGTTCCCATCAGAGCACGGCTCGGGCAGTGGTTCCGACTCTAAGGGAGAAAATCGGTTGGAAAGACTAATTTTCGCCGGTCGGTAGCAATTCTTTCCAGTAGCCGAGAAAGACTTGAAGGAGTTGCCCGGCTGCCAGGGCTGTGCCGAGGGGCTAGCTCTATGCTGTGTTCCTAGTGGCACAGGCGCAATAGCTTGCCTGTCTACTCTACCATAAGCCTTCCCTGACACATGCACCTGTAACCGAGACTCTAACTTCGCTATCTTCTCTTGAAGGCGGTAGTTCTCCTTCAGGTTAAAAGTACACCGACTACAGTGAAAAGGCATAACACGAGTACTTAACTTTCTAGTGCGCAGATTAGTAGCACGACTTATCCAGACGGAGACACAGGAAGGTCCCGGTGAATGTTCGGATAAGTTTGTAAACTGTAAAACAAAATCAGGGAAATTAAGCAAGTAATTATATAAGTACGAACGAGAAAACTAAAGCTAGGTAGGCAGGAGCAACCGGGTGCGGCGCGTCCAGTTGGAGCAAACAGGAAACAGGAACTAGCACCAAACAGGTGCTACTATATACATCATTCATTCATTCATTGGTGGGTTGTTCTGGTTACAACACCGGTCCTGACACTGATCCCAGGTCAGACTTCAAAAGGCAGTGGATTGATGGCCATGGCCTGTATTAATTTCTAACAGAGCAATATAACTGATCCAGGAGCAGGCCCCAGTCTATAACACATGTGAAACATACAACAAGAGGAAATTTATAGACAGGTATATTTATAGACATCATATAGTAGGCTACATACATCATAGACATGCTCGTAACCGATAATTGGACGCATGTAAATGTTAATTAAAGTACATATACTCCCAGACATGCAAATTAGATTACATACTGTCACGACTCGTCGGGTGTAGTGTGGATGAAGCCAGGTGCAGAGCCAATGTATCCGTTTGGGTCAGGTTTATTTAAAGACGCAAACTCAAAACAAACCGTAAACGGCGACAAAAACACGTACTGGTCGAATGAAAGGAAAATGCGCATATAGCGACTTAAAACAAGCACCTTCAAACAACAATTCTAACGTGTTACAAAAACACTCACCTCTACAAACAATGTGACATGTAACAATGCGAAGCAATGAGTGCACTGCTCGCGACCCTCTTATATCCCATTGATTACAAGCAGAAACAGCTGAGTGACAAAACATAAACAAGGAAGTGAATCACCGAAAGGTCTGTGTAGCCACGCCCCCACACCATTCGTGACAGTATCCCCCACTAAAAGGCTAGCTCCCCAGATAGCCGAACGGAAACACAAAACCAAAACAAGGGAGCAACAGGGAGAGAACCCGCAGTCAAACCCAAAAGGGTCAGTCCAGGACCGCAGGTCCAGCCCTGAAAAGGCCTCGGTGGCTGAGAGGCCGCCATCTAGTGCGGCAGAGAGACCGCCATCTAGTGCGGCAGAGAGACCGCCATCTAGTGCGGCTGAGAGTCCGCCATCTTGTGCGGCTCAGAGTCCGCCATCTTGTGCGGCTCAGAGTCCGCCATCTTGTGCAGCTCAGAGTCCGCCGTCGTGGGCGACGTGGTGGCGGAGGCCATCGGGGGCGCAGTCGTGGCGGCGGCCATCGTGAGCGTAGTCGTGGCGGCGGCCATCGTGAGCGTAGTCGTGGCGGCGGCCATCGTGAGCGTAGTCGTGGCGGCGGCCATCGTGAGCGTAGTCGTGGCGGCGGCCATCGTGAGCGTAGTCGTGGCGGCGGCCATCGTGGCGTAGTCGTGGCGGCGGCTATCGTGAGCGTAGTCGTGGCGGCGGCCATCGTGGCGTAGTCGTGGCGGCGGCCATCGTGAGCGTCGTCGTGGCGGCGGCCATCGTGAGCGTAGTCGTGGCGGCGGCCATCGTGAGCGTAGTCGTGGCGGCGGCCATCGTGAGCGTAGTCGTGGCGGCGGCCATCGTGAGCGTAGTCGTGGCGGCGGCCATCGTGAGCGTAGTCGTGGCGGCGGCCATCGTGAGCGTAGTCGTGGCGGCGGCCATCGTGAGCGTAGTCGTGGCGGCGGCCATCGTGAGCGTAGTCGTGGCGGCGGCCATCGTGAGCGTAGTCGTGGCGGCGGCCATCGTGAGCGTAGTCGTGGCGGCGGCCATCGTGAGCGTAGTCGTGGCGGCGGCCATCGTGAGCGTAGTCGTGGCGGCGGCCATCGTGAGCGTAGCCGTGGCGGCGGCCATCGTGAGCGTAGCCGTGGCGGCGGCCATCGTGAGCGCAGCCGTGGCGGCGGCCATCGTGAGCGCAGTCGTGGCGGCGGCCATCGTGAGCGTAGTCGTGGCGGCGGCCATCGTGAGCGTAGTCGTGGCGGCGGCCATCGTGGCGTAGTCGTGGCGGCGGCCATCGTGAGCGTAGTCGTGGCGGCGGCCATCGTGAGCGTAGTCGTGGCGGCGGCCATCGTGGCGTAGTCGTGGCGGCGGCCATCGTGAGCGTAGTCGTGGCGCGGCCTTCGTGGTCGGCGATGCGGCAGCCGTTGTGGGCGGCGATGCGGCAGCCGTTGTGGGCGGCGATGCGGCAGCCATTGTGGGCGGCGATGCGGCAGCCATTGTGGGCGGCGATGCGGCAGCCATTGTGGGCGGCGATGCGGCAGCCATTGTGGGCGGCGATGCGGCAGCCAGTGTGGGCGGCGATGCGGCAGCCAGTGTGGGCGGCGATGCGGCAGCCATTGTGGGCGGCGATGCGGCAGCCATTGTGGGCGGCGATGCGGCAGCCATTGTGGGCGGCGATGCGGCAGCCATTGTGGGCGGCGATGCGGCAGCCATTGTGGGCGGCGATGCGGCAGCCAGTGTGGGCGGCGATGCGGCAGCCATTGTGGGCGGCGATGCAACAGCCATCTTGAGCGCTGGCGGCACGGCGGGAGCCATCGTGGACGCTGGCGTGACGGCGGCAGCCATCTTGGGCGCTGGCGGGACGACGGTAGCCATCTTGGACGCTGGCGTGACGGCGGGAGCCATCGTGGGCGCTGGCGTGACGGCAACAGCCATCTTGAGCGCTGGCGGGACGACGGTAGCCATCTTGGGCGCTGGCGGGACGGCAGGAACCATCGTGAACGCTGGCGTGACGGCGACCATCTCAGGCGCAAGCGTGGTGGCGACCATCTCAGGCGCTGGCTCCTGTAAATCCAGCCATGTCCTCCACCACGTCCTAATAACAGCCGAGGGCTGATCATCCAACCCCTCCGGGGGTTTTTCTGTCCCTGACGTCGGTGGCCGAAAAGGGTCTTCCCACTGCGGGGTTTGTGGCTGTAGCTCCAGCCATGTCCTCCACCACGTCCTAATAACAGCTGAGGGCTGTTCATCCAACCCCTCCGGGGGTTTTTCTGTCCCTGTCGTCGGCGGCAGAAAAGGGTCTTCCCACGGCGGGGGTAGTGGCTGTAGCTCCAGGGGTTTCCCTCCCCTGTCTGCAGCCCCGGAGCAGTGGGGGCCGTTCCTGCAGCACCAGGACCGTGGGTGCTCTCTCCGCGGTCCTCCCGGAACACCTCCTTAGCTCCCCCCCAAAAACCTTCTTGGGACGCCTTCGGGGTGCCCTCTTGCCTTCCTCCGGGAGGGACCGCGGACCCGATGTAATCGGCCCTGATAGCTGCATCGGTGGCTCATACCCGAAGTAAGCACGGAGGCGCCTATACTCCTCTTCGGGCGTCTCCGGCTTACCCCAGTCCCACTGCTCCGTGGTGCGACGGTGAGCTTCATCCTTCGGGGCGCTATAGCTTGCCCCCCCGAGGAATCCACTCACCGTCTGCTGGCTCCGCTGGCTTCTTTGTGGGCTTCGCATTCTGTCACGACTCGTCGGGTGTAGTGTGGATGAAGCCAGGTGCAGAGCCAATGTATCCGTTTGGGTCAGGTTTATTTAAAGACGCAAACTCAAAACAAACCGTAAACGGCGACAAAAACACGTACTGGTCGAATGAAAGGAAAATGCGCATATAGCGACTTAAAACAAGCACCTTCAAACAACAATTCTAACGTGTTACAAAAACACTCACCTCTACAAACAATGTGACATGTAACAATGCGAAGCAATGAGTGCACTGCTCGCGACCCTCTTATATCCCATTGATTACAAGCAGAAACAGCTGAGTGACAAAACATAAACAAGGAAGTGAATCACCGAAAGGTCTGTGTAGCCACGCCCCCACACCATTCGTGACACATACATACCAATGTCAATCTAGGTATCAGTTTCGCTTTCACAGATACGGCACAAATCCAACATACAAGAGCTGGTTTGTTAAGGCACTAAAATAAAGATGAATATTGGTAATTATAACGAAGTCTCTTTAAATCTGTCGGAATTTAGGATTTAATTAAAATAAGGTTTAATGTTATTATGTTTTCTCATTTACAGCAATTACGGCAGTTATAGTCATCGCGACCGTGGTTGGAACATGTGAGAATTTTGATTATTAATTGTGATCCGTAACTACGATTTAAATTTATCATACATTTTATGCAGTTTCGGCCAGTTTACCAAAAATGAATAAAGCACTGTTCTGGACTAACAAATCAGACTTCATGTGGATTCCCATCATCTGTGTCCACAAAACAGGAATTTATTGTATAATGATCTGCGATTTACAATTGTAATACCATTATGGTTATTATTAGTTGGTGAATGGTTCTCCTAAACATTGAGAGATTATTACAAAGGGCAATAACAACAAACTGCTACCATTGTATGGTTCATGAGTGATTGAACTCAATTGAAAATGCAAATCTTCTTTGCAATTCCTTTCTAGTTTGGCATGCATTTTTGGTGACAAATTCAAATTAACTGGAAAATGTATATATTCCATTAAGTGATGGGATATGCATAATCCCAGACAAATTAAAAAAATAAAATGTTGTGTAGGCCTATTTTTAAATACTTTGTGATATCCATAAATGGCAACAATATGGAACTGTAGACATTATGTCTGCGAGAGCTTCAATCACTGCCAACCTTCCCAGGAGAATCTCATCTAAAACCTCATAGGTTTTCATCAACTGCAGCTTCTTGTAAACCCGTGAGCTAGAGCTAGTCATAAAAAATGGGTTGGACCCTCCATTGAAATTTGTTTATACCATAGTGAATAGTTGCCCTTCTCAGGTTAACTGTTTGGTCCCACCCACAATATTTGATTGACAACTCAACCCAACACGACGTACCAACCAGTTTGCTTTACAAAGTTGTGCGTATTCGAGGACCAAAACTGCAATTTTGTTCAAAAATAAATATAGAAATTGGACATGATTTGGAAAGGCACACACCTGTCTATATAAGGTCCAACAGTTTACAGTGCAGGTCAGAGCACAAACCGAGTCACGTCCAAGTCCAAGCAATTGTCTGTAGACCTCCGAAACAGGATTATATCGAGGCACAGATCTGTACAAGGGTACGGAAATGTGCTTTAATAAAGTATTAAGCAAAGGCTGTGAATACTTATACATGCATGTTGTATTTTTATTCTCAATTTTTGGTCAATCAATTCAAAATGTAAAAAAATTAAAACGTAATTTAATCAATTTGGCAAACACTTTCCAAATGCACTGTACCAATAAATATTTTGAAAGATTAAATTAAGAAAAAGGACCCTATAGACCAGTTGCACAGAAGCTGAGGGTCCGACAGGTGTTTTGCACGCGTGCTGCCTCGTGGGGGGTTCAAGGGGTTCAAATACTTTCAAGCAGCACTATGTATGACCACAATCATTTGTGAATCTCCAATTTGACGATACATTTGTTTTTCACGTAGATCTTGTTATCCATGTCAAAATTCTACATTACATTGTTTATTTTTGTCCACTAGTGGGGGTATTGGTAGCGGCTCCAGCAGCGTTCGAAGGAATATACTATGGCGCCCCTGACATTGCAGTAAACTCCCTTGCTGCCGGCTTGATGGCATATACAGCCACTGCAAGTGGAGGCGCGGCTGCCCTTTTGCATGCTGCCGGTAATGATGACAGTCACATAAATACTCACATATGTTATCTCATTATAATCCCATGCTATACGTTGAACAACTCTGGGTTTTAATTTAATGTAATTTAAATTTCTAACATTAGAAAATGTAATGAAATTGTTTTCAGAACGTTAGATTGTAGATTGTTTGGTGAATGCCACAGTAACTGATGTATGTTGTTTCCATTTAGGTGCAGCCGGGTTGACTGCCTCTGCTACAGCAGCAGCAGCTGGTGTTGGAGGGGTAGTGGGAGGGGAAGTGGGAGAGACAGCGTTTGCAGTGACAGTGGCAGTGGGAGGAGCAGTGGGATATGTCGCCAGTTTATTCACCTGAAGACAAACATGAAGGAGTTACATGTTTTGTTGAGGTGTTGTTGTAAAGAAAAAAACTGTGCCCATATACCTGCAAAAGTGTGTACAATGAAGAAAAATTTAAAGCGCTTACCTTGGTGAGCTCTAATTTATTTTGAGGGAATTTGTAAAATGAAAAAAATATATATATATTTCAGTGTAATCCTTTTTTCCTCAAAAAACAGTGTCTAAGGGTGATGGTTTGTTTTAACATTATGATGATGACTGGGAATGTGTTATGCCAGCAGTAACATGGGGGGGATGCAATTAAACAACAACATTTTCTGAAGGTCATATTTGTAAGTATTTTCTTTCATCTCCCGAACGATTGGGCGTGTGTTATAAACCGTGAATCAAAAATAACGTTTCTGAATATATTTTTCAGTCATACATATTACATTTACTAAAACCACGGAACATGAGATAGTATCAGATTTGGGAGAAACTACCTGACGAAACTGTACAGTTTATACGTTTCTAACTCTTAGCACCCCTAAAACTTGGCGTAAGAAATGTTGTTATTCTAACATTTTCGTCTTTGACAAGGTTAAATAATATCCAAAACCTACTCCGTAGTTTGTGGTTTAAAATGTATGTGTTAAGGATGAAAATGAAAACACCCCCGCTTAGCAAATGGTGTCATCCTCTCCTCATCTACTTGTCCTCTACCTGCACCGCTCAGCACGAACGGCATCCAGTGAAACACACGCAGAGTGAGAGCCCGTTATGTAGTGTTGTCAATCAACTAAGTTACTCCAAAGCTCTGTCTCACACTTCTTTCATTTTACCATATCGGTGAGTACTGAAATCAGTATCCTGAATCACCATGGTACACCTATAATAAGTGTTAATTCCAGTGGCGGCTGGCCAATAGTGGGCGCTAGGGCGCCGCCCCCCCTAAGCCACAAAAAATAAAAAAATAATGATAATAACGATTGAAACATTAGTATGTCAATATTTGTGTGTTTTACATATGGAATGCACCCAGTAATATGTGTAAAATATGATAGAAAATCATATTCTCAACAATTCCTCTGCCTGTCTGTATGCCTCGGCAGATTTGTCACAGCTCTGGGGCGCAAGAGAACGCGCCCCAAAGAGGCGGGTCTATGTAGCAGTTAAACCAATTGCTAATTTAAGATATGAATGATTGACATAAACTTTAGCCAATCAGCGTTCTTAAATCGAATCCAAGAGGGGCGCATTTTTCTGCGCCCCAAGCTCGCCCTTGATAAAAGAAGGACCGGACTCTAGGGGCGCCAGTATATTCGTGGCTTCTATTAGCTGGTACATGAGGAAGGCTTGGCTAGCTGGGTGCACTCATGCTAGTGCTTTATTTTGCTTTCCGTGCTTCGATTGACCATGTGCTGGAGGAGCACCTGAAGACCGCTACCGTTTTTAAGGGCACGTCAAAGACGATACAGAACGAGCTGTTAGACTGCATGCTGACATCCTGGTTTTCAGCCAGCTGCAGAAGAGGAACATCAACCCTGTCTTCATTAAAGCACTTGTCCAGAGGTTCACAGACAGCATGATAACAATCAGGTAAATAACTATATTTACTATTGGCTGATAAAGCTGTTGTTGTTAGAAAGATGATTAGCTCACTTCCAACAGTGTTAAAGCCTAAATGTGTCTTGTCATCATGATTATCATAGAGCACATACCAATTATATATTTTTTGTATTTTAAATGGAAAGAGAAGACGCATTCAGACTTTGATAATAATGCAGGAATGTATTACACAGTTTGTAATAGGCTTATTCAGGTGTTCACCATGTCATTTTCTAGAAGAGTACTAGTTGTTATTGAAGATTAACTTTATTGTTATTCAGACTATTACTTACAGAGGACAAGTGCACAGCAGAACAAAATTATGTTGCATCCCTCTCTCAAATGTCATAGAAAAAGGCTTAAAAACATGATAACAAGTTAATAATGTACATCACAGGTTAAAAGCAGTTACTAGGTATAGTTTGTGTGTGTATGAGTCACTGGCTTTGTGTGTGTGTTGGGGGGTTACAGTGAATTAAGAGGTCTGATGGCAAGTTATCAAATTAAACTTTATTTTTTGGACCCAGGGCCTCCATTCCCTGTTTGTGTGGGGACAGTGCATCTGACGAGCAGCAGCAGCCCATAAAGCGATGGAGGATGCTGGGACCAGTAGAACAACAGAGGTTGGCTACAGAGGTATGTTGTGATGTAATTGGCAGTGTTTCCCCTATAACTTTTTTTTCAGGCCCAGTAGTATGTAGCCAAAACCCTGAACAATAAGCACCTTAGTAATCATATACTTGACCTGCACATTGGCATGTGTTCAGTCAGGATCACTTGCATCAAAGTAGCTTTATTGCAAATTAAAGCTGATGATGTATCTTTTGCAGGTATGTGACGCCATCCTGATCCATGCCAAGGAGAGGTTCTCCTTCACCCAGCACCTCATCAGTGCAACACTGTTCCTCGGAGATGTATCAATTCATTGTTGCAGTTCATGGGCACATTAACAATTAGTTACATTTAGTTTAATCATAAAATACTGTAAGCTATTCTTCCAGTCAAAGGTTCTGTTTTTTATATGCATATATAGGCTTGTGTTTGTGCAATATGATGTTTTTGTGTAAGAATGCCTTCTTTTTAATATTGGCATTAAATAATTACTACCTATTTCACTGAGCTCTGCTGTCCTGCATTTTGTGTTAAATTGTATTGCGATGGTAACAAAAACAAAAAGTATGGCACAGCCCCACCAAGAATATTTTTCACCAGCCGCCACTGGTTAATTCTCGAACTATTTTAGTCCAGCGGGTCGCCGCCGCTGTGGAGTAGCACAGGACCTGGGTGGGTGACTCGTCCATAGTCATAAACGGAGAGAAGTAGCGCAGATTATAATGTTCTTCTGCAAGACGCATGCAGTTCTGTTTATTAACTGCTAGAGCTTGAAACAAAAACAGCAGCGCGACAAATAAACTGCGTACCTGTGTAGTGCGTACCTGTGTAGTGGGTGTCAGGGCCATCTGTGTGATCTAGAGAATTACAGAACGGCCGGTACTCCAGGACGGCCGGCCCACCACCCGCCACAAACGCAGTCATCACCTCTCATCTCATCTCATCTTCAACCGCTTATCCGGGGTCGGGTCGCGGGGGTAGCAGCTCTAGCAGGGGACCCCAAACTTCCCTTTCCCGGGCAACATTAGCCAGCTCTGACTGGGGAATCCCGAGGCGTTCCCAGGCCAGTGTGGAGATATAATCTCTCCACCTAGTCCTGGGTCTTCCCCGAGGTCTCCTCCCAGCTGGACGTGCCTGGAACACCTCTCTAGGGAGGCGCCCAGGTGGCATTCTTACAAGATGCCCGAACCACCTCAACTGGCTCCTTTCTATGCAAAGGAGCAGCGGCTCTACTCCGAGTTCCTCTCGGATGACTGAGCTTCTCACCCTATCCCTAAGGGAGAGGCCAGCCACCTTTCTGAGAAAACCCATTTCGGCCGCTTGTACCCGCGATCTCGTTCTTTCGGTCATGACCCAGCTTTCATGACCATAGGTGAGGGTAGGAACAAAGATTGACCGGTAGATCGAGAGCTTTGCCTTTCGGCTCAGCTCTCTTTTCGTCACAACGGTGCGGTGAAGCGAATGCAACACCGCCCCCGCTGCTCCGATCCTCCGACCAAACTCCCGCTCCATTGTTCCCTCACTCGCGAACAGGACCCCGAGGTACTTGAACTCCTTCACTTGGAGTAAGGACTCATTCCCTACCCGGAGTAGGCACTCCACCGGTTTCCTGCTGAGAGTCATGGCCTCAGATTTAGAGGTGCTAACCCTCATCCCAGCCGCTTCACACTCGGCTGCGAACCGATCCAGTGAGTGCTGAAGGTCACCGACCGATGAGGCCATCAGGACCACATCATCCGCAAAAAGCAGTGATGTGACCATCAGCCCACCGAACGGGAACCCCTCCCCCATGACTACGCCTTGATATCCTGTCCATGAATATTACAAACAGGATTGGTGACAAAGCGCAGCCCTGGCGGAGGCCAACCCCCACCGGGAACGAATCCGACTTACTGCCGAGGACACGGACACAGCTCATGCTTTGAGCGTACAGAGATTGATGGCCCTGAGAAGAGACCCCCTCACCCCATACTCCCGCAGCACCTCCCACAAAGATCCCGGGGTACCCGGTCATACGCCTTCTCCAGATCCACAAAACACATGTAGACTGGATGGGCATACTCCCAGGCCCCCTCCAGGATCCTTGCGAGAGTAAAGAGCTGGTCCGTGGTTCCCCGGCCAGGACGAAAACCGCATTGTTCCTCTTCAATCTGAGGTTCGACTATTGGCCGAACCCTCCTTTCCAGCACTTTGGAGTACACTTTACCAGGGAGGCTGAGGAGTGTGATACCTCTGTAATTGGCACACACTCTCTGGTCCCCCTTTTTAAAGAGGGGAACCACCACCCCGGTCTGCCACTCCTCTGGCACTGTCCCAGACTTCCATGCAATGTTGAAGAGGCGTGTCAACCAAGACAGCCCTTCCCCACCCAAAGCTTTTAGCATTTCTGGACGAATCTCATCAGTCCCTGGGGCTTTGCCACTGTGGAGTTGTTTGACTACCTCAGCGACTTCCCCCAGGGAAACTGACGATGACCCTCCATCAGCCTCCAGCTCTGCCTCTGTACTAGAGGGCGTGTAGGTCGGATTCAGGAGCTCCTCAAAATGCTCTTTCCAGCGCCCGATCACATCATCAGTTGAGGTCAACAGTGTCCCATCCTTACTGTACACAGCTTGGATGGTTCCCGTTTTCCCCTTCTGAGGTGCCGAACGGTTTTCCAGAAGCATTTTGGTGCCGACCGAAAGTCCTTCTCCATAGCTTCTCCAAACTTCTCCCACACCCGCTGCTTTGCCTCTGACACGGCAGCGGCTGCAGCCCTTCGGGCCTGTCGGTACCCTGCAACTGCCTCCGGAGTCCCCAGGGCTAGCATATCCCTGAAGGCCTCCTTCTTCAGTCGGACAGCTTCCCTGACCACCGTGGTCCACCACGGTGTTCTAGGGTTACCACCCCTTGAGGCACCTAGGACCTTGAGACCACAGCTCACCGCCGCAGCTTCAGCAATAGAAGCTTTGAACATTGCCCACTCAGGTTCAATGCCCCCAACCTCCACAGGGATGCCTGAAAAGCTCCGCCGGAGGTGTGAGTTGAAGATCTTTCGGACAGGGGCCTCCTCCAGACGTTCCCAGTTCACCCGCACCACCCGTTTGGGCTTACCTGGTCTGTCCAAAGTCTTTCCCCACCCTCTGATCCAACTCACTACCAGATGGTGATCAGTTGACAGCTCTGCCCCTCTCTTCACCCGAGTGTCCAAAACATGCGGCCTTAGATCAGCCGATACGATCACAAAATCGATCATTGACCTTCGGCCTAGGGTGCTCTGGTACCATGTACACTTATGCGCCTCCTTATGTTCGAACATGGTGTTTGTTATAGACAATCCATGACTAGCACAGAAGTCCAATAACAAACGACCGCTCGGGTTTAGATCAGGGAGGCCGTTCCTCCCAATCACGCCTCTCCAGGTGTCTCCATCGTTGCCCACATGTGCGTTGAAGTCTCCCAGCAGAATGATGGAGTCCCCTACTGGAGCCCTATATAGGACTCCCTTCAGGGTCTCCAAGAAGGCTGAATACTCCGAACTGCTGTTTTTTGTAATTGAGATATCCCTGTTTGGAGTAGTGGTTAGAGCCCTTGGCTGCGGATCCGGATCCGTAGGTTTAAATCCCCAAACCAGATGTCTCAACCTTGTGAAATAGTTTTTAAACTTTTATTTTCAGCTAAACTTCAACATTTTAATTGTAAAATTCCACATGCAGTAGCTAATGTTAAGAAATATGTTGTGTGAACTCTCACAATAAGCTGGTGTTCTGAAAAGATCTAAAAAAAAAAAAAAACAAATCTGGATTTCTGAGTAAATTGAACCAATGTTAAAATGATTATGTTATTTTTCAATAGACATATTTTTGTTTTTGTGTGAAAAGAGGGTGGGTGTTGGCAGTGAGCACCCCTAAAGCTCTGACCCTAGAATCGCCCCTGATCAGACAATACATGCTCGCAAGTTAACCGCTAATTTGACGCATGCAAATGTTAGAGACTACATATCCTCCCAGATATGTAAATTAGACTATATATATGGAGTTAGATTAATGACGAAACTCCACAAACACACAAAGCGTGTTTTACGCACGCCCGGCGATTCAGCAAGGCGGAAAAATAGTGACAAAAGTCACGTGACAGTGTTTTGTACCTGAAGGATTTTTTTGTTTTGTACTTGAAGGATTTTGTTTTGTACTTGAAGGATTTAGTTTTGTACTTGAAAGATTTTAGTTTGTACTTGAAAGATTTTAGTTTGTACTTGAAGGACTTTGTTTTGTACTTGAAAGATTTTAGTTTGTACTTGAAAGATATTTTTGTCATTGAAGATAAACGTTTTTTATATGTGTAAAACATACTGTATTTGTTTGATAGGTACATTTCTTATTTGCAGAACAAAATGCATAAGTTTGTGAATTACGTTTTGTATTTGCAAACCACACTGAGTTTGTTTGTGAATCGCCGGGCGTGCGTAAAACACGCTTTGTGTGTTTGTGGAGTTTCGTCATTAATCTAACTCCATATATATACTTCAAAGCCAATTCGTTTCGCTTTCACAGATACCACAGGCACTAATCCAACACACAAGAGCTGTTTTGTTGAGGCACTGAAATAAAGATGAATATTAGTGGTAACGGAATCTCTTTATATTTGTCGGAAGTAAGTATTTAATCAAAATAAGGTTTATATGTTATTATGTTTTCTCATTTCCAGCAATTCCGGCAGTCGTCGCGATCGGGGCTGGAGCAGGTGAGAATTTGCATTATTAATTGTGATCCGTAACTACGATTAAAATGTATCATACATTTTATGCAGTTTAGGCCAGTTTCACAAAAGCACTGTCCTGGACTAACAAATCAGAATGTGGATTCCCATCATGTGTCCACGAAACTGGAACTGAGCTTATTATTGTATAATGATCAGCGCTTTAATGTAACAACATTATGATTACAATTAGGTGGTGAATGGTTGTCCTAAATTTTAAGAGATCATCACAAATGCCATTAACAACAAACTGCTACAATTTTATGGTTTAGAAGTGACTGAACTCAATTTCTTTTTCTTTTGACATGCATTTTTGGTGGCAAATTCAAATTAACTGGAAAATGTATATATTGCAATAACATTTCCGTGATGGGGTATGCATAAATCCCCGACAAATTGAAAACAAAATGGTGTGTAGGCCTATTTAAAAAAACTTTGTGATATCCATAAATGGTAACAATATGCAACTGCCAACTCTCATCTCAAACCTCCAGGTTCAACTGCAGCTTCTTGTAAACCCTGAGCCAGAGCTTTCATTTCCAACACAGTGTAAAAAAATGGGCTGGACCTTTCATGAAAATGTGTTTATAACTGAGAGAATAGTTGCCCTTCTCATGTTAACTGTTTGGTCCCACTCACAATGTTTGATTGACAAGTCAACCCAACTCGACATACCAACCGGTTTGCTTTACAAAGCTGTGCTGCTGCGTATGGAGGACCAAACCTGCCATTTTTTCGAAATAAATATTGAAATAAATAAATGTATACATTATAAAAATGTTACTAAATAATATAAAATTTATATTTAAAAAATATATTTATCACATGTACATCATTCACAGCCAATGCCATGACACTCAAAATTGAGCTCAGGTACTGTTTCCATTGGTAATGCTTGAGATTACAATTTGATTGGAGTCCACCTGTGATAAATTCAGTTGATTGGAAATGATTTGTAAAGACACACACCTGTCTATATAAGGTCCCACAGTTTACAGTGCATGTCAGAGCACAAATTGAGCCATGGACAAGTCCAAGCAATCATCTGTAGAACTCCCAGACAGGAATGTATCAAGACACAGATCTGGAAAAGGGTACAGAGAAATTTCAGCTGCATTGAAGCTCTCAATGAGCACAGTGGTTTCCATCATCCATAAATGGATGAAGTTAGGAACCACCAGGACTCATCCTAGAGTTGGTCGCCCAGGCCACTGAACAATCGGGGGGACAAGGACCTTAGAAGGTGTCCAGGAACCCGATGGTCACTCTGACAGAGCTCCAGTGTTGCATCATGCTGTGGGGATGTTTTTCAGTAGCAAGAACTGGGAGACTAGTCAGTTTGAGGAAAATTGAGGAAAAGATGAATGCAGCAATGTACACCTGGCCCAGAGCACTCTGGACCTCAGATTACGACAATAGTTAATCTTCCAAAAGGACAACGACCCTAAGCACACAGCGAAGAAAACAACGAAGTGGCTTTGGGACAACCCTGTGAATGTCCTTGAATGGCCCAGCCAGAGCCCAGACTTGAACTCGATTGAACATCTCTAAAGAGATTTGGAAATGGTTGTGCGCCGACACTTCTCAATAAACCTGATGGAGCTTGAAAGGGCAGACGTAGCTTTGACTAGAATGTCCAGAAATTAATGGAATAGATCCACAGGAGTTGTTTCCCTAATGTTAGCATCATCTCTCTGGAAGAAAAACACTGTCTGTGTCAGAGAAAACACACTGGTTCAAATTTATTAATGAGTTCATGGTGAACTGAAATCAAAATCTGCAATTGCACAAGGGATTCAAATACTTTCATGCAGCACTATGTATGACCACAGTCATTTCTGAATCTCCAATCTGACAATACATTTGTTTTTTTCATAAATAATACATCTTGTTATCTAACGTCAAAATGCTACAATTACATTGTTTATTTTTGTCCACTAGTGGGGGCAGTGGTTGCGGCTCCAGTAGTCTTAACAGCTGTTGGCTTTACAGCCGCTGGCATTGCAGTAAACTCCATTGCAGCCAGCATGATGGCCTCCGCAGCCACTGCAGGTGGTGGAGGTGTGGCGGCTGGAAGCTTGGTTGCAGGTTTACAGGCTGCAGGTAATGACAGTCACATACCCAACCATGTTTAAAATCAATATCAAACTACACATTGAACTGCTTTCTGGGTATGAATTTCATGTAATGTAAATTTAGAGCGTTTTAGAGCGTTAGATTGAATATTGGTTGGTGAATGCCGCAGTAACTAATGTATGTTGTTTCCATTTAGGTGCAGCCGGGCTGGGTACCTGTGCCACAGCAGCGGTGGCAGCAGTGGGAGGGGCAGCGGGTTATGTCAGCAGTTTGTTCACCTGATGACAAAACATGAAGAAGTTGCTGTTTTTTGACAAAATTTTTGTAGATGTGTTGTTGTAAAAAAACAGTAGCCATATCTGCATTGTGTGCAATGAAGGAAATTACAAAGCTCTTTGTTTGTTTTGATGAGCTCTACTTAATTATGAGGGAATTTCTAATGAAAAACAATATATATGTATAATTCCGTGTAAAACTGTTTTCCTCAGTTAAAGATGCGATACTTCCTACTAGCACTTTTCGTGTCAGGGGTCATGACTTTAATGTAGTCTCTACTAACGTGTAAATGAGACCTCTAGATGTATGTCACGCTGACCTTCTGATATATGGATAATATAGTGAAATGGTGTCTATGGGTGGTGGTTTGTTTTAATGTTATAATGATGACTGTGTTATGCTAACAGCACCTGGTGAGGGAGCACTGTTAAAATACTAAAACACTTTACATTTTCTAAAGCTAATGTCTGAATGTCATTTAATTCCTCTCCCAATAGAATGGGTGTGTGTTTAAACTGTAAGTGAAAGATAAATAAACCTTCCCTCTAAATAAACATTGACCTTGTCTGAATCATTCAATTCATTTTGCAGTCATACAAATACCACACTAAACATGAGTTGGTATCAGATGAGTGCTTTGGGACAAACAACCTGCCAAAACTGTGCAGTTAACACTAAAAAAGTTCCTGTGTCACATATGTGGTGGGGTTTGTGTTCTACACAGTGCCTTTAAGGTGAGAACTTAATGTTTTGTTCCTCTTTTACTAATGCTCTCATCTGGAGTGAATTAGATATTAGTTGGGTATTTAAGGTTCTAGGGAGTGTCACTAGTTTGTCGGTTATTATTCCAAGT
The DNA here is from genome assembly GCA_029465975.1 of Dallia pectoralis. NCBI lineage: Eukaryota > Metazoa > Chordata > Actinopteri > Esociformes > Umbridae > Dallia > Dallia pectoralis. The sequence goes on from CM055757.1 coordinate 8,599,751, forward strand.
CACAGATGTACGTAGGTGAGTGTTGGTTTATGGTTAACTGTGTTTGTATTTTAGTTAGTCGCCATCTATGCGCAATATGATTTCATTCCCAGTTATTGTTTTTTCTGTCCGTAGTTTAGTGTTTGCTTTTTGTTTATTACTACAAGTGGGCACTTTTCTGACCACGCCTACGTCATCAGTTCGCCTTCAGTGAGACCAAAAGAAAAACGAAGGGACTCATCACACCTTACCCCCATCAAGGGTACTCAATCAAAAAAGATCAGGTTAAATCAAACAAACGATGAGCGGCCAACTACGGTGTGCAAGGAACATGGTATTCGGTTTGCAGAGGACTTTACAAAAGAGGACCGTGAAATGCGCGCGGCTCTGTGGCCCATTAATGAAAAAGCAAGAAAGCAAGGTGAGAAGGCGTTTTACAAAGGTCCTTACGGATTTATTAATGGTTGGCGCATCACAGGCTTGGACTAATAAGGGAATAACTATAATATATCGGGAAGTTGAATGTATGAAGTAACAAGAGAGACTCCTTGACTTAGCTTGGTCCCTATCACTCATCTCAGTAGAGAAAGTAGGGTAGTTCTATTTTTGTTTATGCGTTTTTACTGGTAGTTCTTTAGTAAGCCAGTGTTGACAGTTTATGTTTACGTTAAAACATTCCTTAGTTTGCACTTCTTTGAATTCACGAGGTCTTAAAAATAATATTAAAAGGAAAGCAATATTTTTATTTTGCAAAGTCGAGGTTCTAACTGTATTTTTCTGCAGGAAACCCATTCAAGCCCAAATGACTGTGCTTTCTGGACTAGCCAATGGGGTGGAAAAACTGTATAGTCACGGTTCAACCCATTCCGCAGGGGTTGCTATTTTGTTTAATAATTGCCCAGGGGATATTGTAACATCTAAAGTTGACGAAAACGGGCATTGGATAGCTGTGGTTCTAGACGTTGAAGGGACTTTCTTTATTTTGATTAATCTTTATGGTTACAATAATAACAACCAGAATTTTATTTTACTTAACAAATTGGTGAGTTTGCGGTTGGTGCTTTGCTGGTAAAAAAATTAAGTGTCAACTAAACTCCAAAAAGGTTCTGTCTTGGGTAGGATCATGTGGTACCATATATATATTTATGATACCACAGGCACTAATCCAACAAGAGCTGTTTTGTTGAGGCACTGAAATAAAGATGAATATTAGTGGTAACGGAATCTCTTTATATCTGTCGGAAGTAAGTATTTAATCAAAATAAGGTTTATATGTTATTATGTTTTCTCATTTCCAGCAATTCCGGCAGTCGTCGCGATCGGGGTTGGAGCAGGTGAGAATTTGCATTATTAATTGTGATCCGTAACTACGATTAAAATGTATCATACATTTTATGCAGTTTAGGCCAGTTTCACAAAAGCACTGTCCTGGACTAACAAATCAGAATGTGGATTCCCATCATGTGTCCACGAAACTGGAACTGAGCTTATTATTGTATAATGATCAGCGCTTTAATGTAACAACATTATGATTACAATTAGGTGGTGAATGGTTGTCCTAAATTTTAAGAGATCATCACAAATGCCATTAACAACAAACTGCTACAATTTTATGGTTTAGAAGTGACTGAACTCAATTTCTTTTTCTTTTGACATGCATTTTTGGTGGCAAATTCAAATTAACTGGAAAATGTATATATTGCAATAACATTTCCGTGATGGGGTATGCATAAATCCCCGACAAATTGAAAACAAAATGGTGTGTAGGCCTATTTAAAAAAACTTTGTGATATCCATAAATGGTAACAATATGCAACTGCCAACTCTCATCTCAAACCTCCAGGTTCAACTGCAGCTTCTTGTAAACCCTGAGCCAGAGCTTTCATTTCCAACACAGTGTAAAAAAATGGGCTGGACCTTTCATGAAAATGTGTTTATAACTGAGAGAATAGTTGCCCTTCTCATGTTAACTGTTTGGTCCCACTCACAATGTTTGATTGACAAGTCAACCCAACTCGACATACCAACCGGTTTGCTTTACAAAGCTGTGCTGCTGCGTATGGAGGACCAAACCTGCCATTTTTTCGAAATAAATATTGAAATAAATAAATGTATACATTATAAAAATGTTACTAAATAATATAAAATTTATATTTAAAAAATATATATATCACATGTACATCATTCACAGCCAATGCCATGACACTCAAAATTGAGCTCAGGTACTGTTTCCATTGGTAATGCTTGAGATTACAATTTGATTGGAGTCCACCTGTGATAAATTCAGTTGATTGGAAATGATTTGTAAAGACACACACCTGTCTATATAAGGTCCCACAGTTTACAGTGCATGTCAGAGCACAAATTGAGCCATGGACAAGTCCAAGCAATCATCTGTAGAACTCCCAGACAGGAATGTATCAAGGCACAGATCTGGAAAAGGGTACAGAGAAATTTCAGCTGCATTGAAGCTCTCAATGAGCACAGTGGTTTCCATCATCCATAAATGGATGAAGTTAGGAACCACCAGGACTCATCCTAGAGTTGGTCGCCCAGGCCACTGAACAATCGGGGGGACAAGGACCTTAGAAGGTGTCCAGGAACCCGATGGTCACTCTGACAGAGCTCCAGTGTTGCATCATGCTGTGGGGATGTTTTTCAGTAGCAAGAACTGGGAGACTAGTCAGTTTGAGGAAAATTGAGGAAAAGATGAATGCAGCAATGTACACCTGGCCCAGAGCACTCTGGACCTCAGATTACGACAATAGTTAATCTTCCAAAAGGACAACGACCCTAAGCACACAGCGAAGAAAACAACGAAGTGGCTTTGGGACAACCCTGTGAATGTCCTTGAATGGCCCAGCCAGAGCCCAGACTTGAACTCGATTGAACATCTCTAAAGAGATTTGGAAATGGTTGTGCGCCGACACTTCTCAATAAACCTGATGGAGCTTGAAAGGGCAGACGTAGCTTTGACTAGAATGTCCAGAAATTAATGGAATAGATCCACAGGAGTTGTTTCCCTAATGTTAGCATCATCTCTCTGGAAGAAAAACACTGTCTGTGTCAGAGAAAACACACTGGTTCAAATTTATTAATGAGTTCATGGTGAACTGAAATCAAAATCTGCAATTGCACAAGGGATTCAAATACTTTCATGCAGCACTATGTATGACCACAGTCATTTCTGAATCTCCAATCTGACAATACATTTGTTTTTTTCATAAATAATACATCTTGTTATCTAACGTCAAAATGCTACAATTACATTGTTTATTTTTGTCCACTAGTGGGGGCAGTGGTTGCGGCTCCAGTAGTCTTAACAGCTGTTGGCTTTACAGCCGCTGGCATTGCAGTAAACTCCATTGCAGCCGGCATGATGGCCTCCGCAGCCACTGCAGGTGGTGGAGGTGTGGCGGCTGGAAGCTTGGTTGCAGGTTTACAGGCTGCAGGTAATGACAGTCACATACCCAACCATGTTTAAAATCAATATCAAACTACACATTGAACTGCTTTCTGGGTATGAATTTCATGTAATGTAAATTTAGAGCGTTTTAGAGCGTTAGATTGAATATTGGTTGGTGAATGCCGCAGTAACTAATGTATGTTGTTTCCATTTAGGTGCAGCCGGGCTGGGTACCTGTGCCACAGCAGCGGTGGCAGCAGTGGGAGGGGCAGCGGGTTATGTCAGCAGTTTGTTCACCTGATGACAAAACATGAAGAAGTTGCTGTTTTTTGACAAAATTTTTTGTAGATGTGTTGTTGTAAAAAAAACAGTAGCCATATCTGCATTGTGTGCAATGAAGGAAATTACAAAGCTCTTTGTTTGTTTTGATGAGCTCTACTTAATTATGAGGGAATTTCTAATGAAAAACAATATATATGTATAATTCCGTGTAAAACTGTTTTCCTCAGTTAAAGATGCGATACTTCCTACTAGCACTTTTCGTGTCAGGGGTCATGACTTTAATGTAGTCTCTACTAACGTGTAAATGAGACCTCTAGATGTATGTCACGCTGACCTTCTGATATATGGATAATATAGTGAAATGGTGTCTATGGGTGGTGGTTTGTTTTAATGTTATAATGATGACTGTGTTATGCTAACAGCACCTGGTGAGGGAGCACTGTTAAAATACTAAAACACTTTACATTTTCTAAAGCTAATGTCTGAATGTCATTTAATTCCTCTCCCAATTGAATGGGTGTGTGTTTAAACTGTAAGTGAAAGATAAATAAACCTTCCCTCTAAATAAACATTGACCTTGTCTGAATCATTCATTTCATTTTGCAGTCATACAAATACCACACTAAATGAGGTTTACTAACAAGGTTCGGGAGGAGGACTTTCAGCTAATTAATTACAGGTGGAAGCTCTCAGCAATCAACGACTAGGGTACATATAGACTCAGCAGTCTTACCTCGCTCCGCTGACAGCTCGCAGCAGCTTCTCTCGCCCAGATACTACTCGTCTCGCTAAAGCGCTTCCTCCGCGGAAGGCACTAGCAATCCCAGGAATGTCCCCCGCAAGTCGCGGGTCTCCCGACCATTTCGGTCATGCCGGACGCCACTCCTGAGCTCAGGGCTTCTCGCGGCCGCACTCCGGCCCGACCATCCGCGCGTTCACCCGGACGCCGGTACCAGGCTTCGCCGCCCCCAGCAAAACCACCACCTTCTTCCCCGGCCTCCTCCTGCCGCTCGACCATCCCGACGATCCCTCCCGTCGGGAACTGGACCGTAGCCGGGCTAAGACAAGCGCTGGGCAAGTCGGACCCACAGGTCTCAAGGAAGACGCACAAAGCGGAGCCGTACGACCTATATGTCTTTTGCAGGGCAAAACCCGCAGGGCTCAAAATATACCGCCCCAGGCAACTCCGTCGGCCTCCCGCTCAGGACACGGCTCGCTTTGCTCCGCCAATGCCTCTGCCGCCGCAGCGCCGCATTCGGACGAGCCCAGCGGCTCCCCTTTAACAGCTCAGCCTTGTACCCCTAATAACCCTCTCCCTTTCCAGCGGCCCCGAGCTCCGGCCCCGGGCACTAGCGCGAAGCTTTCGCAGCCAGCAGTACAGGCTAACCCTCGCCTCCAGTCTCTCTACCCTCCAGGTGCCAACCCCGCCCACTGGCAGCGGCACAACCCCGCCCACCGGCAGTGGCCCGCAGGCCCGCAGCCCCACAGCTCCAAACCAGCGCGGGCCCGCCCCCGCTCGCTGCGCAAGCTCACTCTTCATCCTTCCAGCCGCCATTCCCCCTCCCCTCCTCCCCACTCCGGTTCGAGCAACCCTATTTGTCCACCAGCTACGTACCTCGTACAGCAACCACCAGCGCAACCCACTGAACCCAGGTCTCCGCTCTTATCGAAGGCAGGCAGATCGGTGATAATTTCAACGCGGGCGGATGCCATAGAGCACGCAGCCGTTCCATGCATATTTGTAGTTCTGCGGCGGCGTACGTCCAGCCTAAACCCGCAAATAAAACATCCAAATTATTCGACGACTCCCGTAAAAAATAATAATAAATAAATAAATTAAAATTTTCACGCATGCATTTCGAACGGCCATCCACCCGGACGAGATAAAAACGCATTTTTATCAACCTGTCAGCCCCACGCAATTCCCGTTCCCAAGTGTTAACAGCCTGTCCCCTCTCGACGAATCTTCGCTTAAATTCCACGGCATAGACCAGGCATCTACATGATTAAAATCGCGGGTCGGGGTGCCTGGCTGGCCAAAGTTGACGTTACATGCGCTTTCAAAGTCATGCCCATCCATCCCGACTCATGGCATCTCTTTGGAGTCCGCTGGCTCGAGAAATACTATTTCGCCGTACGTCTAACGTTCGGATGCAAAAGCAGCCCTAAGATATTCGACATGCTATCAGAAGCAGTCTGCTGGATCCTGTCAAACAACTACGCCATCCCCCATCTCATTCACCTGCTAGACGATTTTCTAATAATCTCGCCTCCCAACGCCATACCAGCCGCGCACCTCCTCTCAGTCCAAAACGTTTTCTCCGAGCTAGGAATCCCCCTCGCAGAGGAGAAAACCATGGGCCCTGCGACGTCCATCGAGTTTCTAGGGATTAATTTGGATTCTAGGGAATTCCAAGCATCCCTACCAAAGGAGAAAATCGACCGAATAATTCTCGTCTCCTCTACCTTCCTCGAGAAATCTTTCCTCTCGAAACGCGAACTCTTATCCCTGCTCGGCCATTTAAACTTCGCAATGCGCATCATCCCGCAGGGTCGCCCCTTTATATCGCATCTCCTCTCACTCGCGTCCTCGGTCCACTCGCTAGAGGACCCCATTTCCTTAACCCATGCATGCCGCGACGAACTCAGGCTGTGGGTAACATTTCTGAAACAGTGGAACGGCCTATCGTTTTTCTACAAAAACCTCGTCGCGACCCCCACCGACATCCAACTGTTCACAGACGCCGCCCCCTCAATCGGGTTCGGGGATTCTACCAAGGTCGTTGGTTCGCGGCTCCGTGGCCACCTCAGTTCCAGGAAATACCGCAATCCTCAGCGTTATTCGAGCTCTACCCCCTCGTAGTGGCAGCTTTCCTATGGGGAAAGGAATGGGCCTCTACAAGCATCCTAGTGCATTGCGACAATGAGGCTACCGTGCACTGCATTAACAGAGGCCGCTCCCACTCACCCGCTCTGATGCCACTCTTAAGGCGCCTCACCTGGATCGCAGCTTGCGACCAATTCATTATCATCGCTAAGCATATTCCCGGGTCAGAGAACCAAATCGCTAACTCCCTGTCTTGCTTTCTGTTTCAGAAATTCAGGACGCTGGCTCCGGAGGCGGACCATATCCCTACTCCGGTCCTCGCTATTCAGAATTGGTATTCCCGTAAACCTGATGCACGGCGCTCCCTCCCCGAAATAAGCAACCCAAGTGCCGCAGCACACCCGCCCCAGCCCAAGTGCCGCAGCACACCCGCCCCAGCCCAAGTGCCGCAGCACACCCGCCCCAGCCCAAGTGCCGCAGCACACCCGCCCCAGCCCAAGTGCCGCAGCACACCCGCCCCAGCCCAAGTGCCGCAGCACACCCGCCCCAGCCCAAGTGCCGCAGCACACACGCCCAAGTGCCGCAGCACACACGCCCCAGCCCAAGTGCCGCAGCACACACGCCCCAGCCCAAGTGCCGCAGCACACACGCCCCAGCCCAAGTGCCGCAGCACACACGCCCCAGCCCAAGTGCCGCAGCACACACGCCCCAGCCCAGTGCCGCAGCACACACGCCCCAGCCCAAGTGCCGCAGCACACACGCCCCAGCCAAGTGCCGCAGCACACCCGCCCCAGCCAAGTGCCGCAGCACACCCGCCCCAGCCAAGTGCCGCAGCACACCCGCCCCAGCCAAGTGCCGCAGCACACCCGCCCAAGTGCCGCAGCACTCCAGCCCAGCCAAGTGCCGCAGCACTCCAGCCCAGCCAAGTGCCGCAGCACAGACGCCCCAGCCAAGTGCCGCAGCACAGACGCCGCAGCACACACGCCCCAGCCAAGTGCCGCAGCACAGACGCCGCAGCACACACGCCCCAGCCAAGTGCCGCAGCACAGACGCCGCAGCACACACGCCCCAGCCAAGTGCCGCAGCACACCCGCCCAAGTGCCGCAGCACTCCAGCCCAGCCAAGTGCCGCAGCACACCCGCCCAAGTGAGATGCTGCGTGAGGAAACCTCCCGGGCAAGCACTCACCTTCCTGAACATACCTCCTTTCCGTCCAGCGAGCTTCGGTCTCACAGCGGTCGGAATAGGAATCCATACAAAACGGGCTTGGTCCCACAGCAAAAGCTCCCACATTTTCTCTTTCATCCACCGAGCATACGGTCTCCAGCAGATGCCGCGTGAGGTAACCTCCCGGGCAAACACTCACCTTCCTGTACGTCCAGCGAGCATCGGTCTCACAGCGGTCGGAATAGAAACTATACCAAGCGGGCATCGGTCCCACAACAAACGTTCAAACGCCCCACGTCCACAGGCCAGCAGGGCCCATCCAGTCCAGGCCGTGAACCGCCTTACAGGCCCCCGCGCATACATACAGACCCTTCCTCGAGACGCCAGTCCGCCAAGCTCGGCACTCTGGGGTGTTTTTAATCCGGCGGCTGTCCTCTGCTCCTTAGCGTTAGGGGGGTACTCTGGGTTCGGGCCGAATTCCGAGCCCGGAGCCCCGGGCCGGATTCCGAGCCCGGAACCCTCCCTCCGGACAGCACGCCAAATACGCATTAAACCTATCCCTTAATTGGCATGTAAGTGCGAACTCGTGAAATGAGGTTTACTAACAAGGTTCGGGAGGAGGACTTTCAGCTAATTAATTACAGGTGGAAGCTCTCAGCAATCAACGACTAGGGTACATATAGACTCAGCAGTCTTACCTCGCTCCGCTGACAGCTCGCAGCATCCCCCCACCACCCCTTCTCCGCTCAAATTCTAGTCCTAACCACTTACATGCGGGGGGGGGTACTCTGGGTTCGGGCCGAATTCCGAGCCCGGAGCCCCGGGCCGGATTCCGAGCCCGGAACCCTCCCTCCGGACAGCACGCCAAATACGCATTAAACCTATCCCTTAATTGGCATGTAAGTGCGAACTCGTGAAACATGAGTTGGTATCAGATGAGTGCTTTGGGACAAACAACCTGCCAAAACTGTGTAGTTAACACTAAAAAAGTTCCTGTGTCACATATGTGGTGGGGTTTGTGTTCTACACAGTGCCTTTAAGGTGAGAACTTAATGTTTTGTTCCTCTTTTACTAATGCTCTTATCTGGAGTGAATTAGATATTAGTTGGGTATTTAAGGTTCTAGGGAGTGTCACTAGTTTGTCGGTTATTATTCCAAGTCACAGATGTACGTAGGTGAGTGTTGGTTTATGGTTAACTGTGTTTGTATTTTAGTAAGTCGCCATCTATGCGCAATATGATTTCATTCCCAGTTATTGTTTTTTCTGTCCGTAGTTTAGTGTTTGCTTTTTGTTTCAAATAAACACTACAAATGTAAATATTGACTCTGCAACTGGCTCTTCTCCGCACTACACCTTGGAACATGTGGCATCCTGACTCTATTAGCATGTTAGAATTATAAAGAAGCTAACATAAATAGAGCTTCATAATTGAGGGTTTATAAATAAAGCTTAATAAAAAGAGCTTCATTAAAACTGGATCCGCCTCCGTGGCTGAAGCTGCTGCTTGGAAGGCCCCCAACGGAGCCACCTCCCCTGCGGTTCCCCACTCTCCCTCCCTTCAGTTCATTGGTGTTTGCCTGACCTGTCTGGGGAGGGGGGGGGGGTACTTTTTGGTTCGCCACCTTTTAGCCTCTGTTTAGGCTATCGTAATCACGCACACCAGGTTTCAGTTGGGTGATTAGGAGTTCTATTTCGGTCAGTCAGCTATGTTGTGGAAATGGGAGGCCCCTTGCAGGGAGGGAAATGGCTAATTGGTGATACAAGGTCTCAGGTGTGACCTAGTAACACAAAGAGGAGGGAAAATGTCTAATTGGGCCCAATTTGGAAATTTTTTCACTTAGGGATGTACTAACTTTTGTTTCCAGCGGTTCAGACTGTGTGTTGAGTTTTTTTGAGGGGACAGCGAATGTACACTGTTATACAAGCTGCACACTCTTTACTTTACATTCTAGCAAAAGTGCCATTTCCTCAGTGTTGTCACATGAAAGATATAATCAAATGTTTACAAAAATGTGAGGGGTGTACTCACTTTTGTGAGATACTGTGCCCTGGATAAGGATGACGCAAACTAATCAGAAGCAGGCATGAAGAATGGCAGGAATTCAAATAACTTGGCAGGAGTGAACAGCATTACCGGTTTATCTCCTACCGGGCTTGTGTGAAATTAAGTGTGAAACTTGTGTAGACGGTCAGCTATGTTGTGGAAATTATGGTTCCCCATATGATCCCTTCCTTTGTATAATTGTAATGTATTTTACTCGCAAGCAATGTCACACCAGTACAAGTCAATAACAACTCAGAAAGTAGTCTGTATTCATGTAGGACAATGTAAGGCACGTTGTTGTATTGTCAACAACACAAGTTATGCGTATCGTGTCCATATCAGTCCCAGCTCTTTTTTGCTTTTTAGGTCTCCTTTCCACTGTAACGAAACGAACGTGGGTCGTCCTTTTCCGCATTCCAGAACGACAACAGACTGCAATCAGCTGCTCATCTTGTTCCTCTACCTGTCGTGTTATGGTTGTCCTAAAAAACACGTTTGCTCCTCTCCAGAGCAAAGTGTTTGGCCATTTTCCATTATAGTAATCATAGTTTAAACATGCTTATATTCTAATTATTTATATATATATGTGTTTAATGAGAAATCACTTTACATGGAGTTTTGTTTATCTTTCTATTATCACTGAGGATTAACAGAGAGAACAACTAGGAAAACTAATTTGTCTAAATAGATTCTAGGCGAAACACAAGCTGACTTTCAGAGTGTTTTTCTTGGGTTTCAATGACTGTAAACATGGTCAATTATTGTAATTTTATTGAAGTAATCACTATTAAGCTCATAATCTAGCCAAAATCAGTTGTCTGCCTAAATATTATGGCAATTATACAAAAAAAGATACAGAAATAAATGACAGAAATGTTGACAATAAATTGGGAAGGTGGAGGCTTCTATCTAGTGGTAGAAATAAGTACTTCTCCACTTCAATTTACAGCCAATTTATTAATCTGAATCTAAATCTACTGTAATTTGCTAATTCAATTCCTGCGGGCATATTGCGTAAATATACATTATATAACGATAATAAAAAATCACTATAAAAAGTAAACGATTAGGACGAAATAAATGACAAAAAGATGGTCATTGTGTGCAGTCTGTTATTCAAAACCCAATTGAAAACAACCCAAAACATTGGTTGATACCCGATTTTTGTTTACAAAACATTAAACTCATGTACAATAGCTTGAATATGCACACTTGATTATATTGTTCAAAATAGTCTGTATGTCCTACACTAAAGATTTTTTCGCAACTGTTCACTATTCATTCGGGGACTTTTTCTGAGAACATCCCTGACACATAAACCAAATAAGGAAAAATTAACCGTTTAAAGAGTTACAGTCATTGAATCGCCTTCTGGTCAGTGCCATATGGATGCATGCTGCATTTGCTATGCCTGGATCACCTAAAGGAAGGTGGTCATTTGAAGTTATGTAATCAACTACGACGTGTCTTGCCTAATCAACTATCATTCACTCAAACGCTTGACAGCGGATTTCTACAAGATCACCATGCCTCATGCTCCGTCCTCCGGCTCAGTGCTTAACTTTAAACTGAACAGATAAGTCCAGGAACATTATAAAGACATGTATATAATTGCGAATTGAACGCAGGCTATACAAAAATGAACAGTTGGTTGTTCACAACAGTTAGTTGATTACCGATGTCATGATAAACAAACACAGATGACAGTCAGCAATAACCGATCAGCATTTCTCTGGAAACGAAACAGCATATCAGTTTCGTACCGTGGTAAAGTTGGTTTTATATTGGACATTGGATATTCGACACATTCGGAAAATCTATTATGCGGCTTGACCGTTTGACCGACACATGTCAAAACACTAAAAAGTGAATAACTGAGTATTTGGACAAATAAAGCTTTGATCCATGTGTAAAGCACTTAGCTGAGTTGACCGGTAGTGTTTTGACATGTGTCGGTCAAACGGTCAAGCCGCATAATATATTTTTCGAATGTGTCGAATATCCAATGTCCAATATAAAACCAACTTTACCAGGGTCAGTTTCGTTTCCACAGAACGCTGTTTTGCTTTGATCAAATTGAACGAGTCAGCTGTTCTCGAGTCTATCTCTTCAAACACCGCAGGAAACCATGGGACTACGTATGTCACAAAATCTTTCTGTACATCTTTTAAAATCTTTCATCAAAAAACATTTAACGTAATTATGTTTCTTTTTATTTCCAACAGTAACTATTGCCGCAATCGCTCTGGGAGCAGGTGAGTGTTTGTATCGTGAATAGTACTTTGTGCTTTCTACCACTAACACATATTGTAGCGTTAGACATTTCCGCAGCAGTCTATCGTTATTACAGTCACCAAAGTAGCTTGCTAGCTTGTTCCATTGCTAATATATTTGGGAGAAAAATGACAGACAACCATCGTCTTTTCAGTCTGGGAACTCACTGACTTGTTTATTATGCGCATGCTCACAACAGCACCTCAATTACGAATGTGCACGTTATAACATAACTTAGGCTATAACATGGCTTTGCTATATTCATATTAACAAATATGCTCAACACATATAAAGCACATAGTCCTGGACAAACAACTCACACTTATATGAAATCATGAATATGATTTTTGAATACAGTGCCTTATTTGTTTCCGTAGTCGCCTTTGACTTTTTTATTGTATAATAAAAAGGACTTTACAAATGTAATAACGTTATAATTATTATTGGGGGGTGAGGGGATAGTGTTCTTAAATTTGGGCTAGGCTGTCACAAAAAACTGGACCAGACCATCGATGGAATTTTGTTTATTACTCAGTGAATAGCTGTCAACCCAAATAAAATGTTAAAAACAAGCAGAATGCTATTGCTTCACACGACTGAGCAGGTGATATGGAGGGATGTAATAGCAAATGAAGCTTATCGATTGCGTTGAGGTTTTGACAGTGTAATCCCACAAGTGGCATTAGAAAGCAATGGCAAATGGGAATTGGTATTTCTTTTAGGTTTTGAAACATTCTAGGCTTTAATAAAGCGAATATATTAAATGTTTTTTCCGTGTGAGCATTTCATATTTTTTTTCATTCCAACATATTTGTACTGGACAGACCATTTCTATTAAAGAGATTATATACACTACCGTTCAACAGTATAATTTAGAAATGTCCTTGTTTTAGAAAGGAAAGCATTTTTTCTTCATTAACATAACATCAAATTGATCAAGAATACAGTTGGAAATTGTAATTGGAAAAAGATGAATTTCAATGGTATATCTAAATAGGCGTACAGAGACCCCATATGAGCAACCATCACTCATGTGTGCTAAGTGCACGTTGTGTTTGATCATTAAAGTTTAGCAATTTAAAAGGCTAATAATTAGAAAACTCATTTGCGATTATTTAACGTTAGAAGGCTACAATGACATTGTATATTTTTGTCCACTAGGGGGATCCGTGGCCTTGGCTCCAGTACTCTTAGGAGCTGCAGGCTTTACAGCCGCTGGCATTGCAGCAAACTCTTTTGCTGCCGGCATGATGGCCTCTGCAGCCACTGCAAGTGGTGTAGGTGTGGTGTCTGGAAGCTTTGTTGCCCTTTTGCAGTCTGCAGGTAATGACAGTCACATACCCACTATTAGAAAACGTGAAGATTCTCCCTTCCAGAGGGAATCCCTCGTAGTTCGTCAACAAATAGCCAGATTAGAGTTTTTAATGAATCACCAACTTACCAGAGGGCGGTATGACTCGGGACAATTGTGAGAAGGCGTTTGACCCACAACTGCATTTACCTAATTTTTCCAATTTGAATCAAATTAGCCAGTCTTCTAGTGTGATTAAAAATGTGTAACATTAAAGTTAATATACGACACTCACCAGCACCCATCCAACACCTGTCATTTAATACAGAGTATCGATGACTGGGAAAACATACACAAAGTAACAATTCTCAGAGAATAGGCCCTCCAGAAACATTTCAACTACATAGACAGACAGGAAAATGGCAATTCTGCCATTTTGCTATCCGTCTCTGGGGGAAAAAGGGCCGCTCCCTGAGACTCCTATATACGTTTTCCCTATGCGGGACGACCCCCACCCCTGAAGGAGGAAATCCTCTGGTCTGGCCATTGAGAGTAAGAGATGACGTCATATGTGAGCACGGAGCGTATCTCCTGTTCTCCTCGCTCAACAGTTCAAGCTGACCCTCTTAGATGTCTGTAAATATAGATTGGCCTGTGTATTTTAGCGTTGCCCTGTGTATTTTAGATTGGCCTGTGTATTTTAGATTGGCCTGTGTATTTTAGATTGGCCTGTGTATTTTAGATTGGCCTGTGTATTTTAGATTGGCCTGTGTATTTTATATTGGCCTGTGTATTTTAGATTGGCCTGTGTATTTTAGATTGGCCCAGGGGCAGACTGGCCATCTGTGTGATCTGGAGAATCACAGAACGACCCAGGGGATCCTGGTTCGATTCCCCCACTAGATGTCTCAATCTTTTGAAATAGTTTTTAAACTTTGATTTTCTGAAATCATTTTCTGCTCATGTGTATGATGTAGTTTGTGAGGAACAGAGGTCTATCCCTCCCTCTGTCCCTCTCTATGCTCAGTTGAGAGGGAGAGAATCAGAGACTTTGAAACTCCTGGGTTTTTGTCACACGTGTATTCTGTTGCCTCATTAGTTCCTGTATATTAGTTTGTCCTTGTTTGTCAGTCAGTGTCGGATCATTGTTAAAGGTACGTGGGTTATTGGGGTTTACGTTTGTTTGTGTTCTTTGTAATTCTGGTTTGTTTGCATGTTTGAGTTACGTTCCATGTCTTTCAGTTATTGCCGTTTTCCCTGTCTAAGGAATGATCCCTGACTGATCTTTGGTTTTGTGTTCTTTGTTAAAGTTTCTGTTCTAGTACCTGTTCTGACTAGACGTAAATAAAGTCCTTACATTCAGTGAATCTCTGCGCATGTGTCCACATTCCCCGGCTGAGCACGTTACATAGTTAAAACAGCTAAACCAACATTTTAGCTGTAAAATGCCACATCCAGTAGATAAAATTAAGAAATATGTTGTGCTTTTACTTTTAAAGAGTATCCGCGCGCCAATTGCTTTGGGCCGGGCCTAGTCAAAGTCCAGGGCCGTTTTTAGTCCCAGTCTGTCCCTGGATTGGCCTGTGTAAATAGTGTCCAAGTATTTTCAAAACTGGAGTGTCTGTGACAAAATCCAAACATTATTTAAACTGTGATTTTTTTTTACCAATGTACACATTAACCACACTGTGATGTCGGTAACAGATTACACGTTGAATGCAGAGAGATGATTGTGATGTTTTCCTACACCACCCATATAATTACACTTGAGTACTTCAAGTGGTGAAAACGGTCTTCATCTAATTCGGATGTCTATAATTGTCAAGCCCTTGTTTTCTGAGCGTTAGATTGTTTGGTGAATGCCACAGTAACTAATGTATGTTTCCATTTAGGTGCAGCCGGGTTGGGTACCGCCGCCACGGCAGCAGTGGCTAGTGTTGGAGCGGCAGCGGGTTATGTCGCCGCAGCAGCCGTTATCATCTGATGTTTTTTCACAACATGTTTTGTTGACTTGTTGTATAAAACAGTGGCCATACCTGCAAGACTATGGGCAATGAATGAAATGTTTACCTTGGTGAGCTCTTTATCAAGTGTGAATTAATAAAGCAAAAATGTATAGTGTTTATTTCAGTGTTATCCATTCTTTTCTAAGTTTAAGGAGTGCCCTATTTTATCCAGAATTTGAGCGTTAAAGATGCGATACTCACTAGAAAGTACTTTTTCGATTCAGTGGGCATGCAGAGTATAGTACTAAGAATCTATAGTCTTCACTTGGATCATTAGTTTTAACCTTCTGATGAATGCTAATGTGTTGTGCCAGCAGCACCATGACGGTGCTGATCTGATGCTAATTGAATGTGATGCTGATTGGAACGGATACAAAATAAATCATGTTTTTGTTTCACAAATGCAGGTGAGGGTCATACATGCAAAGTGAAGTTGAACTAATGATATTACTGGTTGACTGAGCCTACAGTTAGATCTAAAAACACTTGTGACAGATTAGGTTTTCCTTGTTCCCTATACTGTTGGACTTGGTCTAAACAATGTACCTCTTAGCCACAAGATGGATATCTAGGCTCATTTTGTTTTTGCCATCGAAGGTAGACTTTTTTTATTAAAACAAGAGTTGTCCTGTTTTTTACAGATTATTGGGAGTTTGTTAGCTAGCTAGTCTTTCTTTGATTGTGAATGTGTGAATGATAATCCCATAATAAAACACAGTGTGACTATTGCCTACAACCTTAAACTATTACTGTAGTTGTCTTATGAACTATCATTTTTCCTGTGTCATTTTGGATTAACAATTATTGACATGTTATAGAAATTATTATCTGAACCGGCTGTTGGTGGAGCAGCAAGTTAGAATTTTGCTGCCTCATTTCGGCTTCCTGTAAATGTGGATATGCCAAATTGATATCCTCCTTCCCAATTAATTAATTCCCCATTAATTTAACCTTTTTTCTGCTTTTGTGTGCGGGGACATTTTGAAAATGGCTCATTTAAACAGTATGTTTAGAACAGGAAAGTTGATTTTATATGCACCAACTGTGAAACTGTTTAATGAGGAATCAATGAGGAGTTTTGTACATGTATTCTTTCAGTTATCACTAAAGATTAACAAAGAAGCACGAAAGAACCGAAATTAAACCGGGTTTGCATAGAAAAACTCTATAGGTAAAACACAAGTTGACAGTAAAGCTGACTTTCAGAATGTTTTTCTTGGACTTCAAGGCCTGTAAAATGGTCAATTTATGTAATTTAATTAAATGTAATGGCTGATACAAACAGACAGATACACAGATATACAGTAAATTACTTTGGCAAAAAATTAGGAAGTTGTAGGCCTCCATCTAGTGGTAGAAATTGATACTGCCCTACTCCAATTTACAGACAATTTATTATTCTGAAACTGAATTTAGAGTAATTTGGTAATTCAATTCCTCCAGGCATATTGAGCATAAACATTGTCTGTTTTCTGTTGCAGGAATAAACACCCAGTTTAAGAACAACCTTAAAACTCAACGCGACAAAAAAATGAAACAAAGTTGTTTGGGGTTCAATTAAATAAACCTCGGCTATATGGCAAAACATATATAATTATTATACGGGAACAGGTTCATCCGCTTTTTCTGGGGGCAAAACGTTGCTGTATCAACCAAAAGAATAATATTAAAATTCACTCTCGTAATATTGTACCTTTAACATTCCATTGCTTATCATTGTAACAATAAAAATGGCAAAGACCCAAAGATCCTAAAAAATAAAGCCAACGCAGGCAACAATAATAAATAGTTCGCTGTTCACACATACCCACCCACGTCGTTCACAATCGTAAATGGATCGCCGACGTCATGATAAACCGACATGTATACAAGCACGGACGTATTTGATTGCAGGTATTTGTAGCGATAACTCAGACAGAGCCGGAGCTCTTTTGTTTAGTCATTGAGTCTGTCTCAGATATTACAGGCACTAATCCAGACACACAGGAGCTGGTTTCTTAAGGCACTGAAAAAAAATGAATTTTAGTAAGTATCTAATTCTCCTATTATCTAAGCATTTCATTGCATAACTTGTTATTGTAATGACAAATAAACATACCTTGAACCTATCTGTCGGATGTGAGGATTTAATCAAAATCAGGTTTAATGAAATTATGTGTTCTCATCTCCAGCAATTCCGACAGCAATTTCGACAGCCATCGGGATCGGGCTTGGAGCAGGTGAGAATATGCATTATTACTTGTCATACATTTTATGCAGTTTAGGCCAGTTTCACAAACACGAATTAAGCAGTCCTGGACTAACAAATCAGACTTAATGTGGATTCCCATCATCTGTGTCCACGAAACCAGAAGTTAGAGTCTATTGTATAATGATCAGCGCTTTACAAAAGTAATAACATTATCATTTTTATTAGGTGTTGAATGGTTCTCCTAAACTTTGGGAGATGATGAGATTATCTGTTATTATATGTTTTATGAGTTACAGAACTCAATTTACAATGGAAACAGACATTGCAATTCCATTTTCTACATTGGCATGCATTTTTGTTGACAAATTCACTTAAAAATGATTATCTTGCATTAACATTTTCGTGATGGGATATGCATAATTCCAGACAAATTGAAAACATAATGGTGTGTAGGCCTATTTAATGTGTGAGATCCATGATATTTGAAGCCTCTGTCTCTGGCAACCATTCAGGCAATCTCAAACCTTAATTAGGTTCCCATCCACTGCAGCTTCTTGTAAACACTGAGCTAGAGCTACAGTTACATTTTTATTTGCTAATTAGAAAACCTCTTTGGTTTTGATTTATGTCATGGAGATTGAACAATGGGTTCAAATACTTCCAATTGCAGCACTATTTATGACCACAATCGTTTGTGAAACCCCAATGTGATTGAACATTTTGTTTTTCCACACATATAATCTTTCAACTTTAAAACATCTTGTTATCAAATGTCAAAGTGCTACAATTACATTGTTTATTTTTGTCCACTAGTGGCGGCAGTGTTTGGGGCTCCAGTACTCTTAGGAGCTGTAGGTTTCACCACCGCTGGCATTGCCACAGGCTCCTATGCAGCCGGCATGATGGCATCCGCAGCCACTGCTAGTGGTGGAGGTGTGGCGGCTGGAAGTACGGTTGCCCTTTTGCAGTCTGCAGGTAATGACAGTCACGTACCCAACCATGTGTTTAAACATGAATACTTTATGTCGTAAAAAACATTCCATCTCATTATAATCCCAAATGCTACACGTTAAACCGCTCTCAATGTCTTAATTTAATCTCATTAAATTTTCTAATACTTGTTTTCAGAGCGTTTGATTGTTGATTGTTTGGTGAATGCCACAATAGCTGATGTATGTTGTTTCCATTTAGGTGCAGCCGGGTTGGCTGGCTCAGCAGCAGCAGTGGCAGGTGTTGGAGCGGTAGTGGGAGGGGCAGTGGGAGAGGCAGTGGTAGGGGCAGGGGGATATGTCGCCGGTTGGTTCTTTTGATGACAAAACATGGAGTGCACATACCTGCAAAAGTGTGTGCAATGAAGAAAAATGTAAAACTCTTACCTTGGTGATCTCTACTGTATTTTGAGGGAATTCGTAAAAAATAATATATATATATTTCAGTGTAATCCTCTTTTTCCTTAAAAAGGGGTAGGCCTACCCTATTTTATCCAAAACTTGAGCAATAACGATACATACTTATTACAAAGGACTTTTTGGGTTCAGTGGGCAGAGATATTATAGTAGTCTATACTGATGTGGAAATGGGATCGTTAGATGTCTTTCACACTGACCTGCTATATGGATTATATAGTAAAACAGTGTTTAAGGGTGATGGTTTGTTTTAACATTATGATGATGACTGGGAATGTGTTATGCCAGCAGTACCTGGGGGGGATGTGAACAACACTTAAACATTTTCTGAAGCTCATGTTTGAAAGTCTTTTCTTTCATCTCCCGAAAGATTGGGCGTGTTGTGTATAAACCGTAAATCAAAAATAAATGCATTTCTCAAAAAGAAAACTGTCTGAATATCTTTTTCAGTCATACATTTAGTAAAACCACAGAACTTATTTTATTCAGTGGATGCTTTCCGTTCGTGCTAAGAGGTTGTTTTCCTGTTTATATAATAAATACCATGGACGAGGTACCCGCTCTGCGTACTCATTTCCCAACACTTCACCCAAAGTTCCTGACACTTCTCTAAGGCCTAAAGGCCTCTAAGAAATGTAAAATACTGTTTATGCCTAATAGATGTACAATAGGATCCACAGATTGCTTATGTTATGAATTAACTAATTTGAGGCTTAAATCCATCAACCCAGGAAGGAACAGTCATCCATAGGAATAAAACGTTTCAAGGGCAAAAAAGCAGGTACATTTGTATTTATTTGTTGTAATTGGGACAATAAATTCAGCCCCTGAAACAAACTTCTAAAGAAAAACTTTAAACAAAAGCAGAGAGGTCTTTGCCATGAGGTGCCATGTTGAACTTTCAGTGACCAGTATGAGTGTAAGAGTGATAACACCAAATTCAAAACACCTGCACCCCATTCACACCTGAGACCTTGTAACAATAATGGGTCACATGACAACAGGGAGGGAAAATGGCTAATTGGTGATACAAGGTCTCAGGTGTGACCTAGTAACACAAAGAGGAGGGAAAATGGCTAATTGGGCCCAATTTGGACATTTTCACTTAGGGGTGTACTAACTTTAGTTTCCAGCGGTTCAGACATTAATGACTGTGTGTTGAGTTGCTTTGAGGGGACATCGAATGTACACTGTTATACAAGCTCTACACTCACTACTTTACATTCTAGCAAAAGTGCCATTTCCTCAGTGTTGTCTCATGAAAAGATATAATCAGATGTTTACAAAAATGTGAGGGGTGTACTCACTTTTGTGAGATACTGTATAGATGCCCCTGGATAAGGATGACGCAAACTAATCAGAAGCAGGCGAAGAATGGCAGGCATTTAAATAACTTGGTAGGAGTGAACAGCATTACCGGTTTACCTCCTACCGTTTTTCTTATAGGTTTCCTTTCCACTGTAACGAAACAAACGTGGGTCGTCCTTTTCCGCATTCCAGAACGACGACATACTGCAATCAACTGCCCATCTTGTTCCTCTGCCTGTCGTTTTAATGGTTGTCCTAAAACAGATGTTTTTCTCCTCTCCTGAGCTGTGCCCATATCTGCAAAATTGTGTGCATTGACGGAAAATGTAAAGCTCTTACCTTGGTGAGCTCTACTTTATTTTCAGGGAATTTGTAAGAAGAAAATGTATCTATATTTCAGTTTAATCCTTTTTTCTCAATAATCAAAATTGTAATAAAAAATGTGTGCATTAAAGATGCAATACTTATACAAAGCACTTTTTGGGTTCAATGTATATGCAGAGATATTAATGTAGTCTATGTGGAAATGAGATCGTTAGATGTCTTTCATATACTGACCTGCTATATGGATTATATAGTAAAACAGAGTCTAAGGGTGATGGTTTGTTTTAACATTATGATGATGACTGGGAATGTGTTATGCCAGCAGTACCTGGGGGGGATGTGAACAACACTTAAACATTTTCTGAAGCTCATGTTTGAAAGTCTTTTTTTTCATCTCCCGAAAGATTGGGCGTGTGTTGTGTATAAACCGTGAATTAAAAAATAAATGAATTTCTCAAAAAGAAAACTGTGAACGTGTCTGAATATCTTTTTCAGTCATACATTTAATAAAACCACGGAACATGAGATAGTATCAGATTTGTTATTTGGGAGAAACTACATGACGAAACTGTACAGTTTACACTATTAACGTTTCTAACTCCATTAGCCTCTTAGAATTATAAAAAAGCAAACATAAATAGAGCTCAATAAATAGAGGTTACATGAATAGAGGCTTCATAAATAGAGCTGCATAAACAGAGCTTCATTAAAACTGGACCCGCCTCCGGGGCTGAAGCCGCCGTTTGAAAGGCCCCCAACTTCCCCTGCGGTTCCCCACTCTCCCTGCCTTTAGTTTAATGGTGTTGGCCTGGCCTGTCTGGGGGGGGGGGCACTTTTTGGTTGGCCATTTTTAGTTTCTGTTTGGCTTCGTAATTACGCACACCAGCTTTCAGTTGGGTGATTAGGAGTTCTATTTAGTTCACTGGGTTTGGTTGCACGGTGCTTGACCATATTTGTACGTTTCGGGTTTCAGTCTACTTGGCGAGTGTTCAGTTATGTATACCGCTGTTTGATATAGGTTCCTCTATAGCGCAGATTTATTTTATTCAGTGGATGCTTTCCGTTCGTGCTAGGTGGTTGTTTTCCTGTTTATATAATAAATACCATGGACGAGTTACCCGCTCTGCGTACTCATTTCTCAGCATTTCACCCAAAGATCCTGACACTTCTCTAAGGCCTTAAGGCCTCTAAGAAATGTAAAACACTGTTTATGCCTAATAATGTACAATAGGATCCACAGATTGCTTATGTTATGAATTAACTAATTTGAGGCTTAAATCCATCAATCCAGGAAGGAACAGTCATCCATAGGAATAAAACGTTTCAAGGGCAAAAATGCATTTACATTTGTATTTATTTGTTGTAATTGGGACAATAAATTCAGCCCCTGAAACAAACTTCTAAAGAAAAAGTTTAAACAAAAGCAGAGAGGTCTTTGCCATGAGTTGCCATGTTGAACTTTCAGTGACCAGTATGAGTGTAAGAGTGATAACACCAAATTAAAAACACCTGCACCCCATTCACACCTGAGACCTTGTAACAATAATGGGTCACATGAGAAAATGGCTAATTGGGCCCAATTTGGACATTTTCTCTTTGGGGTGTACTCGCTTTTGTTTCCAGTGGTTCAGACATTAATGGCTGTGTGTTGAGTTGTTTTGAGGGGACATCAAATGTACACTGTTACAAGTTGTACACTCACTACTTTACATTCTAGCAAAAGTGCCATTTCTTCAGTGTTGTCACATGAAAAGATATAATCAAATGTTTACAAAAATGAAAAAAACACACGTTTCCTCCTCTCCAGAGCAAAGTGTTTTGCCATTTCTTCATATAGTAATCATAGTTTAAACATGCTTATATTCTAATGATTTACAGTCTATAAAATGACTTATATGGACAAACAGTAAAAATGAGAAATCACTTTACATGAATGGTATTTTGTTCATGTAGTCTTTCTATTATCACAGAGGATTAACCGAGAGAACAAATAGGAAAACTAATTTGCCTAAATAGAAACACAAGCTGACAGTAGTGCTGATTTTCTGTGTGTTTTTCTTGGTTTTTAATGAATGTAAGCATGGTCAATGTATGTAATTTCATTGAAGTAATCACTATTATAAGATCATACTCTAGACAAAATCAGTTGCCTGCCTAAAAATTAAGGCAAATACAAAAAGACAGATACAGATATAAATGACAAAAATGTTGACAATAAATTGGGAAGTTGGAGGCTTCCATCTAGTGGTAGAAAAAGGTACTTCACCATTCCAATTTACAGCCAATTTATTAATCTGAAACTAAATCTACTGTAATTTGCTAATTCAATTGGTGCGGGCATATTGCGTAAAAAAACATTATAAAAACGATAATCAAAAATCGTTTTTTAAACTAAACGACCAAAACAATTGGTTGATACCCGATTTTTGTTTACAAAACATTAAACACCGGTACAATAGCTACATTAAACATACCATGAATATTCACACTTGTTTAAATATTATAAAAAATAGTCTGTATGTCCTACACTAAAGATTTTTTACAGATGTTCACTTTTCATTCTGAGACTTTTTCTGAGAACATCCCTGACACATAAACCAAATAAGCGTTTAAAGAGTTATAGTCATTGAATCGCCTTCTGGTCAGTACCATATGGATACATGCTGCATCTTAGTATGCCTGGATCACCTAAATGAAGGTGGTCATTTGAAGTTATGTAATCAACTATACTTGACAGCGGATGTCTAAGATCACCTGCGTCATGCGCCGTGCTCCGACTCAGTGCTTAACTTTTGTCTACATTCGCAAAGAAAAATAGATCAATCCAGGAACATTATAAAGACATGTATATAATTGCGAATTGAACGCAGAATAATGAACAGTTAGTTGTTCACAACAGATAGTTGATTACCGATGTCATGATAAACACCGAAAACAGCAATAACCGAGCAGCATTTCTCTGGAAAAGAAACAGCATAGGCTATCAGTTTCGTTTCTACAGAAAGCAGAGGCACCATTTTAACTGACGGGGGAGGCACTTATTTAACACACAGGAAGTCCTCTGTTGTGACTGTGAACCATGAATCTTAGTGAGTATTAAAAACACTTTATATCTCCCGTCAGTAGGGCTTTAATCAAAATAATGTAATGTTTAAGGTAATTATGTGTTCTCCTTTCCCAACAGAAACAGGCATCGCAATCGGACTTGGAGCAGGTCAGAGTTTCTTATATTAATAGTGATTCCTACATACGTACAGGCCTTGATCGTATCATATATATTTTACGATAGTTTCACAAACACAGATTAAGGGTGGACTCAATTGGGGAGCTCTATAATCTGTGTCCAATAAAACGGGCACCTTATTAGAGCGTATTATTGTATAAGGAAAAGCGCTTTACAAATGTAATAAAACACTATTATTAGGTTATTAGCTGGGTGGTTTTCCTCAACTTTGAGATATTTTGTTTTGGGGATTTTACTCGCGAAGGGCAATAACTACGCATTGGTCTTTGCTACAATTTTATGGTGGCAGAACGACATTAGGTTTATGTGATGTGAAAAAATGTTGATGCTGGCGAGGAGAGATCTGTAACGCTGGTGGTTCTGGTGTGACAGAAAAAGAAAGCTATAATTGCATAAGGGGTTCAAAAACCTTTAAGCAGCGATATTTATGACCACAATCGTTTAGGGATCCCCAATGGGACCGAACATTTTTTTTCACGTAGATAATTGTTTAACTTTAGAACTTCATTTTGTTGTCAAACAATAAAAGTCTACAATGACACTGTTTATTTTTGTCCACCAGGGGGGGCGGTAGCGCTCACTCCATTCGCCTTAGGAGTTGTTGGCTTTACAGCCGCTGGCATTGCAGCAAAGTCCATTGCAGCCGGGATGATGGCATCCGCAGCCACTGCAGGTGGTGGAGGTGTGGCGGCTGGAAGCACGGTTGCCCTTTTGCAGTCTGCAGGTAATGACAGTCACATACCCAACCGTGTGTTCAAACTCGAATACGTTATGTTGTAAAATACTTTCCATCTCATTATAATCTCAAACGACAGGTTTAATTGCGTGTCAATTACATTACTAACATTGAAGAGCTCAAGTTTTCTGAGCGTTAGTTTGTAGATTGTTTGATGAATGCCACAGTAACTGATGTATGTTGTTTGCATTTAGGTGCAGCCGGGCTGGCTGGCTCTACCACAGCAATAGTGGCTGGTGTTGGAGGGGCAGTGGGATATGTCACCAGTTTAGCATCTCGTTTTTTCTGATACCAAAACATGCTGGCGTTGCTGTTTTGTTGTTGTTGTTGTTTGATGTTTTGTTGACGTGTTGTTGTAAAAACAGTGGCCATATTTGCAAGATTGTGTGCAATGAAGATTGTAACTCTCTTTGTTTACGTAACGCTCTAATTTATGATGTGGGAATTGATTGATATTTAAAAAATCCATGTAATGCTTTCTTTCCTGCACAACAGGGTGCCCTATTTGATCCGAAATTTTAGCATTAGAGGTGCAATATTTATTACAAAACACTTTTTGGGTTCAGTGGGTATGCAGAGATATTAATGCAGAGATATTAATGTAGGGGCTGTGCTAATGCATGTTACTGTTAAGATGTTACAACTCTTTACATCTTCTTACGCTCATATTTAACAGTTGTTAAATTCTTACAACACTAAACATAATATCAGATGTGATTACCCTATATACAGCAACACAGCTATGAATAGGGTTGATTCCTTTGGTTGGTTACTTTTTAATATTGGAAAATGACACTGACACTTTTATCAAGTGACACTTTTAACTTACAAAAGGAGTTCCTCAAAGGTCAATTTTGGGCCCAGTCCATTATATATTGTATATGAATGATGTTGTTACTAATGTTGATCTGCAAACGTTTTTTTTAATGCTGATGAGAGTACAGTCTATTACTGTTTTTCCAAAAGTGAGGCTTCTTTCTGTAACCTACAAAAGACATTTGCTAATATTAAAAAACAATTTCTTCAGTTGAAACCTGCGCTGAGTGCCATTATTACACAATTCATGAAGTATTTGGCTATTGACCTCAGTTAGTTTGTAGATGACTAGGAGTCAATAGAGTGACCTGGGACAATAAACGCCCCCCCACCTCCTCTAGGGCTTAACTGATTCTGGTATGAATTGAGCACTTGTAGTGCTACCTTTGATTTCTGCGGGTTCATCTGAAGGTGTTGGAAACATTTTGTGTTGTAAATCATCAACTCAATGAATTTCGAGCAGCATATATTAAATTCGATCGTTGGCTGTATGAATTGCCGTTAATGCTGTGTTCATGCGTACAGACATTGAACTGTATCAATATTGCAGCAAGCATGACAATAAGTCAGATGAAATGATTCTGTTTTTTTGACAGAGTTTAATAGTCACAGGCCCAGTTCAGTTCTTAGGCAAGACAAATTTTACAACACGTTCTAGTTTTACATCTACAAAAACTTGTGAGGACTGTGGAGGCTGTTGGGTGTGATCGCAGACTTTGCAAGGCCTCGTCAAAACGCAGGTTTTAAGAGGGATGTGATCAGGTTGACAGCACAGGTGGTGAATATCCCGAACCCTAAACGTGTTCCTCTACAGGCTAATTCTGGGCCGGTGTCTGTGCAACTCCATATGGTACGTGAGCTGCCACAGTCCCTAGCTGAGCAGCTCCTTCCACATGGAACATCTGATCATCAAAGAAAATGTGAGGGCGGATCTTCTCAAGCATCGGCCCCTTAGGGGCGCCGGCAAGGAAGAGGGCCTCGTCTGTCTCTAGGCCCCAGGACCGCAGCGTCTTCAGGGCCCGTGTGCCGGAGCTGGCTGCACTGCGTGATGTTACCAGGTAGGTACGGATAGGGCAGTCCATACGCTGGCCCTTGTCATAGAACTTCTTTTGCAATTTCCCCAGAGAACCCAGAAACCCTTTCAGGGGCCCCTGAGAAGAAGAGAGGAGAATAGAGAAGGACTTGCATTAAACCCAAGTGTCAATCTACAGATTCCAAACCACTTTTGCTTGCAATAGATAGTTGCGTGATGTTATATGATGTTACATGATTTTACGTGATGTTACGTGATGTTACATGGACATACATGACCTAGAAGCGTGTCCTCGTGTGCCTTCTCATGCTCGAAGAACTTGTCCAGACCATGTGCCTTGAAGACGCGCTCAGACTCATCAGAGAACAGCACTGCGTCCCCATCGAAGGCCACCCTCAGCTGAGTCTCTGATACCTCTGTTCTCCCCTCTGGTGGGTTAAACATGGTGGCCGCGGCAATTCCTGAAAGAGAGAGGCGAAGAGACAGACAATAGGAGAGACAAATAGAGAGAACAAAGGAGTGACAGAGATAGAGGGAGAGACAGACAGAGAGAGACACAAGGAAAGAGACAAATACAATAGATCACTTGACTAACATCTCCCCCATTGTCTTAAACAACCACATAACTGTGTTAGGAGACATGTTACATGGTTTTCTATACAGGACTGAGATCAGTCCAAAGAGTGTGGTACTCCGTCCATTTACCCTGCTCCAGGGCTACTCGCACTTTAGTGGGATCTGCAGACAGGTACAGGTCAGTGTGGTAGGCCTTCAGGTAGCCAACGAGACTGTTTCCACCCGTCATGCAGAAACGTTCAATAAACAGCTCTGCAGAGGAAATACAGAAGAGGATGAAGTCAATGTTACGGTTCCCGACTGTACTTCAGTTTCTCTAGGACACTGTGGAAGAAATCTTGATTACACCTCAGTGGTGGGAAAGCAGTTACCAAAGACCAGAGAGATCCAGAAGATCTGGATAAAAAAAACAGTGTGTGTGTGTGTGTGTGTTTCAGGCCTTACGGTGGTGGTTAATGGTGTTGATGAGACGGAGGCCAACATGGGCGTGGTTGTTGGTCATCAGAACAACGTCAAAGAGCTCCTCGCTCTCAGGGTACAGCTGCCTCAGCCGAGTGTTCACGGCCTCCAGAGCCTGGGGACACGTAATACACACACACTGTCAACGTTCAGTCAGACAGTAATCACAAAACACTAAGACACCTTTCACGAGTAACCATTAGCAAGTAACCTTTTGCTTAGGGTTACGCAAACTAGTTTAATTTGGGTTAGAGGTATATGGTTTGGTTTAGGAGTTAGAGTTCGGGTTAGGGTAAATAAGACTTAAGGAGCGATTCTGAAACTGTGTGCGGATGTGTTTGTGCGTGCGCGTGTGTGTGTGCGTGTGCGCGTGCGTGTGTGTGTGTGCGTGTGCCTGTGTGTGTGTGTCGCTAGTCTTCAGATGTGTTCTTTTCCCTGACCTTAACAAAAGGAAAAGCCGGACCTGGGCTGAAGGGTTCTGTCTCGTGCTCAGTCTGATACCGGACGTAGACCTCCATGCCGTCTCGCTCGTAGATCTGCTGTTCCTGATCCATGTTGAAGAGGACCCGTGACGACACGGCGATGGTGATGGCATTCTGGGGCTTGGGCTGTCAGGTGAAGGCACACAAAGCGGAACACGTTAACACAGCGATGGGGAAGTGACACGACAGACGCGTGAACACTGATCCCTGGTTCTGGAGAGCTGCGGGAACTTGAAAATAATTGACAGTTATTATTTCTCCTTCCCAGGTTAGGTCATTTCCAATTGTCTTAAGGTTGCAGGTTACTTCTATATTGTAGTAAACTGTCCGTTCTACTGTTATTCCACCCTGCTATTCCAACCCGGGCGTGAGTTAACTTATACGGGGTCATGCTCGCTTCCCTCATGACGTCTGTTAGCTTGAGGAGTTGCTGTGCTCTCTGGATAATGCTGGTCTATTTGCACGATCCATAAGGCCTTACATTAACTCATCAGCTAGCAGTACAGTGGCTCAAACCAAGACTATGAGCTGTGTTCAATTTAAGCATTGAAATGACCTCTGTTGCTCTTGTCCTTGTGATATGTGCACTCAACAACTTGACCAGCCTAATTCAAAAAGACAAACCCGATGTGCAGAATTTGATCACTTTAGGCGAAAGTAAAGGTGGGAAGTCACCTTTCTAAGTTTAACATTTCAATTGTGAACTACATTTTTACAGTCGCCTTGTTGCTAAAGGGTAGATTTTGTTTAACAAATATAATGGACAGCTAACATTTAGGCCTACATTTAATTCAACACATTTCGCCCTATTACCATATCAACAAACATGTGTTTTCACTAAAGCCTTGTATACTCTCATGGCAAAATGGACTGACAGAGATGAATTCAGATATCGCACACATGTTGACACTCACTGATTTGAGATGCTTGCTGGGGGTGGAGGGGTTGACCAGAGACTCGTTCCCATAACAGGAGGCTCCAACTGTGGGTGTCGTGCCCTGCCCCTGGCTGGTCACCAATCGGCCGTTGTTCCCACTCATCGCTCCGACTCTCCTATTGCCTCGGATAGAAGCGAAGGTGAATGTTACCGTCTCTCTGCTGCCTCTCTCCTGCTGTCAGGCAGTATATCCGCAGTCCTTGCGTGCACTCAAACGTGCCAGCATCCCTGGAGCACTCGGAGACGAGGGTGAGACTGAGAAAATCCAGCTACGGTGAGAGAGGGAAGGGGGTGGAGAGAGGCATTATGCTCGCTGATGATCCTGGTGGTTTTGGCCGTGGACTTCTCCTCTGCATCGTTTGGATCTAGATGTTTTGAGTCGTGCCACATCCTATCTCTGCCACTCTCGCCCGTCTCTCGACTTCCATCCGTCCTAGATCCGCCTCGCTTTATTAACCCATTGCTGTTGCTGGGTACGCTTTCTGCAAATCCGTCACGCATGTTGATTTAGTTCACACGCGCACTTGCATGACACATGCTTTTGCTCTGGTGGTATGTAACAAGTTGTTCCTATCAATCGCTCAGCATTCATGGCATTTTAAATGCAACGCTCATCGTCAATCTGTTACGATGCTTACAATCACACAAGTACCATCATCACGGTGGTTTGGAGCAGGAATGCTTTTGCTGTGACAGAGACTGAGCTGGAGGGACAACTCCTCAGAGATCACAGAACGTTACATTTGGATGGTCCCACCGACAGGCTTTAAACTAGACTATTACAAGCAGGTTGGATGTCTCCTGTGGTTGACGAGCTCTCGGCCCACTCCACCATAGTGCTCAGGAGTATTTTCCTTTTCCTCAATTAGTGGACTGGAAAATGATGTCATTAGATCGATTTGCCCATTCTGTTTTCCAGGATGCCTTGTTATTGTCCGTTATCCAAACCCCAGCGGCCCCTTGATCGAATTACAGCTCAGCAGCAGTTGCTATGCAACCACGGGACCCCCCAAGTGAAAAGCTGATTGGTTGCTGTGAGTCCAGCAGGCTCTGAATATTGCCGTAGAAATTATGCCACTGATGCCGACGTTCCAGGGGAACAAGATGGTGTCTTATTGCTTTGAAGACCACTAATAGATACTAATAATAGCCATTAATGTAATTGGTTTACAGTTTTACACCACACTGGCAGTTGTTGTATATTCTGTTGCTAGTGTCCGGAAGAAATATGATATAGCCATCCTTTAAAGGGCTTTATAGTGACATGTCGACTGAGGGGTTACACATTCACTAACATCTCATTTATCAAATATTACACATGTTAACATACACAGTTACAAAAATCTCTAGAAAGGGTTCACTTAGGACATTTTCCAAATCAAATCTTCCAATCTATTAAGGGTGTTTTTTGCACTTCTAAGTTTTTTTATTCGGTCCAGTTATTTATTAGGCATTAGGACATTGACATCATATTGATCCTGTCAGTTATTTTGAGGGATATTATTACCATTAAACAAAACAAAAACAGCTCAGAAAAAAGCAATAAGGTGTTGAATTTAAGATAGAACATGTTTTGCATCTAGTTTAGACTAGTTTACGTGGACCAACTTGAGTGGAAACTCCACACAAGGCAGAAGATTATTTGGGGGCCCCAGACAGTTGATAATTACCCCCACTAGATGGCAGCATTACATTAGCGCAATTCCTTTCAACAGTGCAGGGTAATATGTGGGACCAAAAACCTAGAGTATCGAAGAACAGTATTACCTACCTGTACATAATATAGTTAGTGTCGACAATTGAGAATTTATCATTTAGAATTAACTTTTAATAAAATGACATAGGCTGCCATTTGGTGGGTCTTCTGTAAATGACAGGGCTTAAAATAAATTATTCTATACAGCCTTTTGGTCAACCATGAGCCAAAAATGATCTAAAACAATGTAAATACAGTTCGTAAAGCAAAAGTTGCAGTCATTTTCACACCCTAAAATAGCATAAAAACACTCCAAACATAGACTAATGATACGATGACAATTACATTCACTATGCCCAAACAAAACAAGAATTCACTGATGCGAGAGAACTTGTAGATCAGAAATGTGTTTCTTAATTTTATTTGAGGAAACCTATTCAGAGTGTCAGACCTACAAGTGACTGTTTTTTTTTGACTGAAAGCACAAGTCTTTCTAGTGACCTCTATCTTAGCTCATAGCCCTCTAGTGGCGGGCAAAGGTTAATGAAAAGTGGGCAGTTGAAGCCACACCCACTTATTTAAATGGTGCCGGCACCAGTGTTCTTTATCTTGACAGCAGGCGGCTCCTCCCTTTAGAGTGGCGGGAAATGCTGGTGACGTAACAAGAGAGAGAGAGAGAGAGAGAGACAAAGAGAGACAGGGAAAGAGGGAAAGAGGAGACTACATTGAGGCAACCTGGAGCTTCTCTACTACTACTTTACCTACCATGGGTTGGCCTGGCAACATGCCAGACACAGCATCTATGAGGAAGGTGGAGAGAGAGAGAGAGAGAGAGAAGGACTTGCACACCCTCTTTGTTTTGGCGCGAGATGGATAGAGAGATCATGCTCTGTCACAGCAGTCCAGTGGGCGGGGCTAAGCGCCACAGTAAAGGCAGAACAAAGGGATCTGCCGGGCAAAACACAGCCACAACACAACAGGGTCATTCTGTAATTGCGGTGGTAAATGTCTTAGACTTTAGCACCTCGTAAAAACCCTCAAATAAATGAACGGACAAATTATACATCTGAGGAGTTAGCGATATATCTGTTTTGAAAGGCAGCGGACGACGTAGTGTGATGGCGTTGTTCGCAACTTGGAAATCATAAGCTTAGATTATCAATAAACCTTAATTAAGTTTGTTTCCAGTGGCCGGCGTATCGGAAAACGGATAATGCTCATGAAGAAGATAATTAGAAGACAAAAAGATCATTAGCTAAGCGGTCAATGAAGTGGCAACAACGACCTAAATGTTAGCACGTCTTTTTTGTCGGAAACCGGCGCGGCGGAAAACTATTGTGTACTTAGAATCACCCAACAGTCAGATGTGTAGTCCTTAAAACAGAGAGACCAGAGTCCAGCTGTTCCCCGCACTTCCTGTCCCTGAGAGGCCCAATTCAAAAACAGGAAGTGTGAGCTGCCTCGACAGTTTTCCCATGGCTAGAAACACAGCCACTGCAGCTCTCCGACGCAGACAGAGGAGAGGGCATTGATTA
Organism: Dallia pectoralis; assembly: GCA_029465975.1. NCBI lineage: Eukaryota > Metazoa > Chordata > Actinopteri > Esociformes > Umbridae > Dallia > Dallia pectoralis. Next base: position 8,631,770 of record CM055757.1, read on the forward strand.
TGACATAAACGGGTAATGTGCCGTTCTTTTATCGCTGTAGTGGGCATGCCGATTCAACGGGGCTGCACAAAAGAAAACGTTTATTAGTTGTGAGCAGAGGCAGGGCGGACAGAGGCAGCGATTGGTGGCCGGAGGAGGACATAACAAACGGTCCGGCATGTTCAGTGGTCTCCCACTCAGATCTCTCTGGTTGGTCTCTCTTTATTCCTGTCCACTGTACTCCCCCCCTCTTCTCCCCCCTCTCTCGCCGTCCGTTTGATTATTCGCCATTGGGTGCGTGCTGGTGGCGGGGGAGAGATTAGTGAGGGTCTGCTGTCGCCTCATTGTAGGGACAAAGAACAGGCTAACCAGAGATCCCCCGTAACAACTATGTGGTCTGCAGGGGGTTAAAGGGGATGGGGGAGGGGTTAATGTCCCTCGGAGTAGCTCTAGGGTATGGGGGGGGGGCGGGGGGATCTTCAATGGGGCAAAATTCAAAAGATGCAGCAAGTGTCCCGAATCCCGACTACAACTGATGCAACTTTATACTGTGAAGTCTGCGGAGACGAACAAAGGAGCATCTGCTTGCCGACAACGCGTTCAAACACAGCAACGGCTCTCTGCTCGCACTGTGGATGGCTTCAGATTGGTTTCAAGACCAGCAACAGGTTAACCCCTGAGGAAAATGTAGGGCCATAAAAACTGTGTTGTTATTATTATTAGGAGGTCATTATTCTTGGCCGTTTACTCAATTTAGATTGCAAATCTAGCGAGTTTTTATCCAGAAAGTTGACAGTATATTGTTTCTGATATTTCGATATTAGGCACTAGACTGCTGAATGCATACATTTCTCATTTGAGAGGTTTACACTTTTTGCCATATTATGTGTCTGCCGGGATGAATGAATAAAAAAATAATAAATAAAAATAGTTTAGTTTCAAGTAGTTGTATAAGAGTAACACCCTTTACGTGTGCGTTTCAACTAATAAACAACAGCCATATAGATCAATTGCCGAATTCACAGTTCACTCACACAAGCACAGGGGCACAGTCTCCCCCGCACTCACTAATTCTGTATGCATCAGTGCTAGGGTGAGAGGTCATAGAGCAGCTGTCTGGGCTGAGGGCCGATCTGCCCCACCCCCGTCCGGGTGCCCTAGTCAACCATTTATCATCTCTATGGTTACAACGGCAAGTACTAAACCAACTCTAAGGCTAGTATCAGGACAACCTGCAATCCGGGCTAGAGCTCCAGTAGTGTTTCTGACTAGGTTAGGGACAGCCACTCACAATGTTCTAGGTACAGAAACCTTTTGAGCTGCTAAATTAAATGCTCGTGTTCAGACCTGCTCCACAGCCGTTCTCCGTGGTAGTTCGTTCTGGGGCTAACATTACTGCACCGGCTGGACTAGTCGGATAACTATATGGCTTCGTGTCGAGGAGGAAATGGACTATGATTTTTTAATTGGATGGAAATAAATTACAATGCAGCAAAACACAAACCGAGTCAAATACATTTACATTTACATTTTGCGCATTTAGCAGACGCTCTTATACAGAGCGACTTACAATAAGTGCAGGCATTTCACATATAGCTAAAACACACATCAAAAAGGCAATAAGTACATTGTTCCTGGGTGGGTGCAGGGGGAAGTGCTAGAGATAGAAGAATGATTCGGTAGTGAAGTTTCAAACGGTCGAGAGTTGTGGAGCTCCATTCATGGAGCTACTGGAGGTACAATTTGAAGAGGAATGTTTTTAGACGTTTTTTGAAGATTGGTAGAGAGTCCGATGATCTGATCTCCAGAGTGGAGTTGTTCCACCATTGCGGGGCAAGCACGGAGAACAATACACAAACACATCCGGGCAGAGGTCCCGCACCAGGCAGTACTCCTGAGTTAACCAATAGCCTATTGCATGCACACACACACACACACACCTTTGTTTGTTCTCTTGGGGTTGGAGTCACACATTAACCACAATAATCCAATTATGTATTCCAGATCAATTAACTGCCGCCATGAAATCAAGCATTTAGTGTGAACATGGCAGCCTGACACAGAGACTCCCACAGGTATTGTTGTATAGGAGCTGATATTCCTGGGCTTGAAACAGTCATGGTCAGACAAGGGCCAAGAGTTTGAGTTGATTAACAGCGTGGCTGCAGGAGAGGTGAATGAAAATGTAGGCGTTATTGTGACACACATGGCTGACGCATTTCAGACATTTTCCGGCAAATGCCGATGGCTTGAGCTCGGTTGGAAGAGACATTTCTACAGACAAGGGGAATAGAGAAGACAATGTAACAGAGGAGCGGATCTACGATTCAGGAAGAAGACAGTTCCCTGTGCCGCTAGCCTAGCCGACTGAATCATCTGCACGGGCGCCCCACCCTGATCACACATGAACACAGAGCGATCTGTCCACCAGCAGAGCTCAGTTGGAACACACAGCGCTCCACAAACACATACATGAAGAGCCCACGCAGACACATCAACCACTTCACACACCAGAGCCATGCCAGAGAACTGACACGCATTTGGTAATGATTAAGACTCAAGAGACAACAGTGATCACTGTAGAGCACATATGATCGGTGAGAACAAACACAGCCCAGGTCCGGCTTTTCCTTTTGTTAAGGTCAGGGAAAAGAACACATCTGAAGACTAGCGACACACACACACACACACACAGGGTCACATCCCCAACATGCGTGTGTTAGGGATCACACGTGCGTTGCTATTGCAGTGTATGAGAATGGATTCAGACCAGAAAAGCCAGTCGGACGAGCCAGAGGAGTTTAACCGTTGGGGGCCAGCAGAACAGAATACAGCAGCTCACTGGGACAAAGACAGATCCCATTACACAGCACTTCCTGGATGGGGAAAAATCCTGATGCTTCGCAAGAAAAGAGACACACACATGAGACGGCCAATTTACCTCTCCTAGTCGTGTCCACACACACACACATTTTATCTTATTACTTAGGTCAACAACATAGGCCAATACGTATGGAAAAGCACCTTCATTGCCTATAGAAGACACACTGTGCTGTTTGCACATGAGTAACTTAATGCAGAACTGCAAATACGTTACCAGATAGGGGAAGAAAAAATGAATGGCTGGGTTCTCTGGAGGGAGATATTTCTTTAAACAGTGTTAAGGTGGCGAACAGTATCCACTCTTTATTGTAATATTTTTGTGCAAATGGTAGCATTAATCTGTTAGCATAGTTGAGTTAATCAAGGAACAGAGAGCTGGTCGGACACATCTGTTCCAATACTATACCATCTGATCTCAGGATGCTTTGACGTCCATACACATTAGCACACGCATGACCACACACACACACACACACACACAACCAACCTGCAGAAGATCGCTTACACGGCAATACAGACAACACGCTGTTGAATCTCAACACACACGTTACAATACACAACTTGCAGAATCCAGTTGACTTTGGAGTAGAGAGAATGTATTCGGGTAGCGTAGCGTTTGGGAAGCACAAAAACTGGAGACGTGTTTGAGACGGGGCTCAGTGAATGCAGGTTAACAGCCAACTGACACAAAGGGCTCGTGCATTGGAAGACGGTTGAGGGTGTGGCTGACTGGTCTATCTGGCTGCCTGTTCAATCTGCGGATAATAAAATAATCCCAAATCTCAAGTTTCTGACTGCTGTTCTCCTGTCCAGACAGGTTAGCTGCCAATGTAGATATTTCCTGAGAGTGTTGATGTTAAGTTGTTACTCACCCTGAAGGAAGTCTCTGGGTCAAGACAAATTTCTGTTAATGTTTTAAAACACGCGTTTGAAATTCACGATTATGTAGCTATCGATTACAGTTGCTCTTGGGCCATAATTAGTTTTGACACCAATGCAATTCCACTTTAACACTAACCAAAAAGTTCAGAGCAGCTACGCCGGTAAACGATCACTGAAAAAAGTGTGCCGTGTATTAACAGCTGTGTACAGTTTGTTATACTAACATGAGCTACTGTATCCATTGGCCTGGTCCGACTAGCTAAATGCTGTATAAATGCGCTAGCACTTCTCGAGCATACGAAAATAGCGCCAGCTGTGCAGGATGACAGACGACACCTAGCTGCATTTTATAGCCGGAAGAACAAAGAACCAGATACTAACAGGCTAGAAATAAAACACACACAAGCCGACAAGCCTTTAAAACCTACAAATCTCGACTGCGAACGCGAAGAGTTAAAGAAAACGAAGAATAGGGTAGACAAGAAAGATGCCTCCACGTCTCAGCACCTCTCAATTGTGCAGTTGATGTTGAACCCTGTTAGTACAATGCAGAAGATATGCCTGCTTATAAATGGACAACCCCCAGCTCAGAGCGGACCCTCTGTCCACCCCACGGGTTTGGTTCTAAAGATACAGTGTGTCCTAGTTCTGAGCACGTCATGTACCACGTCTACAGCAGCCACAGTAGCAGGGGAGGAACCTCTAAGACGTCACACATCTCAAGGACACATCCACTGTATCTGGACTAGACACCACACACACACACACACACCTTCCATCTGGCCGGATTATGACTGTGAAACCTGGCACACGGTGAAACCAATGCACACCTTTAAAATCAGTGGAAGAGTCCAACCGTATTTTACGTAGCCTTACAAAGAAAGGGAATTATCCGTTTGACTCAGACGGCAGTAAGAGAATCTCAGGGTCGATACCATCCTCCGGTTAACTTGACATTTGATACATGACACGTAGGACAAAGGGAATTTGCGGTTTGACACGGGTTTCCATGGAAACTGACGCAGAGTTAAGTTGCGCCTGAGCTGCTAAATCACAGCACCCCGTGATTTAGCAGATATGTATAACGCAGAAGTTGACAAATGTGTTGGTGTGTTCACGCATTAAGGATGACTAATGGTACCACGTTAATGATTCGGGTTTCTCTAACATGAGCCAACAATTAATTACTGCCCCAAAAAAAATGCACTGCTTTAATTCCTCTTGACGTGTTAACTAGCCAACACTGTAGCAATACATCTTAGCGGAATTCGAAAGAACGAAGATAACAAAAGCGTATGCCAATATCATATCAAATTTAATGCAGCTACTCATTTCAAAAAAATCAAATCAGGAACAAGCAGTGAACATAGCAAAGTGACATGTGTAATAAACAAAATAGAAGCTTCCGGAAGCCAGCGTTGCAGGGAACAAAACGAATATATCCTTAACAGATGCTATTATTTACAAAAACAATTTGTCCATCAAAACTCGTGAAAAGAAAAAAAAAGACGAGTTGCTCACTTATTTACACGGCCAGGTATTTCACCACTGAACGTCCCCCCCCCAGACAGTCTAGTAAAGGGATCTCTATACATTTGGATGTCAGGTTCATTCTGGTACATCAGAGCACTCTCTCACCTAGTTTCACCCATTCCCCCAGTCTGGTTTCACAGCACCTCGCAAACAGAACTCGCAACAGAATCTACTACTCAAGCAGACCCAGGATCAGGTGTGAACCACTCTGTCCATCACCATTTGTATCTATATCAATATATTGTCACACTTAAAACAGTGCAGATGGCTTAAAAAAAAAAAAGTATACGGGATATTTTGAGTTGTCGAATAAAACTGTTGCAAACTTGCTTAAAATCCACAAAATTTTAAACGGACTAATTTTGAAGTTCCAGTTTGAGGCTTTGTGTTCCTTAGCTCTAGACGTGTTAGCAATTGAGCCTTGAAACAATCTCAACGCTTGCTTCTCCCTCTTAAGTGTGACATATGAACTCTTGGTGCATACCCCATAATGCAACAGTCCAAATGTTTGTTTCACATAGTTAACGGACCACCTTGTCATCACTGACTGTGCAAATAGAGACGACACGACCAATAGAAAAGGCACCCCAATGCCCACGTCCCCGACCACAGGTTCAAATCCTGCAGCGTCGTTTAAAGGAGGCGTTTGTGTTTATTGAACAGCGCTAGTTTCTGTAAAGTGTCAGGTTGCTTATCGAGCGGTCTATGGCTTCTTCGAACGAGGCAGTTTATTCGTTGACAGTTTGTCCGACAGTCGCGGCCCTCAGGCGCGTTTCAGGTCCGATATCCTCCGGAGGAGTTGCTGTCGACGGGCTTTGAGGCGCTTCCTCTCCTGGGCCTGGTGTTTCTCTCTGGTGTGCAGCTGGAGCAGGTACTCCGTGGCCTGTGTCAGGATGGCCACCTTGGGGGTCTTGGCCGACTCCACCAGGCCGGGGATCTCATCCCGCAGGGCCAAGAAGCGAGAGCGAAGGTCGTTCCGCCTCTTCCGCTCCAGGTAATTGTGGTTCTTCCGGCGGTCCGTGTCCTCCACGTCGGAGCTCTGGGGGCTGTCCGCCGAGGAGCCGATAGGGGAAATGGAGCCCGGGGAGTAGGGCTGCTTGTGGCTGGACGCTGGACAGGTACGTTTGGTTGGTGGCTCCTCTTCGTCGTTGTCATCTTCGTCGTCATCATCATCTTCGTCGTCATCATCATCTTCAGGGTCACTGTCGGGGGACGGGGCTGCGTAGTTGTGCTGCTGCCGATGAACAGACATGTGAAACCGCTTCGGGCAGGGGTCCGCACGAACAGTCAGGGGCCCGGGGTTACGTCGGCCCAACAGTCGGACTCGGTTCTGCTTGTTCTCCACGGTCACCACGTCGATCTCCTCCTCGTCATCATCGTCGTCTTCGTCTGTTACATGAAGAGAACCAGCACACGTCAACACACATGCAGAGGTGGAAGAAGCTGCTCACTTCTCTAACAGACTGTTAGTGAAGAAAACAACGGAATACCATTTGTTGTGGTAATACATGTCTTACATGTTGTGGGAATGCGTTCTGGAGGCAATAAACTAACGACTGACTCTGCACATCTATTTGTTTGTATAAGCAGCAGAGCAGACAACCCCCTGTGCTGTCTGAGTCTGGACAGAAATTATAATAGTCTTAAACAAATTGTCATGTATACCTGTAAAGTGAGCTAAACGGTTGGTCTGATTCATGTGGGCATAAGGATTTAAAGATAGACAACCCCCATGGCCCAAATGCTCAATCCCACCAAAACCGGCACAGAGTCAGTCTTTTAACAGCACATACAAAAGGGGACATTAGCACAAATTGCAGTGTTAATGTAACCATAATGAGTGTAATTGAGTGTCATCTCAAATACACATCTGACTGCAATGAGCTCTTTAACTTTGCCTATACTGCATCTTCAGCAAAGCAGTTGCATTACTCTGAGAGTGAGACAGCACTAACACTAAATCTAAACACTTAATCCATGACTCGGCACATGTCAACATTCCGCCTGATGCGAGTCTTTTTACCCACTAAAGCCACCGCCCATTGATGCAGTGAGTGGGACACATGAGGGGTGAATGGGTTTACTGCATGACTCGTCTCTTACCAGAGGAATCGGAGCGAGACTCGGAGCCTGACGAAGCAGATTTCCTACAGCCAGCGGTCGGGACGGTGAGCACAGCCGTCGGATCCACACACACTGTCGTCGCGGCGCTAAGCAGCGGATTATCAGCTGGTGTCAGCGGGCCGCACAGCACTTTGCTGCCGCTCACAGTGACAATGCTCTGGTGTGCCGGCGCGGAGGAGACACGGGTCTGGGCCGTTGCCGACAGGCGACCATTGAATTTCTCCAAGTGCTTACTAGCCGAAAAACCACTCCACATGCAGTCCTGGATAATAATCGAACTGACGTTGCCGAACAGCTTCTCGGCGGGGAGTCCTTCGCACTCGTCCTCCTGACCCAGGACCTTGGACAGCCAGCCGAGCTTGTCTCCCGGGCCGACGTGGTTCGTGCCACCGGCGGGAGTTCGGTTGGGGGACATGGGAGGAGTGGGCAGGAGCTCGAACTTCTTCCAGATGTCCTCGCTGGGCGCAGTCGACTTGTAGAAATCCTCTTCTTTGTCAAGGTCATCTAAAAAGTAGTGCTGGTAGCAGTCGTACTCCATCTCCCAGCTGTCACGGGATACCCTGGAGGAGTATATTCCCAGCATGAAATAGCACAGTATAGACTGCGGGTTTAAGGGAAATCCTCCAAGCCACCTAAACAAACCAAAAGTAAGCGTCAGTCCTGTTGTAGTGCATACATGGGCTACATTCATACCTTCTGATCTCGACATCACCTTTACAAAATGTACAGAGGGATGTTCACTTCCCTTTACAGGACTGTTTTCAATAAACAAGTGTGTGCATTGTGCAATTAGCTGCAGTTGTTTAGTGGATTCAACACGTAACTCGGTTCTGTACAAATGGGAGTGCAATAAAGGTGTCACGGATGTAATCTTGTAGTCAAATCAAATTGTATATATAAAAAGACACTGTCTTTACAGAGTAGCTTTAACCGCCGGTGAATATTACACAGGGACATGCATTTTTTGACACGCAAGTTCTCTTGCAGTCGTTCAAAATGTGCAACCTATAAGGCCAGTCTGCGCTATTAGAGAGAAAGGTGCGCAGCCTGGTGGAACATTAGCGTGTGAACGCGCAGTAACAAGCAGCCGTGCGTTGAGACAAAACAAAGTGGGCTGGAGGGTATTTGCTTTGTCCCGATGTTCATATGGAACGGATGTAACACAAGCAGCAGCCAATCCTTACATTTTTTTTAAATAAATAAACTATAATAAAATGTTCCTAGGTGTAATGTTCCCCAGCTAATACAGTGTCCCAAAAAAAACCTCTAAAAACACTTACCGGTTCCTTATTAAAGAATCAGCAATAGACGCAAACAGATCCTAGTCCGTATTACCCGGTAGTTGGGAAATAGGTTAAACCACAAGAGGTCTCTCCCAAGCGAAATAAATAAAAGAAAAAACAAAGCTGAAGTCCGATATAAAGATATTTCCGCAGGTAGTGTTAAAAAGTGGCGTAATTGATTCCGCCCACAGGCTGGTTAAAAAAAAGACGCCACACACAGTGCGTTTTTCGCGCCAGTATGAAGATAGAGTAGGGAGTAACTCTATCTGCACTGGCGCTAAATCCGAGTGAGCCCCGCCCCGCTGAATTAGCATAACCGGCCACGCCCAGTTAAAGCGACACCCAGAGACACTGGATCTGCTAGATGCAAATCACTTTGTCTGCGAGTCTTTATTGTTTGCGGTTGTGTGTGTGTGTGTGTGTGTGTGTGTGTGTGTGTGTGTGTGTGTGTGTGTGTGTGTGTGTGTGTGTGTGTGTGTGTGTGTGTGTGTGTGTGTGTGTGTGTGTGTGTGTGTGTGTGTGTGTGTGTGTGTGTGTGTGTGTGTGTGCGTGTGCGTGTGCGTGTGCGCGTGTGCGTGTGCGTGTGATCGTTTTTACTTATCCAATACATCAGGTTGTCCTTTGCTACATGCTCATTAGTTACGCATTATAGAACATCATAGAAAAGAAACAGTGCGTTCAATTATGTTGATTTAATGTAGGCCTATGTTGTTTCTCAAACCTACACAATGCATTTTGGAGTTTTTTCCTGCTGAAAATGCCTTCCCGTTTTTTTACAGACAAGACAAATCAATATGAATGTGTTAAGCTTTTTTTAATATATATATTATAGAGAGAGAGAGAGATTTGAATAGCTAAACTATTAACAGTCACACATCATGAACCCTAAACAATATCCATCTGTTCAAAATTGGTTTCCTTCTAAATGCCAGTGTGGCCCTGGCTTAAACCATTGGAAATCACAGACACAAATTAAATCAACGTTCCAGTGTGACAGTGGCCTAATTAAACATTTTTTTGCTATAATCTAAACCATACTGCATCTTAATTCAGTACCAGATGAAGAGATCAGATCGAAGGGCGGTGTGTGTCTTTAAAAGACAGATGTCTGTCTGTTGTTGTAGGGACGCATATAATTCCTGTGACCAATAACCAATACTGGTGACGTTAGACTGAAGATGTGTGTGCTAATTATGATGCAAACTATTGTCTTAATTGGTCATCCATCCACACCACACCTGTGTGAGCTATAGCTACACTACTCAAAGAGATTCACTCACCAGAAGAAAATACTTTCAATAAACCATGGTAATGGTTAGATAAACCTTACAAACCCAACTAATGCTTTAATAGACTGTATAAACCAAATGGATTGTTGGATTGACCCTAGAAACCTATAGAAGTGATAATTGAATAACCTATTAAAAACAAAGTGAAGTTATCAGCAAGTGATGATGTTGTGTTGATCACCACACTGGAAGCAATTAGAGGGTATTGGGCTGAAGCATTATTTGGCAAAACAAAATTAAACACAAATAAAACAACGAGAGAAGACAATGCCCATCTTTTTTTTTAGAAAAAAATGTTTAATGTAGATGTTGCCGTGCTAAGAGGAAAACATTTTAAAAAATTCAGTTGACACATTTTTTGCTATTTAATAAAATGTGCTTTCAAAGAAAGGAGAATTTTGCTCAGCTAGCAGGGAAACTTACCAGTCCATCCATGTTACTAGAGGATTCACATGCAGGAACTAAGTAACGGGACAGTGCCAACCCAAATATAACAAGAAGATAGAATAATGTTCAGTCTAGAAGTAGAATTGTCTATCATTATTCCTTTCAAACTAATTTAATTTGATATTGAAACGTGTGTTTCCACGGCAAAAAGTTGTGGCCAGTCTTTCTTTTGTGCTGTCAATGTAGAGCATAGAAGTGTTGAGTGGTTGTCTGGACATTAGTTTCTGTCCAAAGGTCACCAACGACTGCCCTGGAGACAAGACAAGGTCACGCCCATATAACACTACCCCCTCCCCCCCAATCCTCCGTCCTTCTACGGCCATCATAGTATTCAGAACGGACTGTATCCCATCATCTCCTGCATCATATATCTGAGTATTTAAGGGGAGACCGCCAGAAGCCATTCCGTATAGGATATGTTACCGTAATTAGTAATCGACGACCCTATACTGTCATTACCTCAAGGTATAATTTCAATGATGTCCGACCTAGCGGATGGAGGAAAAGGCCAAGTAGCTTTCTGTCACCTATTCTGCTTTGTGTATTTAAATATCGTTCACACAGGCTACCTTATGAAAACGATGTCTTGGATGCGATGTAAATTGTGAGATTAATTGGGATTGAAAATAAAGCATTTTTCTCCCTCCTGTATTGTAATGTGAAATGGCTCCAAGATCATTGCCGCTACTCTTAGCAGTCGAATGACGGGCCCAGGTCCTGTTTAATAAAACCATTTTGTTGGGGTCCAACCCACTTTTACACATTTGAATATAAATCAGTAAATTTGTGGGCAGACGCACCAGACACAACATCTCACCAAAATATTAGGTAACAACATGGAGCTGAATTCCTTCAGCCCATGCAATCACGGAAATGAGTGCTCAAAGAAGCATTTACTTCACTAATCTGTTTGGACATCCGCGTGCGTCTACATTCTCCTTGTCCCACTATGTCTTTACTTGTCCAGGACAAGAGTTAATATTTATATGTACAAATAAAAACAATGTTACATCTAATCAGGCCCTTAGTAATTACACATTTAAGACTCTACGTCACAAATTTCCATGGCAGTTGATAAGCTTAAACTGTCTTGCTTAAACTGCCATGGAAATTTGTGACGTAGAGTCTTTTTAAAGGTGAAACATTATCATCTCACGGGAGGGGTTCACGCGTCAGGAAAATGGTGGGGTTCTGGCTCCTCCCCCTCTGGGGAGGTATGAACATGAATCCCTTGTAGCACTCAAAACAGTTTACCCACCCCCAACATGAATATTTATAAACAAACACAAAATCCACTCGAAACTTTTCACCTTAATGCATATCACTGAATGTGTTACCTAGCTCATCTCTTCAGCACGGACCACACTCTCACACTAACTTTTGTTCGTTCTCATCCGCACGGAGAAAAGACGACCACCCTCCAATCTGCTACTTATAATGAACAAAAGTCTCACAGGCCCAAACAACTCCAATAAGGACCCCTTAACTCCTCCCATTTGAATCTTCCCGGATAAAGGAATGGACATCTAGAATCTTTCCGTCGCCTGGGTTATTGTTAGCGTAACAATGCTGAACGCTAACAATAGCCTCATGGGAGTAGCACCCCAAGTCGCCCGCAGCTTTACTTCAAGTGACTCCTATTGTCTTGTATCGTCGGCGTAGCGTATGTGTGTGAAGTGGAGTAGGACATGGGGAGGAGAGTTGGGGGAGCGGTAGGTTGTAGGGGCGGTCCACTTTAGAGAGAAGCCAAGCAGGGCAGCCGGACACCCATAAAGGCACGGAAGCCAGAGTTGCAGAGACGTCAGAATGCGAGGCCGGAATGCGGGGTTCTCAGAACCTCCTCAAGAATCCCTGAGACTCTTCTCGCTTCCCTCTCATTACCCATGCCCCCTAACCCCTGACCTCTGAACTTATCCTCCCCTCACAATATAAACCATTGAAAACAAATTGAAAGGTTTCTTGTCACCATCTGCAAGTTATAATGTTTAAAAAAAAACACATGGAGAATTTAAATTGCTCCCGTGGGATGCATTGATCCCATAGTATGATGGAATCATCACCAATATGGTAGAGATTCTGAGGGAAAGCGTACGGTACGCTAACAGATACAGCATCTGAACTATAACCAAAAGGATGCAAGTTCCAATCCCCAAACCAGGAAGTTGAAAAATCCTTTGTTCTGTCTTTGAGCAATGATAAACCATACCTTCTCTAGGATTTTGTGTTTTATCATCTAAACTTACAACACTTATTTGATCTTTGTGTTTGGGATGTAGAACATTGAGCGCCCTCTGGTGTTGATTTTTGGTATGTAGGGAGAGAACATGTATGTAAGGGGACATTTCAGAAATAGGTGTGTTTTTGATATAATTATGACTTCGCAGATGCAGTGGCATGGCCAATGGGCACCCAAGTGGGCATACTATTAATAGTAAAACAAGAATGCAAAGTATATCAGAGTGATTCCCTAATTTTCATACGGACATAGTTGTTAACTAGTCCATATATCACCTCAGTATAAGAGAAGTCCTATTTGGCTTTTGGTTATGGTGTGCCACCCGAAGATGTTTAGTGTTTCTCATTTTGCCACCCGTATAAACCACTCTGGGGCGCCACAGTGAGGATGTGAAAGCAATAAGCAGGGTGTCAATAGATGGTCAATAGGTGGCGACATCGTACCATCTTTTATTAGCAGTTCTCCGGATTGATAGCTGATTTGGGCGTGAACAACCGTGCGACCTGATGAAGAAGTACCTACACTGTCTGCAGGTTCAAGTAAACAATAGAGGTACACCCACGACGATGGTGATTAGAGCCAATCACACTTCTAACATGTCAAATGCAAATATGCTACGGCTGTAGGAGTCTCTGGTCATATGCAGCCCCGGTAAGTCTAAATGCGAGCGGCATTTAGCTCAAATTCCTGTACTGGACTACTGGTGTCAGAACACACACACACCAGTGACTCTATTGGGAAGAGAAGCAGCCTGCTAAAAAGAGCTACAGATTCCGTGTGCACCAGATAGACTAGTAATAAATGTGACAGGAGTCAAAAGACAGATGGTGTGGTGTGTGGAGCTAATGTTTATTGTAAACAATTTTATTGAGCGGGGGACATTGGTAACAGTGAAGGTTAGCACTCAGTAGACCCCAGGAGGTAGTAATACTCCCAGTTCCAGACTAATGATTGGGGAGCCACAATAGGATGTAATACTCTCTGTTCCAGAGTAATGATTGGGGAGCCCCAGGAGGTAGTAATACTCTCTGTTCCAGGAGGTAGTAATACTGGAGGACAGCAGGTGCAGCCAGAGGAGAATGACCACAAACAGTACAGTATTTTAATAATTTGTAACAACACACACAGCCAGGCTTAAAAAGACATTCTGCACACGCACACTCCCACATTGATTAGGTTGGACGTCATTTACTTCTCTTCGACAATAGTGGAGAAGGTTTTGGCTTCTAGCCTCAGGTAGAGTCGGGACGACTGGGTAGTTTTTTCCATTGGTTTAACTTGTTTTCAGCTGTTACTGGACTTTTGGTTCTCCTTCCCGCCCACTGCTTCCTGGACTGTATTGTGGGGCTCAAACACCCAAACGCGGATGTATAGAGGTTTTCGGAGGGTTTTCTACCATTTTGACGTACAATTATGTGCAATCATCCATGTTAAAGGTGAAATCAGAGTGTTGCAAGTAGGATCAAGATAAAATGAAGTGTAACGAAGTTAAAGTCTTATACTCATTCTTACTTTTTTTCCAAGTGGTCATTTTCTTTCGGGTGAATTGGCAACTCTCCATCTATATTTCCTGAGGTGGCTTGAAACATAAACAACTGTCACGTGAGAGGCCCAAACGTAAACATGTGAGCCATTGGTGGACCGGAATTAGCATATGGGATGGCCTGCCTATGTTATGAAACCTGATACTGTATAAATTGTGTCTTGCGGGAGGTCAGGTATTTTTCTGCAGACACCTCTGCTTATTTCATCGCATCCACAAATTCCTGCTTCGCTTCAGGTTTTTCCCACAACACTACGCAAGTCACATTTTTGTGTTTCAGGTGTGTTTGAGGGGAGGGTTCATACAGTCCGCTGTACTGTGTTACCGTTGCCTGTGAATCCCCCTTTAGTTCAGTTAAGCTGATTCTTTGGTCTGATCTACTGCACACCGTCAAAAACCACAGATGCTTCTCCATCTATGTGGGAGCCAGGAATCGTATTGTAATCATCGAACACTCCCACAAAGCCAAACACCTGCTTCTCTTGCCGGAATGGACTTGTGTTTTTTTGTATGTAAAGGACAAATACACAAATGTACATATCTACGCTAAATGCGCAAAATGTAAAATGTAATGTAAATGTAAAGAATGCCATAGCAATGCTCCCAATAAAATAAGACAATTATTGTAGTCAACTGTGTGATCGATAGGATTCTATGCAGGCATTTGGATCTTCACGCTACGCAGGCATATGGATCTTCACGCTACGCAGGTATTTGGATCTTCACACTACGCAGGTATTTGGATCTTCACGCTACGCAGGCATTTGGATCTTCACGCTACGCAGGTATTTGGATCTTCACACTACGCAGGTATTTGGATCTTCACGCTACGCAGGCATTTGGATCTTCACGCTACGCAGGTATTTGGATCTTCACGCTACGCAGGTATTTGGATCTTCACGCTACGCAGGCATTTGGATCTTCACGCTACGCAGGTATTTGGATCTTCACGCTACGCAGGTATTTGGATCTTCACGCTACGCAGGTATTTGGATCTTCACACTACGCAGGGATTTGGATCTTCACGCTACGCAGGTCGCAATATAAAAACAGTCAGCTGCTGCCGTCTGTGCGGTCTGCCGTGAAACTCCTTATCCAATAATTACTTGTAATCATCACTGCTAGGCATACAATCCTGCCAACACTAAACCTGCAATAATAACAGGTAGGCAGACGCATACTCACCGTTCTAATGGAAAAGAACCGGAATAAAGAGCTCTACCCAGTCTCTCTCCCCAAATGACAAGCAGGTATAGTAGCCAAAAATGTTCCTTCCCCTACCAAGTTAGGATATATGCTAACACCTCCAAATTCAGACTGGGTCATAGGTACCAGAACAAACACATTGTTTTAGCTCACAAAAACGTTGATTCAATAACAGAAACATTAACAGTAACATTTATGTTTACATAGTTTACACAAGAGATTGTGGAAGTAACACGGCTGTGATGGACCGCTCAGGAGGCAGTTTACAGGAACATAAAGAAAGGTGGCACAATGAGAAAATGTTATGTAGAGGGACAGAGTAGGGCGGCCATATTTAAAAGGAGTGTCTAATTTCCAGACCCCACCCCCAGTAAATGTTCCACCAGCCTCCTGTAAAGTTGGGGGAATGGGACTAAAGCCAAAAGCAGGAATAGACAGCAAACCTGGCCAGCCATCTATGACTTGTTATGCCAGTAGAAGGGAACATTGGAGAAGAAATGAAACAGAGGGGAAAATGTAAATACATACATATTATTGACTGCCAAAATTGTACAATACTGATCCAGGTGAGCTACCCAAGCATTTCTGAAGTGTGCCAGGCCTTGCAGTCCGCGACAGAAATGGCAGAATCATGTTGAACGCCCCCCACGACTTCAATCTCCCTACGCAGTCCTCTATAATTCCGTAACTAACGTATAGTTAAAACGCTATTGACACACTTTGAAATACACCAGTCGAGAAAAACGTGAGAAATATTGCGATTGAGATGATGGCAGAATAGCCTATATGAAAACTTCCCATACTGCGAATATCTCCAGCTTGTTTATACATCGAAGATAACGATGTAATCATTGTGTCGGTCGTATTTAGGGACACAACTAAAGTTGTCAACATTAGTGAAACGTACGCAAAAAATGACAGTGTATCTATAAGGGGGGACGTATCCACAAGCGAGCCGCAACAATGGAGAATGGAGTGTGCGTGTGCGCGTTCACGCGGAGGGCGTGCAATTTGGGCTGGGGTCGCTCTTTACTCACGACTACGTCAACTCATCACAAATCCCTGGTTTGGAAACCGACGTTTTGTAGGCGTTCCGGCGACGTTGGCTGACATTGAATCGGATTGGCCAATGGCTGTAAATGCGTCGGACGCGTAGTTTTGTGGAGCTCGTATGAATGACCCGCGTGGATGAATGAATGACCCACTACTGAAAGCATCTGCAGAAAATAACCCCGGAACACCGAAAGCCGCTGGACGATATCTGGCTTCTTTACCCACGTCGTTTCCAGATTCAATTAGAACAATTTCACTGTCGATTCAAAGGGAATTAGGCTATATTATGGCTAAAGGAAAGGGCGCAGAGCCATTCGTCGAGGCAAGTCTAATACCAACAAAACCCATATGCCAGGATGGAATAAAAAATGCCAAGGTGAGTAGCGCTACTACTACAGATGAATTTGTAACGGAATAAATTATCTTAATTATTATATCGAAGGCTCGTTATGTAGGTGTATTCCTTTTGTTTAACAGACGTGCGCTTGGAATATTAACCGCGATATTAATCGCGATATCTGAATAAAGACTGATTTGGACGCTGGTTTGCGGGTTTTCAAACCGGTGCAATTGGAAATGACAATACAAGTTAATGTAATTATTGTTATTTTTGTAATGTTTCCAGCGTCACATTCTTCATTTGACCGGCATTTTTGGGGTTTAATTGTGTTTAAACAATCCGATGTAGAGACCAATATGATCCCCACCCGCCCACTGTTTTATTCAGGTTCATGTGCTACAGTGTTTAAACGCAGGCGGTATAGCAGAGAAAATCACTGTGCCGGTTTTAAAGGGACATTCTTTCATTAAGTGGGACTTGTTGTTTAAATAGGGATTTTACATACAGCGAAATCACGCATAACATTTTGTCAATAACAATAAATGTATACAATGTATACTCAAAATAACAAACAAATGTTTTTTTCGGATGTAATCCTATAATTAGTCATTAATAATACGTTTCTGTCAATTACATTTGTTTCTGTTGGGCGGTGATGTGCTGTAAACCTGTAAACAAAATATCCTGACTTTTCCAGTGTGTCGGGTTTAATTTTTAGCTGATTGAAGATCTTGCTCCAGGTTCAACCTTCTGTCCATTCCAGGCCATTCTTAGTGTGGGAAAGCAGGTGTCAGCACTTAACTCTTGACAGATCGGGTGTCAGACTAGAGGCTCTTTTCAGTCATTGGTTGTGGGACTGGGGACGTTCTGCCTGACCAGCAGAAGGTTTGTGATGATCAGGACTGCGTTTGTGCCTCCTGACGCTAGTGATGTCAGTACGCCTGATCTTCCCATGGCCAGAACCAATCGCTGCTTCCAGGGTGAACTTCATTGATGTCGCACTCTCACACCACTCAAAGCTTATAGTGGCCCAGACTGCATAGTTAGAGGGATTTATTACTAATCTGATATTCAGCAGTGGAGCGAGAACTCGGGTGAGGAGAGCCGGCGAATCCGGAGGTTACATCGAGACGTGACCTTTCACTGGTGGCTGTGATGTCAGGGGCCCCGTGAAATAAGATGGACTGAAACAGACGTGTGGATGATATTGCTCAGCCTGACTAAGCAATGGAGATCTATTAACATTGTAAAGTGACAAACTAAGATATTCCATACATCATAAAACCATGGGTTCTGTGTAGTTTAATTGGTAGGGCATTGAGTTGTCAGTGCCAGTTCTTTTGGGTTCGATTACGGACATGTATGCGGCTCTGATAAAGTGTCCACTAAGTGATTTACATTTCTATGAGTTATTCTAATATTCGAGTAATGCCCTCAGAATGTCAGTGTTGCTGCTTATAGCGAGGTCGACACATGTATGTATCCCAACACGCGTGTATCACATCATGTACGCATCACAACATGCGTGTATCACATCATGCATTACGTTCGTTCAACATACTCTCTGCTTCCATCTTCGTGTGGTGAAAAAATAAATGGTAATCTCATCGGTATCTTTTCTCGCCGTTCTACAGAGGAGGGACGACAGCGGCCGTCTGTCAGTGTGCAACAAGCTGTGCTACGCCGTTGGAGGGGCTCCATACCAGATCACAGGCAGTGCCCTGGGCTTCTTCCTCCAGATCTACCTGCTGGATGTGGCCCAGGTGGGTCAGATGTCTGATTAAGTCAGACGGCGACACCAGGGGTGGAACGTTCTAAGCCGGGCATCTTTAAAGTGCTAACCACCCCCCGGTTCTGGGTATACTTGTCATTGTGAAACAGTATTAAGATGCACGCTGTCATTACCCGTAAGTTGAATGTAGCCTGTAAAGGCTGCTGGGGAAAAGATATTTCAATCATAATCCAAATTTTCATATTGGAATGTTTTTCCAGAAGCGCTGAATGTCAACCATGTGTATTTTGTCTTCTCAATTCTCGGAAAACTGTCAACTCACTTGTCTCACGGTCCCTAGAAAGTTCTAGATAAAGTAGTTGACGGGCTGAGCGACGGCCACAGGGCGTGAGGGTTCACAATGGGGTTCACATCGTGACTGTGGGACGCAGCACCCCAACTGACATCCTCACAAGCGTCGTACCCAAACATTTAACAACGTTTTTCTCCACGTTCTTCTGTCTTCATTTGTCTCTACGTAGCTGGACCCCTTCTATGCCTCCATCATCTTGTTTGTGGGCCGGGCCTGGGATGCAGTGACAGACCCCACGGTCGGCTTCCTGGTGAGCCGGAGCAGGTGGACACGGTTTGGCCGGATGATGCCGTGGTAACTGCCCCTGTCTTGGTCACCCATTCTCCTAAAGCACACCGTTCTCAAGGAGTGATCTCACGTTCTCTAAAATGTACCCCAGTCACACATATATATATCCACCAATCACGACCAGTGTTCATGTGTGCAGGAGATTGGTTTGGGGGGGCAACGGAAAGCATTCGATTAGAATCTGCGGTCGCGTATTGTCTTCTAAACCGATAACGTGTTCGTATGATCGGCCTGATGAGATTTCGGATGGTTAATCGTGTGACGAGGTGACCTTCAAAACAGCGGGAACACGATGACTACTGTAATCTGGCACACGACTGTATCTTTTCAAATGCCTCTGTATGAGTATACATGGTTGTTAAGTAGAATACGACAGACTGCTGCCTGTGTAATGGAGTCAGATAAGATGTATTTGTGGGATAAGCAATGGATTCACGTCATGACTTAGAATATATTCGGCATGTGATATAGGAAACCGTGTGTGCATGAGCTGCATGTGCGGAGCGGATGTTTTCTCTCGCGCTCTGATTGGTCCCACCCCCAACACACCATTGGATCTAAGCCAATGAGGGGGCTTGAAGTGGTGTGTGTGTGTGTGTCGGTGAAATCCAGTTGGGTAGGGGGCAGGGGGCTCAGCTGATTCAGAGGGGAGGTTACCTAAGGTCAAGTCGAGGGGAGATTCTTGGCCGCATGTCAGTGAGGCTATTGTTGCGTGGCGGCGTGTGCATTTTTCTGTCCGGCACAAACCACCACAAAGCCTTCAGCATGTCGCTATCAGCACGAGGAAAGACAAGGTCTCGTTCACCGTTGACGCCTCGCAATCAACCCCTGTCACGTTTCCCCTTTCCCTGCTGGAATTTTCTAATGAAAATTGCGTTTTCTGCGCCGTAACCATGGGAACGGAACACGAATTGCAATTCTAGTTGGTTCCTGGTTGAGATGTGTCTGAATTAAAACCATGATGGGTGTGATTGAAAGAGGACGTTTATGTGGATGGAACGTTTTATTGTTTCTGAAAGTGCAGAATTGTCATAATCTGGTAACACGATAGTGTGTCATTTAAAAAAAATTGCTATTGTTATCGATTGTAATGTAATGGAGCCTGCTATGGTTGGGCCATTTTGGTACCGTTGATAAAGAAAATACAATATAACCATACCTTTTTTAAAGATTTCTATTGAATGCATAAAAACCTAATCGAAAGGTGTCTTTTATTGTGCACTCCGTCAGGTCTTATGTGCTTTCAATTAGCAAAATGTATGTTTGGAGAAACATCACTACACAGGCTTCCATCCAATTGGCCCAGTTTTGGCCCAATGTTTTTCAATTTGGGGTGGGGGGGGGGGCATTCGTACGCATTTGTTTATTTGCCCTCAAGGTTGGTGTGAGGGTGAGGCGACACAGCCGTCGTGCCCTTGGCTGTGGGTTCTGTGTAATCGACCGTGTATACAGTCTACAGAAAGCAGACAATTGAGCAAATATATGACCTCTATGTCTACCTAGATCTGTCAGTTGGCTCTCATTAGCCTCATTCAGTCAGCTCAAATTTGATTAGGGGGCAGGCAGGAGTCAGGGTTCTAGGGCGAGAGGGGGTCTAGGTGTCTTCCTCAGTGGGCAACAGAGAACGGGCCCCAGGCCAAGTGGGAAATTGGGTGATTTTTGCTTCTCATCGGACTGTTTGCTCAACCCAGGAAAATTGAACAAACCACAATGCACTTGGGGAATGGCTGAACAGAAACCACAATTGAGCTTTATTGCGGCCATCCTCCCACACAAGACTCCTTGGGGTGAGGAGGGGGAGCGGGGGTTCATTTTTGTGTTTCTATATGGTAAAACCAATATACACACAAACACTTTACTAAATTAAGAAATGCTTACAGTTCCGGTTACTGTTACAATGATACTACAACCAGGTGTCTTGACAGCTACATTCGGGATAAGAGATAATTCGATGATTTAATACTGTAGTAAATTGTATTACTGTAGTGTGTTTGTATATAAATTGAGGTGAAATAAACGGACACAAACATCCGAATGTCAAAATGCCCCTCCGACACATTAAATCTCTGTTTGTATTATCCGTTTCCCCACAGGATTCTCATCTCCACTCCGTTTGCGGTCCTCACCTACTTTATGATCTGGTTCGTCCCTCCGATCGAGCAGGGAAAGGTCCTGTGGTATCTGGTCTTTTACTGCCTGTTCCAGTCTCTACAGACGGTCAGTCTCTCTTATAAAGGAGGTCTCTGTTGTTCAATTTAGTATGTTTGAAACAATCCGCTTTTAATTGTGTATGTTATATAGTTCCATGTTTGACGTGATGCTGGTGTGTGTGTGTGTTTGCAGTGCTTCCACGTGCCGTACTCCGCACTCACCATGTTCATCAGCACGGAGCAGAAGGAGAGAGACTCCGCCACGGCCTACCGTACGTCAGTGGTGACGCCTGTGGTCGTCAGCGTCTCATGTGGCAGCGCTCGCGTCTGAGACGCTCATTCAACTCTCGTTTCTCGTCCTCCCACTGTTCAGGTATGACAGTCGAGGTGCTGGGCACAGTGGTTGGCACGGCAATCCAGGGTCAGGTGGTGGGTGGGGCCATCACCCCGTGTCTCCCGGGGGATCTGGATGTCCTTGACAACGGTAACTCGACTCTGCCGCGGTCAGACAACAACGTCTCCCTGAATGGAACGGTGAGATGCGGGCCCTACGGGCTGGTTGACAGGAAACTCTTCAAACACTGTTAAAAGTGGGCGGTGACTTTAACTACACTTCTCCTGTCCTCGTACAGAAACAAGCGTACCTGATGGCTTCCGGTATCATCTGTGTCATCTATGTCCTGTGTGCTGCTGTCCTGTTCCTGGGAGTCAGAGAGCAGGAAGGTAAAACGTGTGCAGATGACGGCAAAACACGTCCTGCTCTCGTTTATTCACAACGCCGTGCTTTACTCCTACTCGGAATGGGAGTGCTTTTTGTTTGTTATCCTCGGAAAATCCCCAAAAATGGTTTACATGTTTTTTTTTTGTTACAAGTCACTGGGAGTTGGACTGGCTTGGTCAGCCGTGTTAGTTCGAGGATTAAGGAGAAAGAAAACGTACAATAGCTGTTCTTTAGGTTGCAGGGCGCCATATCATTCCTAATCATGTGCCTTTGTTTTGCCCCCCCCCTCCACAAGAGAGTGGGTGTTTGAAAATGAAGCCCATGTCATTCGTTGATGGCGTGAAGATGGTGATGGGTTATGGGCCGTATGTCAAACTGGTTATGGGATTCCTGTTCACCTCGCTGGCCTTTATGGTGAGTCACACTCTTTTCAAAATGGGCCAATTGTATGTCCTCTTCACGTTCTGATGTAAACAAAACCTTTTGATTATGACTGGCAATTGTGTAAACACGTTGCTGGGTTCTCTGTATGCGTATGGATGCATATGACATCGTTGTGTTAAATGGTTGACACGTATTTTATTGTACCCCATCTCACTTGGCTCGTACTTTGGCTTGTCGACGTTGACAACAATGACGGTACATTTTCACCTGACCTGACATGTTTTATTTCTCCGATCCTGGCAGCTCCTGGAGGGGAACTTTGCCCTCTTCTGCACCTACACGCTTGGCTTTCGAAATGACTTCCAGAACATTCTGCTGGTTATTATGGTAGGTGGACAGGAACCTCTCACTTGAGGCCTTACACAGAACCAAACACCAGTGCATGTACCGTATTCATTCCGAACCAGGACGCTCTGTCCGAATGGTCACTTGGTGTGGTAGAATAATGCCTGTGGGTCCGTTGTATTTTCTGGACTATTTAGGCGGGGGCGTCTCATGTGAAGAGACGCCCGTTGTTCTAAAAGGACATTTTTTAAGGGTGAGAGGAGGTGTTGTTGTGCTTCCTGGGAACCTGTCGTCTCAGCCAGTCCATCTGCAGGAGCTAGACAGAGAAAGGCACACAGAGGGGTCTTTGTTGCCACGGGAATTATGCCTTGGCTTTTCCTCTGTTCTCTGTTCTACACCGTTGTGTCTCCTGCCTGTGAAGGATACAGAGCTGCCATGCCTACGGGATTTAGCTTCAGTAGCCAGGTCACCAGATATGTGTGTGCCGTAGCCAACTCCATCAACTACTGCGTACGCCAGGATAGGTTAGTTTGCCTTGGTTAGTTTGCCTTGGTCAGCACTCATTGGTTGATAGTTCCTATACAGCTAAATGACCGGCCAGGAGCTGATCCTCGTGTGGCCTTTTGACACAAGGTTGATCACACTTCTGTAAGAGGTTAAAGGTCAGGTACCCCCTGCTGGGTTTAATAGTGCCTTTTCACATTGTCTTCCACCTCTGACCTTTCAGCCCATTGGTGAGGCTCGACTCTCACATTGCCGTATTGCCCAAAGTGCTTAGAGGCGTCGACTTGGCTTATTTTTTTCTATTTTGGGGGAAAGTGTTCGAAAGTGAATTTAAAAAACGTTATTCTTTTTTGGCGTTTCATTTGCAGCTCTCTGGGACAGTATCCATCCCATTCTGGCAGTGGTTCCTGAGCCGATTTGGGAAGAAGACCGCAGTCTACATTGGGATCACGGTGAGCAGCGTGGTGTGTGTGTGTGTGTGTGTGTAAGATTCAGTGTCTGTGTCTGAATACTTTCCAACGGCCCAGTACATTGTATTACGTCCGGTTTGGTGGTCCTCCGTACCAAGGCGCCGTTGCTCGTTCCTCACCTCCTGTCTCTCCTACGCGTCTCTCCAGTGGGCTGTGCCCTTCATGATCCTGATCGTTTCTGTGGAGAGCAGTCTCGTCGTGGCCTATGTGGTCTCCGTGGCAGCGGGCGTCAGTGTGGCTGCGGCGTTCCTCCTACCCTGGTAAGTCCTCGGCTGTCTGGATGGATCACTGAACGTCTAGACGAGGGGAGGGCAAACTTTATAGCTCCGGGGCCACATACAGACTTGGAAATTCAATGGTGTGCCGCCACATTTGTTTTGTTATTTATACATTTATTTGTTGGCCAGAAAAGGGCATTTCAACTGTAGGTCTATTATAATATCTGAATTACCTTAATTCAGATTCAGATACATAATAATTGGACTGGCAAGTTTATTTTTTTACGTCCCACTGTTTAAATGCCTACCGCAGGGCGGATGGAATTGGCCGGATTAGACCCACTGGCTTTAGTTTTCCCAACCTTGACATAGAACAACGGCAGCCTATGGCCTAATCTCTTCTCACATCTCGCCTTTTTCTTATGAATTCACGTCTTTCTTTGTTTGTTTCTCAGGTCTATGCTACCAGACGTGGTGGATGATTTCAAAGTCAATAATCCAGACTCTAACGGCCATGAGGCGATTTTCTACTCTTTTTACGTCTTTTTCACCAAGTTTGCCTCTGGAATCTCCCTTGGTATCTCAACGCTCAGTCTGCAGTGAGTCTGTTTCCCATCTATTGTACACGATAAGCTGTTATCATAAAAAAAAGATTTTAGACCTTTTAAGGAATTTAATTTGAAATCAAGCCGTATTCGCAGGACTTTGTTGGCCAGGATTACTGCTTTTTGAAGATTAGCTGACTAGTCATGTGGCGAACAATAACTTAATCCCCATCATATCAAACGGGACGTCCGTTTCTCTTTCTCACTGTACATTTCTGTGTGCAGTTTTGCAGGCTATGTGACCAGAGGCTGCTCACAGCCGTACGCAGTGAATTTGACTCTTAAGGCGCTGGTCGCTCCTGCTCCCGTCGTGCTCATAGTACTGGGGCTGTTCATTTTCAAGAGCTACCCCATCGATGAAGCCAGGAGGCAGGGCAACAGGAAAGTGCTGCAGGAGATGCGGTGAGTCCGGCCAAACACGCACACAAACACACACACACATCTCCACGATAAGGGGTATTTTAGGCGAACAATGATTGTAACAGAACAGGTTTGCGCAACTCGAGCAGTTTCTTCTAATGAATACATTCAATAAATGAATGAAGTCACATATCACGGTGGGTGGTTACGAGATCTAGTAGTCACGGGGGCGGGCAAGGAACATGGTTCATGTGAACGCTGAGGACACACATTACGGTTTAGTCACTTTGCCGTAAATAAGGGAGGACCCTTTGTGTCTAACTCCTGGCCTTATTCCAATACTTTTACTTTGATTCTGAAACAGGGACAACGAACAGGATTCTGAGACGGAGTCCACAGAGCTCGGGACTGTTGTGTAGGAGCTTGGGGACAAGGGGGTTTGACCGAGAGGCCACCATGGGCCTGCGCGTTTGCCCCCGTGGGCTGGACTGGACAGGGAAAAGGCCACCAGGGAGGCCAGACAGAGCTTAAATATCCAGCTGCTCTGACTGAGGTTCCCGGCCTGCTGCTACACACGCAAACACAAGGGCCTTAGAATACGCAGTACTGTACAGGGTTACAGCGACCTCTAGTGGTCACAGAGTCCTGGCTCGCTTCGTGGCCCTGTTGAGCGTCTACTGTACCAAGTGAGATTTGTTTGGTTTGTGTGTCTGTTTGTTTAAATTAAAAATCTCGGAGGTGTTAACTGGAATTTACCCATCCATCAAATCTTTGATTTGAACGGGATGTTTATGTAACTGAACCAAGTATGTTTTGACATTGACTTGGATATTAAGGTCAATGGGCGGGACATTTTCTCTGCTCTAGATCAACACCTTCCATTCTGTATGATACTCCGAGGAACGATTTAAGCCCTTATTTTTAGGGTATTTATGTAATTTATTTGACCAAGAGGGGATTAATATGGCGACATGTATTGAAGTAATGTTTACGTCTCAAAGAAAAAACATAAACTTCACGGGAAAGCGCACACTGTTACGTTTCACTGCACGACATTAACCCGTCATGGAATAATATTGTGGGGAAGAGAACCTAAAAAGTTAACTCAAGCAAAAAAAATTAAAGGGTGAGAAAATGTGTTTGAATTCCACCTTTTTACTGCCTTTACAGCAAGTCAGGTACTGCAGTATGTGGAAATATTGTTGCTGCAATGAGATTGATTTGTTTATCAACAATTTTAACACAAAAAAATCCACCAAGGTGTCAATACTTGTTAAGTCTTGAGGCCAGAGGGAAACCTTTCTAACAAGCAACTCCAGTTCAAGTTGTCAAATGCCCCCTTTATAACGTTTGATGCCTTCAACTGTAGAACAACTAGGAAGTCATCTTGAACCAAATCACATAACGTGTTAAAATAGTTGTGTGGACCAAAGCAGACACATTACTAATTTAGCAATAATAATTGCTGAAATGTCATTTTAATACGCTTGTGTGATTATTGATGTGTACATTGTTGTATAGACCAGTGTTTGTGGATATGTAAATGTAACGGTACTGAGGAAGACATCACATGACTAATTTGTATTTTAATGTGTTTTCATATTTTGAAGTCATGTGACAAGATCATGTTGAGGCTGTCCTGATATTGTGAATTGATTTGGTTGTGTAATGTGATAAACAATCAGCTGCATGTCTTTTTTTCTTCTGTGAATCTGTTTGATTAGCAGGTTTATTTACCCGACGTTCATTATCAACACTAAAATCTCTAAAGCAGATTTGACTGACTAAATCAAAGCGGTGTCTGTCGGTTTTATAATGTCCTCCATTTTCCAGTACAAAGGGTTTTGTGTTTCTGTAGGCCGGTGTTTTTTCTATATTGTTAAAGTGTGAAACAGATGGATGCCGCTCACATGCTTTGATAGCTGCATTTAAGTTAAGTGGTATTTTGTTGAATACAGCTAAAGTTAAAATATCGGGGGGGGGGACAAATATAGCATTAGAATCGCCTATATGCTTTAGTGCAGAGGTTGTCAAACCGATTCCACCGCACGGATAGCGTATGCAAGTTTTGTGGTTTTCATTTAAATTAGTTCCCAGTTCAGACCTACACAACCAGGTGAGGGTAGTAGAACCTAACCAATTACCCAATTAATCAATCAAGTACACGGTCGGTGAGAACAAAAACCTGTAGACACTCGGCCCTACATAGAACCGGTTTGACAGCAGTTAGTGTGATATTGAGCCAGTGTGAGGCAAAATGGGCTAATACGTCTCTCAAGAAGGCTGCATCGTTTCACACTCACTAGAAAGGGCCAATTAGCCCCCAGACCCTTGATCGTTTCAATCCATATGGTTTCAATCAGCCTTGGGACACTGTTATGGAGATGCGCGCATAAACGCCCAAAAGGAAACCTGAGGAGGGTATTGGTGAAATATTAGCTGTTAGTGGACCATGGAATTAGATCAGCGATTGGGCATTTATCAAGGATAGAAGCAAGGATGCACATTTTACGCATTGAAACAAGGGCATATCAGCCTACCTAGCCTAATTACAAACCATCTGAAGCTGTGTCCCGTTTTAAAGACATGCGCGCTGACAGAAAGTTGGAAAAAACGCTTTTTGCGATGAAAACGAAGTGGTGGCTGTGTGTTTTATGGAGTGTTTACCCACTAACAATTGCAAACGCTACATTTAGTACTTATGGACACCCGTCTGCTTTACGTCCAGTTAATAGAAACATCCTCAAACTGGGCACATCCAAAGGTGTCGGCGGCACGCTCAGAGCCCACCTGTCACCCGCAGGGAACGACAAATCCAGTGTGCGGATTCCCTCTGCCTCCATCACATACACACCTCTACCCAAACAATCCTCTGCTATTGCGCATTCATCTCCACGCCACCAGGGCAACATGCTTCTCAATACGCCCGCACCCAAATCTGAACATGCCTTTGCATCGCTGCCCGACGTGTCGGTTACGTGCTCCGGTGACGACTTTGTGGTTCGGGTCAAGCGGGCTTTCTACGGTCTCCAGGCGGACGCGCAGGACCTGACCCTTGGGAGCGGCTGCAAGAGCAACGGTGTCCTGATGCCTTACGGTGACGTGCTCTTCGCCTATTCAATGACCGAATGCGATGGCAAACGCGAGGTGAGATTGTCAAGAATTGCAAAAAACATGTTCAGGAAACCGTGCCCTTACATTGACATTGAAATGTTCGAATCCCACCTGACAGATCCACCCGGGATACCTCGTTTATACGTTTGTGCTTCAATACGCGCCCCTGACCCGGATCCCACACAAAGCGCATCGCCTCGACGTGGAGATCCAGTGTCGTCTCCAAAGGTTTGTCGTGCGCATCCTATTGTAAGCAGAAGTGATTATATTCCTAATATTACTTGACCAATTATAGACACCTCTCTCTGCACAGGTATTTCCATGTTTACCAGCGTGTGGTGCGCCCTACATGGGAGACGCCCGTCGTGCATAAACGTCTGAAGGGGCGCCCTGTTGACTTCTATATTCAGTTAATGGACGGTGAGGAGGGGGATTGGGATGTAAATTAAATGCAGATGTAATGGCAACCAGATGCGAAACATTTTCAGGAGGAATGCTTTGTTGTTGATGCCCTTTTCTGCATAGATGCATGGTCCGTGCCAGCCAAATCCCAGGTTTACATTCTGGGACAGCCTGTTAATTTCCAGGTGTCCGCAACTCACCGACCGCGCGGAGGAAAACTGTTCATTAACCACTGCTATGCCGCCACATCCAATGACCCCACAAAATCACGCAAATATCCTGTCATTGACAACTTCGGGTATGTTTCTGCACACATGTACTTGGCCCAGTAAGCTTGTGTCAGGTCCAAATCTCACACTCTCTCTCACACACATCAGAATCCATCTACTAACATTAAGGCCTCTAAATCCCAGCAAATTTGATTACAACACTGCATATAACAAGGCTGTAAATTCAACCTGTCTCATTAATTGAGATGCTGTAAAAACAAGCCTGAGACATGACTGCGTAAATAAGTTAGAACTTGTGGACCTGTTTTCATCTCACCTACAGCTGCATGCTGGAGAGCCAGCAGAACGTTGGTACCGCAGAGTTTGTTCTACCCATAAGTGACGATACAGTCCGGTTCTCCATCAGTGCCTTCCAGTTCAACTCTGATCCAGACACACCAGTAAGCATGGGAGAAGGAAATTCTGCTTGGTCAATGTTTCTTTTAAATGCATCTAGCACTCACTGCCATTTGCAATAAAATAATTGACATTCATTTCGCTGGCTTGTATCAAAGGTAATCTTTTAATCTCATCTAGGTCTTTCTTCACTGTAAACTGCATGTGACATCAGATGAATACGGTCCGATGCACAAGTTCTGCACATACAAAGAGAATCGGTACGCTGACACAATTCACAACTTTTGCACCGAGGGAAATGTCTGTTCTTATTAAATTTCCACTTTGTGCTCTGCAGTGGTTTTCCTAATGCAAAACCTGTTTGTCCATGCCCGTAACCATGTGAAAGTGCCAAACTGACACAGGTTTATTTCAGCCAAGATAACTTCCTTAGGCCCCAAGGTATTGCCGTGAATTAAATCACAGTACTGCTGTTTGGTTGGGCCTAGCTGTTCAAAACCGGTTCACAGATGTCAGAAGACATAATTCTCAGCATCGCCTGAGGTGGTGAATGTCAGATTGTACCCCGTGTTTTGTTGCACTCTAGTGACTCCTTGTGGTAGGTTGGGCCCTTGTACGCTAATCATTGTTATTAGCCGGGGAATGAGTTCACCTCCGGCGTGTGGGTGCTGGTGATGGCTTACCGGTGGAACGAGCAGTGTGTGAAAAACGGAACAGTTTGGTGAGATGTGTGTTAGACTGCAGGGGTTCCCAAACTTTTCCATGACGAGGCCCCCTAAATACCGCAAGGTTTTGTCCAAGGCCCCCCTTTTGCAGGATGTGTTATTGAACCCATAGATAGACAATAATACCGTGTTTGATACCGGCCAATCAGAAAGATTAGCATTAAGTGTAATTTTCACATATGCGACAAATTATTATAACGCTATTTCATAACAATATTCATAATAATATAAAGATATTTACCGTTTAAACATTTTTTTTTCAATTTGCTGAGGCCCCCACTTTGAAAACCACTGCGTTAGAGGACACATTTCAATGTTCAACTCGTCTTCAGTACACGCTGTGAAGTGGGGACAAAAAAGGCTGTTTTAATTGCAAATTAGACATGACGAATGTATGTGGTTCTGGATAGCAGTGTCTGCTATTTATTATGTAAATATTTCTGACTCTCTCCTTGTGCAGGTGGAGGGCTCTCGTGGGAAAGGACTCTGTCTGTGATTGCTGTGACTTGAAATGTAGGACATCCAAACCCAGAAGAGCCATGGTGGAGGGTAAGAGGGTCTCAGAACTTATAATCACACTGTCCATAAATTAAGACGGTGGTGTAAACCTGCGTACGAGACACAGTTCAAAAACGGACATTCTCCTTATTGTAATCAAGCCAATTTGATGCAATCTAAAGTGAACCGATTTAAATAAACAATTAAATTGGTTCTTCAAGTACCAACCTGGGGTGTAAACAGGGAAAACATTCACATGAACATCTACCAGATTTTTCCCTCAAATGGAAGGTAACATTTAGCAAAGAAATAAATTGGTTGAGAAGACAAAAGTAACCATTATATCTTATTGACACAGACAGGAAAGCGCATCCACATTGACAAACTGCCCCTGAATCTGGTTGGTTGGCTCAATTAAGAGGGCGGAGCTTGCATGTTGAACAAAGTTGATGCTTGTCCCTACCATAATCTTACCCCAACTTTAACCAGTCCATTACCATAAAGAAATGTGCATTACTTTTATTTTGTGTTTTCAAATTTCGAACATAAGCTCGGCCCCCTCCATTTAAGTCAAGGAATTTAATTAATTTCTGCTTCCAAACATGTTTTAGTGAAACTATTTTATAATAGTTTTCTACCACAAGGCCCCATTTAAGTTCCATTCTGAGGTAAAATCAGAAGATATAACAGAGAAGAACTGGCTGCTGGTTGAGATTCGGTCTCTGTTGACACCTAAACATGCTAACTTCCATATCCTGTAGGGTTTGCCAGCAGCGAGCCTCTACTGTTCTCTGACCAACCATCCTCACCAAGAAGTGCTGTCTCACAAGTCGATGATGATGATGGCGATGACAAAAATGTTTGGTTTGCGAACAAATTTCATGAGAAAATGGCCGAGTTTGACAACGCAGATCATCTACTAGCAGCCTCTGCTGGGAAGAATCATGGTGATGCGTTGGAACAGAGCCACGGTGTTTCCATGGAAAAGGACAAGCAACATGTAGACGATGGAGTCATAGCCTCGGAGGGTGAAAGGTCAGAGGTCGTTCGGGCAGTGTTGAGAACAGGGAAGATATTCAGGGGAACACACGGGTCAGCTCTGAGGGATTCCGAGAGGATAATTGGAGAGGCACCGGACCTACGAGCTGACGAGGAGGAGGAAGAGTTGAGTCAGGACTTTCTATTGGTGAGTGACAGGGTGGGATTAAAAGGGAGGAGACCGTGGACCAGAGTTGATGGACCAGAATCTAGAGAGGAAGCCTCCGGTGAAGATAAGTGGACATATCCCCTGGAGGAGTCCTCATCTTTAGGGTCGGGGATGGAGGATGAGTCCGTGTCACAGGAAGAAGCCGTTTCTCCGGCCATGAACGAATGGGAATTGAGGGCGGGTGACGAGCAGCTACTGGAAATTCCTAAAGATGAGTGGAAAGAAAGATCGGCGAATGAGGAGAGAGCTGGGGATGGAAACACGATGGCACTCATCTCTGAAGCTGTGGAGAAGGAGATCCTGGGCGACGACGATGGACTTGTAGAGTCAGCGGTCGCTGATGACGCAGACTTGCCCAGGGTTTGGCATTTCACGTGGTGATCAGGTCAATTGGGGACAATACAGTGGTTCATTCTACACTATAGACATTAAGACCACTGAACACCTGTCTGATGTTAAATTAATAAAAAAAAGTGATTAAAATTAGTTAAATTCTTGTTTATTTTTTACATTTTATTTTTACAGGTATAGTAGAATATTTTCTGTTAGTCCTGCTGTCATCTCATAGCAGAAATATAGAAACATTGATTAAGTCAAAATCCCTGATGGGATAACAGCATCTTTGCAATCCAAGGATTTTTCCATGATATGGGAACTATAACGTAGAGAATAAGAAACCAACCACAGGTAGTTCAGCAATCTCGTCCGTCTTTTCACTATAGGTGCTTTGAAGGAAGTTTACGTTTGTTTCCTTGTCATTTTCACAGAGAACCGGTATGTATTAAAACATTCCAAATCACTTGTACATTTCCCTCCTATACACTGCTGTATCCGAACGATTTGGCTTGTTTAACATCGGCGATGCATGAACAATGTCACATTCTTTACGTGACATAACCGATGATTGATCTTTCAGTAATGCCCTTTTTGTCCTGATCGTACTAACAGATAAATAGTTCCAGTGTAACCGTCATTATAAGGACCGTTGCTGCGCGTGAAAGTGCTTCCTAAAGATCACATACGAGATGCGGTTGTTTGTCAAAAGTGTTTATTCTTTTAGCAAATGTAAGACAACATGTACCGGTATGGACTTTTCTAAAATATCAAGAAGTCCAAATTTGCAACACAAACTCATTTCAGCAACATAGTGACAACAATATTGTTGATTAAACTGATCTACAGTTTGACATTTTCATTAAAGTAATTTAGCAGCTAACTAGATGTCCTCGTACACTAGTTCCCATAATCCTAGCTTTGCATGCACCATAATTCTGAAATGTGAAATAATTACAGAGAGGTCACCCAGGTTGTGGTGTTGGTTTAGACAAGTACCAAACTCCACTTTGGGAATTTACCAGAAAATTTGACCAGCAAAAAGAACAGGTTTGATTCAATTGATACTTGCATTGAATCATAGACACAATATTTGTTCATTAGAGAAATGAAGTACCACACTTTTAATAGCAGTTACCTGAATCTTCTATTTGTTTTTCAATGCATTATTATTGTATTTTTATTCACATTCTGTACTTGTCAATGGGATGGCAACATGGTGTAGTATTAACAGTAGTCCAGTTTGTCAAACCACCACAGTGTTAGGAAATGTTGAGATGGCTAGAGTCATATTGCTGCTGCAGTTTAAGTCCCTCATAGGCCAAAATGGTAAATAAATGGTAAATGCTGCGCTTTTATATAGCGCTTTTATCCAAAGCGCTTTACAGATCCTGCGTCACATTCACCCATTCATACACTGACGACCGCGTCTACCATGCAAGGCGACTGCAGGCTCGCCATGAGCAGCTGGGGGTTAGGTGTCTTGCTCATGGACACCTCAATTTCCCAGGAGGAACCGGGGATCGAACCACCAACCTTCCGATTGATAGACAACCGACTCAACCCAGTGAGCCACTGCCGCCAAAACGGGCGACTTTTCCAGGTCCTGGGCCATCTGCAGTCATTGGCAGTATTTTATATTTCACACATCCATACCAAAGAGCCCGTGTCTATTGATGGGTCGTCTTCTGCTTTGGGATGAAGAAAAGTAGATGACCATGAATGCAGAAAAGGAAATGAATTCAGGTATTGGATGGATTGTTTTCAGGTATCCAAATGTCAGGTATTGAATCCTGTTTCGGGTCCTCCCAGCTGTAGACCAGTTTGTACCGTTTTTGATTGTTCTACAAATTGTAAAAAAGGAAAAGAATCCAATCTGTAGTTTTCCGTTGTTTTTTTAATTGAATCCTTACTGAGCCAGGGGTGTCAAACTAATTTTCACCCGGGGACACATCAGAATTCTGGTGGCCGGTCAAAGGGCCGGTTGTAAACACAAGACTGTATAAATGTCGCTACTCCGAAATATATTGTTAAATAACTCTCTCTGCATTTGATTATTATTTATTAAAGTGTACAAATATTGTACATGTGTTTACATAAATGTAAGCCCATTGATTATTCGTCCAATGCTAAAATATAAATAAAAAATATGACATTTTCTATAAAAATAAGTAAAAATTCAAAGGTGACCTATTGCCAAGAATACTGTTTGATTCCCCTTAGCTGCGGTTTATTGTTCTTTTGATCTTCCAACGTATGTTCTCCCTAATAACAGAAAGAAAACTGCCTTGATTGGGTAATCCTCCTTTAGATCAGGGTCAATATGTTATATTTCTCACTGCAGTTCTTTTTCTCTCTCTTTCAAAAGTAAGCTTTTATGTAATAATACTAAAACCCCCAGTACTACAGTTGCCAGGGAAATGACAGTCAAAACAACCCATCGGCATCTCTCCTGGAGGACCACAGGAAGTACAGCATCACTTCCTGTCATGGAAGAATTAAAATTTTAGAATAACCAACCATTAAAATGATCCCCACCAATCTCAACCTTTATGATTATTTGACCATTTAAGCATATTAAGACACCTACATCTGCTCTAAAGGAGATATTTAAGGTTCATTTTTACCTGTTTTATCGAAGTGAAGGTTGATCTCCCTCCTGATCTCCTGACCCAAGTCCTTGTTTTTTAGGACAAAGGTGAAGGTGGTGTTGGGTGGTTTCTGTATGGTCAGAGTACTGAACACACTGTATAGTCCCAGTGTATCCACTGAGATGTTTGTAACAATGTCACTGGTGACATCATCCCCTCTGTCATCCAGCCACTGCACTGAGGGTTGAGGATACCCTCCCTGTGAAGTCAGGAGTAGCTCCAGACTACTGGGAGACACTGTGAAGTTCTGACGAGGCTCAGGGTAGAATGCTGATATGAAGGAAGACATGGACACAGTTTAATGGTCTGACAATAATATACTGTGTCTCAGTAAAACATATTTAAGTTGACAATAATATACAGTGTCTCAGTAAAACATATTTAAGTTGACAATAATATACAGTGTCTCAGTAAAACATATTTAAGTTGACAATAATATACTGTGTCTCAGTAAAACATATTTGAGTTGACAATAATATACTGTGTCTCAGTAAAACATATTTAAGTTGACAATAATATACTGTGTCTAAGTAAAACATATTTGAGTTGACAATAATATACTGTGTCTCAGTAAAACATATTTAAGTTGACAATAATATACTGTGTCTCAGTAAAACATATTTAAGTTGACAATAATATACTGTGTCTCAGTAAAACATATTTGAGTTGACAATAATATACTGTGTCTCAGTAAAACATATTTGAGTGATTTAGTGATTTCTAAAACTACCAACTTCCAACAATTCCTTCTTATAATTTCCACGTAGGAGAAACTAAAACACACCTGCTACTTTCAGTTGGAAGGTTTTCTTCTGCGTTCCCAGCATTGTGCTCACAAAGCATGTATAGTCTCCACTGTCCCCCAGGTTGGTACGTTCCAGTCTAAGAGAGGCATTACCCCTCTCAATCTCAGAGTGGTACAGGCTGGTTCTTTTGTCATAGTGAGGACTCTGTCTGTCCAGTTGGTCCCGTCCATAGTAGAAGCTGTGTATCACCTCCAGGCCTCTCTGCCATGTAATTACAGTCCTGTCCAGGTCCCAGGCCTTTCCCACTGGAAAACTGCAGTCCAGGATCACGTGCTGTCCCAGGATGGCAACAGGTGGCTCACGAGGAACACTGATCTCAAATTCAGCTACCAAAAAAATACACAAACAGCCTTACTACTAATAATAAATAATAATAGATCTAAGAGATGGCATGACTAGTGACACCTTTAATCTATATATTATACATTAAAGTTATTATTGGAAATAATAAGGATTAGAGGGAAAGTGTTTCTTACCAGTAAAGCATGTCTTTAAGAACAAGTGAAAGACTAAAGGAATTTGAGTGATCCAGGATTTCCAGCTCATTATGGTTACGAGTTGAAAGTTTCTATCCAGCAATATATACCAAATGAAAAATGTCCTTGAATGAGTCCTCAGCAGTGCAGGTGTTCACGTTTTACGCCGAGCGTGTTCTGTGAATGGCCTTTAATACACAATGACATGTGACGTGACAGGAAAAAGGCGTTATTTTCCTCAGCGACGTCTTTTATTTGGAATTCTTAATTCCCCGCCTGCCTTGCTCCAGTTTGTTTCCTGCTTCCCCCTGATTTTCAGTTTCTTACTTTCCCGAAAACATGCGTTGTCTATTTCAACATTGTTTTTCGTGTGTCTAATTAGTGCTTCCGAGTGACTGCCACTGAATTTAGGCGAATTCAAAAGCGGTCAATGATGTACTATAGGCAGTTTTCTCTGCCTATCTAAAAACAAATGCGCTGTAAACCTTGTTAAGCTACCGCCACTAATGTCCACTGTTAAAAAAAGCTTCAGTTTGTTTGTCTGTCTAGCTGCTGTCGGTTATATGATGGGTTGATGATTGTAACTATGTGGTAATAGCTTTTGTTTTGAGTAACATCCTTAACAATTCTACAGTGCTTAGTTGAATATCGTCTGTATAGTGTGCTGTATTTGTTTGTCATTAACCCTGTGTTTGATTTGTCTTCTCAGGCGGGAAGTGGAACACACACTAGGCAAGACCTGGGCGGACCACCCCCTGTATTTTGATTAGTGAGCCATTAGGCTTTAGTTTAGGTAAGTGATAGGCAGGTAAGACCAGAGAAGGGGTTTGATTATCGTCTATTTCTTGGCTTTGGTTCCGTCCAGCCCCTTTTCCCCTCATCATTTTCTTTCTGGTCGGACTAAAAATCTCAGGAACTCATATTGATCTGCCTCTTGTCATCCTTGTACACACCTACGACCCCACACCTGTCACACATTCCACCGAGTGTTCACATGCAGCGGGCTGTTGCGTTCCCCGTTCCCGGTTACAATGACTGAAAACCGGTATTTCAAAAACATTACCTCACATTTATTGCTGAAACGAAATGACTAAGCCTATCTGTTATTAACACTGGCTATGCATTAACATATTTAACATTCTATTAACACGACGTAAGAGATGATAAATCTTTCAGTCATAGGCTACCCTTTGTGTCCTGATAAAACTAACAGATAAATAGCTCCAATATAACTGCCATTTGAAGGGCCTTTACTGTGTATAAACTGCTTCCCAAAGAGCACATACAACATACGTTTGTTGGTCAAAAGCATTTTTTCTTTCGGCTAATTTAAGACGAAACATGTATGAACTTTTATATAATATCAACAAAAAAAAGTGCCATACGAACACATTTTAGCGAAATAGTGACAACAACACTTGTTTAACCTGATATACAGTTTGACCGTTGAGTAATGATTTATTCGCTCTAACTCACGTAGGCATTTTCTTTGAAGTAATTTAACAGCTGTAACTAGATTTCATTTTACACTAGTCCCCATAATCCTAGCTTTGCACCATAATTCTGAAAATGAAATCATTAGAAGAGGACAGATCACCCTGGTTGAGGTGTTGGTTTAGACAGGTGCCAAACACCACTCTGGGCAATAGATTAAACAGGTAGGTAGATTTGTCACTGAGCAAACTCAAGAATGCTGGATGCTTAACCCGGTTTTATATATATTATATTTTCTCACCATGACATGTCACTTTGCAAAAAATCCAATATACATCTGCTTTGTGCGGCTTGCATTAAAAAGTGAACAAGTTATTGAACCACAAATAGATCCTTTAGACCTTTACTGTATAACCACCCACATAATGGGTATTACTTGCTGTGAAACAATTTCCCCAAGAACATGTTCAACATACAGTTTGCTTTTTTGAAATTATTCACTCTTTCAGCAATTGTAAATCATAAAAACAGGAGTCCAATCACGGGTATCTTAGAAGTGTATGCTGAGCAATAGGCACTTCTATAACTCCTCCCACCCAGTGACACCTTAACAGTAACGCACCGTTGACTCTACTGTTTTTTTTTCAATTTTCTGGCTACGCCTCTTTCAAAGTGTCCGACACACCCTTAATAAAAATGGACAACGGGTAAAAACGTTTGACAACAGGCGTTGGGCTGGGGAAGTTGCTAGGATACCAAACACTAACTGCCACGAATATTTTTGTGAGAGCTTTCTCGCCACACAACCATATATTTTGCTTAGTGCCTACATTTGAAATGCAGCATAATGTATTGTGTAGCATATACTGCAAAAACGACATATTTTATTTCATACTACCTTATAGTGTTATCGTATTTTTATCGCTTTGGTACTATTATCGCAACTGTGTGGTAAAACCTCACAACTTTTAGTACAAAACTCCAAACTCATCACACATGTGACGCAGCCACAGTCTTTCATTCAAAACTTGCCGTAAACATTTCTCACCACAAACCATTGATTCAAAATCTAAGTTTCTCATGAAATGTCAGGAGATCGTATGGTTTAATCACCAAAACACAACATAATGATAGCATTAATAGATATAATACAGTATCATAGATATAATTGTAACATATCTATACTCTCTATAATACAACCAAAACAGTTTCTGTAAATTATTAACTGCTACAGTAAATGAAACGAGAACAAAGGGTTTAGCACACATAATATTGGGTCACGCCGATCTTAGGCATTTGGCCATAGATTCTCATCCACATTCCAATGTGAAAACACTAATGTCCTTGTAAATCAACGCTTGACATTGGTCTATACTGATTTTCATAACCAGCCTCACCCATGGCATTAGGGAGGGTGGCACGCCCATTGGGTTGGCGATCATAAACCTCCCACCTTTGTACAGAAAATAATTCCTCAATAGGGTTAACAAAAGCAGAGTACAGGGGCAGGTAGAGGGTTATGAATCAGGGATGTGCTTAAAACCATGTTGAACCACTACTGCATGGTGGAACCTAATAGTCTCACACCATTACAGAAGTGATTTTTCTTGGCAAAAAGTTTGGATGATTGAATTCACAGATGATCTTGTTAGATTATAGGATAAACTAATCTGCCAGCCTTGCTGTCTATCCCGTGAATCCTATATGAAATTAATCATTCAAGCGTGTGGTTACATGGAATTTGGATGTTCAGACAAACACATTTTACAGTATTTGGCTGACAAACCTATTTGAAGTCTATAGGTTTACCAAATGGCTCAGTGATTAACCATTTAGAACAGTTGGATTAAGTGCTGATAAAATGTATTTACGCAAATCTGAAGAGAAGCTTATCAAAAGTCTCTTGTGAAAGATAATTACATCATATGTAAGATATTTCTTTGGTGACACACTGATAAGATGTTGTGAAAAAGTTACTGTGTAGTTGTATGTTGTACTTAGTCAGTTGAACATGTGATTACATATTTGGAAAAACTTACCAAGAGATGTGAGCTTTTACCACATAGACATAGTTGCAATAATAATACCAAAGCAATAAAATCAACTGTAATAATAATTAAAACAGACACTGGTTTGTCCATGCAAGGTATTACACAGGGTCAATGGGACACTAAACCATTCTGTTGTTTATTTATCTGTTTTTTCCAGAAACAGGATTTGTCACTGAGCAAACTCAAGAATGCTGGATGCTTAACCCGGTTTTATATATATTATATTTTCTCACCATGACATGTCACTTTGCAAAAAATCCAATATACATCTGCTTTGTGCGCCTTGCATTAAAAAGTGAACAAGTTATTGAACCACAAATAGATCCTTTAGACCTTTACTGTATAACCACCCACATAATGGGTTTTACTTGCTGTGAAACAATTTCCTCAAGAGCATGTTCAACATACAGTTTGCTTTTTTGAAATTATTCACTCTTTCAGCAATTGTAAATCATAAAAACTTTATATCAGTAAAAGTCAAAACGTGCAAGGCAATGCAAACACACTTTAGGGCAGTATAATGATAAATATTGCCGTTGAAAATAATGTACAATTTTGAAATAACAGTAAAGTTGGATTAAAAAAGGAAATCATTATGACCCTACTAAAGGCTGTGTCTATTGATGGATTGTCTTCTGCTTTGTTTTGAAGAAAAGTAGATGACCATGAATGCAGATGAGGGAAATGTATCCAAATGTCAGGTATTGAATCCTGTTTCAAGCCTCTACTACTGTAATTGTTCTACATATTGTCCTTAGTAATGAAAAATGACAAAAATCCAATCTGTTGTTTTCATGAAAAAATCATGATGCAAACCAGATAACAAGTCTTCCAATGCTAAAATATACATAAAATGAGATGAAATTTGCTTTAAAAAAATATAATAATAGAAATAAATAATATATACAATATACAAAAGGTCAAGAATACTGTTTGGGTCCATTTTAGCTGCTGTTTTGATCTTCTTTTGATTGTCCAACGTATGTTCTCCATTATAATTTACAAACAAAACTTTTCATCCGTGTAGTTGAGGAACACTTGTGAAGTCATGACTGTAATGGAGGTTTATTTGTTGGTAGATTTTCCTTAATGGGGTAATCGTTGTTTAGATCTATACGACAAAATGGTCTCCAGTATGGTTTCCTTTCTCACTGCAATTCATATACTCTCTTGCTTTCAAAAGTAAGCTTTTATGTAATAATACTAAAATCCCCAATACTACAGTTGCCAGGAAAAAAATGACAGGCAGGAAAACAAGCCATCGGCATCTATCCTGGAGGACCACAGGAAGTACAGCATCACTTCCTGTCATGGAAGAATTAAAATTTTAGAATAACCAAGCATTAAAATGATCCACACCAATCTCAACCTTTATGATTATTTGACCATTTCAGCATATTAAGACACCTACATCTGCTCTAGAGGAGATATTTAAGGTTCATTTTTACCTGTTTTATCGAAGTGAAGGTTGATCTCCCTCCTGATCTCCTGACCCAAGTCCTTGTTTTTTAGGACAAAGGTGAAGGTGGTGTTGGGTGGTTTCTGTATGGTCAGAGTACTGAACACACTGTATAGTCCCAGTGTATCCACTGAGATGTTTGTAACAATGTCACTGGTGACGTCATCCCCTCTGTCATCCAGCCACTGCACTGAGGGTTGAGGATACCCTCCCTGTGAAGTCAGGAGTAGCTCCAGACTACTGGGAGACACTGTGAAGTTCTGACGAGGCTCAGGGTAGAATGCTGATATGAAGGAAGACATGGACACAGTTTAATGGTCTGACAATAATATACTGTGTCTCAGTAAAACATATTTAAGTTGACAATAATATACTGTGTCTCAGTAAAACATATTTAAGTTGACAATAATATACTGTGTCTCAGTAAAACATATTTACGTTGACAATAATATACTGTGTCTCAGTAAAACATATTTGAGTGATTTAGTGATTTCTAAAACTACCAAGTGCCAACAATACGTTCCACGTAGGAGAAACTAAAACACACCTGCTACTTTCAGTTGGAAGGTTTTCTTCTGCGTTCCCAGCATTGTGCTCACAAAGCATGTATAGTCTCCACTGTCCCCCAGGTTGGTACGTTCCAGTCTAAGAGAGGCATTACCCCTCTCAATCTCAGAGTGGTACAGGCTGGTTCTTTTGTCATAGTGAGGACTCTGTCTGTCCAGTTGGTCCTGTCCATAGTAGAAGCTGTGTATCACCTCCAGGCCTCTCTGCCATGTAATTACAGTCCTGTCCAGGTCCCAGGCCTTTCCCACTGGAAAACTGCAGTCCAGGATCACATGCTGTCCCAGGATGGCAACAGGTGGCTCACGAGGAACACTGATCTCAAATTCAGCTACCAAAAAAATACACAAACAGCCTTACTACTAATAATAAATAATAATAGATCTAAGAGATGGCATGACAGATACATTACTCATATATATTACACATTAAAGTAATTATTGGAAAAAATAAGGATTAGCAGAAAGTGTTTCTTACCAGTAAAGCATGTCTTTAAGAACAGGTGACAGACTAAAAAAATCTGAGTGGTCCAGGATTTCCAGCTCATTATGCTGACGAGTTTAAAGTTTCTATCCAGCAATAGTACCAAATCAAAAATGTCCTTGAATTAATCCTCAGCAGTCCAGGTGTTGATGTTTGACGGTTTACGCCGAGCAATGAATGACTTGCGGTGTTCTGGGATCTTAAATGCATGCACAACGTCATGATACGTAGAACGTCATGATACGTGTGTGAGAAAGGCGTGGTTTGTTGTGTAACCATAACAACACCTTAACACTGTATATCTGAAAACTTGATGAATTACTTCTAAACAAACATGCCTGTCTGAACATGTAATGAGTTCTATGAACATATTTGATCTGTTAGGTAAATCACTGACAAAGTATTTGCGAGTGTCCAAAGGAAATTAGATGTGTTGCTGTAAACCCATTTTCAAGAGTCCACTGAAGCATTTGTTAATGAATACAGAAGGTTGTAAACAACCTCAACATTTGTATTGCCTTTAAAACGTACATTTTTCTTCATTTTAGAATATGGCTGTAACAACAAAAGTCTGGAGTGGTGAATGGGTCTGAATACTTTCAAGGCGTGGTGTTTACTAGTTTCACTAGTTTCATGTATATTGTTCCTAAGTCTTATACATGTATATAGTCACTACGTAGTCACAATAGGGATACAACGACTAATCAGACAGAAATCAGTATTGGCAGATTATAGGCCAACAATGGAATAATCTGTATAAAATGACTGATTACTTGCGCCCGAGTGCGGTGTCTAAAAAGGCATCATACTTAGCCTACCACATTCTTATTATAGGATATAGTATTTTCTCCAGTCACATGTCAATGACATGTCAATAACAGGAGCTGATTAAAACAATATTTCAGGGCAGGAATGTATCTCCACCGTATTTACACAAACCACCATAAGCTAATTTGGTTAACTAAACCTATTTGTTGATGTAACGGGTACCAAACTAGTTTTACATTTGGCCACCATGT
The DNA here is from genome assembly GCA_029465975.1 of Dallia pectoralis. Classification (NCBI taxonomy): domain Eukaryota; kingdom Metazoa; phylum Chordata; class Actinopteri; order Esociformes; family Umbridae; genus Dallia; species Dallia pectoralis. Next base: position 8,674,545 of record CM055757.1, read on the forward strand.
TCATCTGGGAAGAAAGTTATCCACAGTACACAAACAAAACAAAAGATTTCTGCACTTTCTCTATGGATCTTGCTTCTTTCATGTTCCTGTACTCTCTGACGGCCATGTTTCCAGGCCTATATGATCCATTAACAAATTAACTGACTGAAAGTTTTGTGAATGCAAGACATACTGAGCAGAACATGGAGTGAGTATACCTTCATTGTGTCAGCCATTTTCTGTTTGTTCCATCTTTGAAGTGGAATACAGTAGGAATTACCGTAGGTTTGTTTTGGGTGTTACTGGAAAAAAAGTCAAAATACTAGACCTGAGGACGGGCAAAATAATCAAATGGATTTAGCAGTGCATTCGCTTTTCCTTATTGTTTTCCCTCGATTGGGCTGTCTCTTCACACCAGGGGTCCGTTTCAATGAGGTTTAACAAACTCTAAATCTAACCCTGACCTCGGAGTTGATTTACCCTAAGATGGAAAACTCTGAGTTTTCGGTTTCAGAACAGCCGAATTGAGTTGGTTCAATCAACCCAGTGTAGGTTCGCTCAGAGTTACGCGCGTGCACCGCCGCTATAAAAAGGCAGCATGAATGGAGCCGCGATTCTACGATTCACCATGGAAACCAGCATTACTACCGCATACGTCACCCCAAGCTTGAAATACTGATGCAGGCTTACAGCGACTATGAACACGTATTTTATCAGAAGTGTTATTACTGGTAAAAACTGGTAGAATTGTATTGACGCTATAATCTTTTTAATTGAGGTGCAATCCTGCGGGTGAAAAACACATTTGTGTGCCATAAATGCAGCCAATCGCATTAGGAAATCCTCAAATAATTTCAAATAATGTATACCAGTCTGATATTGCCGCACCATGTCATTAACCAAATTATAATTAATAACTATTCATTGTAAAGGGTTTTGCATTCACATGCAATGCTGTGGACCTCCTCTTTAATGTCTCTCACTGGATTGTGTCCAGGGAACACTACAAACACGTTAAATATAACGGCTCATACAGTGGCTGTATTAATACTGCCCTAAAACTGACGTTTGCAAAAAACGTAATGCGACACAAATAGCATGTCCACGATGGGTTACATTAGTGATATGAGGATGGATAAGGTTATGTAGGCCTACATATCTGATAGACTGTAAAGAAAAACTATACCGCTCAGATAGGAAGTTATCTGGAAATTTAAATACATTTATTCGGGTTTCCTCAATATCATCTCCCGACGTATGTTTAACTCCCTGTGAAGTACAGCTTCTTCATCTGCAGGATCGTGTAACAAAAGGACATGTCATGTTCGAGAAAAAAACCTTTAATCTATAACGTCACCTAAGTAAGTTAATAAAACAATCCTATTTCATTCATGCAGATGACAACACTGCGCTAAAATGCGCCTGATACAGACTGAATTAATTAAAAATGAAATGAAAGAGCGCTGCTTCAGAGGGAGGAGACTGAGAGAAACTCCAGGTTTATTGAAGAAAAACTGCTCCCGACCAGGTTAGGTTCACAGACTGAGTTACCATAGTAACTGACTATGAGGTTAACTTACCTCCCTTTCTGAAACAGAAAACAAAGAGTTTCCCTCATCTCAGGGTAAACAAACTCAGAGTTTTCACTAAACCTCCTTTCTGAAACGGGCCCCAGGTTGCTCTGTAAGATCAACATTGTAAATAAACTAAACACTACATTTAAACTGTGAAAACCGCCACTTGTCAAATCTAGATGCACACAGGGAACTCTCGCTCTTTGGTGTGCACACCGCCAGCTCGGACTGGGGAGTCTTCCTAAACATCAATCTTCGAAATTATTAATACAATTTTATTATTTGTTACTTCAGTTCTAAAAATGTATTACATAAACACATTGCTAACTCTGTGATATTTCAAGGTTTCATTTTGTATTAAAAAAAAGATTGTCTGTAATTTTTCAATGTTCTAATCGCGATTTAGTCCGTATAACATAATGCATGTATCACTCACTGTGATCCCAACTATCTATGAAACATTTATCCATGCATTCAATTTTTTTTTCAAATAAATCTCTGACATATCTCGACACCCAAATGTCATTGGCTCAGATTGTAAATTCATTTAAAGGGAAAGCATACTGCCACTTTACACGCTAAACGATTTAATTAAAACATTGAACAAAACATGTCTGAAACGGTTTGGTTAATACAGAAAAAATGACATGTCAAATTAACGTTGTTCTAAATAAATCAATTTATTCTGTTTTATTGAACGAAGTGAAGCTATACATAATATGTCAATTGAAATCACTTAATATTGTGTGCTTGCAGATATTTCATTTTCATTCAGTTTCATTGAGTTATGGAATATACCATGTTTTTGCAAAATAAATACAATGGGTTTGGTTGAGAGAAAATGTATCTAAATTGTAAGTAACTGCAGCAATGCCAATACCCGATTAGTAAAAGTACTGTTCAATTTGTTCTTGATTTACGCAGAGACTTGGTGCACATTCATATAAGAGAAACAATTAAGATGAGCATGTAAATTCAGATTTGCATAATTAACAAGATTCTTATCCTTGCTTTAATTATACGTATTATAAGTTCCGATGACAGCATTTCTGGCTGAGAAAGAAAGTATAATGACATTTTGAAAGAGTGACTCATTGATTGGCACGTGTAGAAACAACAAAAGCTAACACAAGACAACTCAATATATTTCCCTTAAATGCAGATGCCTATAGAGTAAAAATAACTTACGTACTTTTTATACAACAAACATGAAGATGAATGAAATACGAACTCAACAACATGACCATTGAAAGATGATATAAGCGATATGGATTCAATAAAATGCAATATTGTGGTATACAATCCGATAAGAGGATCGGAAGATTCTAGTCGATTTTTAGCAGATGAACCACTCCATAACCGACACTAGATGGCAACCTAGACAGTACCTAGACCTGCATGCACTGTTTTATTGTATATTTTTTTTATCACCATTGTGTTCTATAAATGAAAATGGTCGAGGTTAACACTGCTCAACCCTAAACTCCAGACGTGTTGAAACGTGCGGTTAGTTCATTTGCATAATAAGGAAACACCTACGGAGGCCTGGGAGTAAGAAGACGTGCGAGTCATAAATTGAATCGATACAATCTAAACTGAAAAGAAAACATTTGAATAGAAAGGGTCTGAAAAGGTTTAGTTCATTTTGAAATAATAATAGTAATAATGTTCCCCATGGTTCGGCTCACCCAACGGCAGTAGCTGTAATAACTCCATCATTGCCACTAGAGGGCAACCAGACAGTACCTAGACCTGCATCCACTGTATTTCGAATTATTTAATATGATCCAGTTAGGCTCTGCTAGGTAGAAGTAACTCATCATGGGGTCCAAATGCATGGTGACTGAACTCAGACCAGTAAAAGGCCCCACTGGCAAAGAAAAATACTCAAAAATACAAAAGGATGTAAGGAGTATTAAGAGACAACAAAGACGAAGACCATTTTCACATAAACTCAAATAATCTTTTTTTTTTTTTTTTTTACATATTTCTCTTTTGTGATCTAGTTATGTCTCTTAATAAGGCTCTGCCTGTCTTGTCGTTTAGATCCATCTCTCTCTTTCCAATAATTTGTGCTTAACATATGGTGAATGACACATGGTGTCTTCTCAACTTCCAGGTAAAGTTCAGTCTGTCCATACGAATGACTGATCCCAGCCAGAAGGCAGTGTTCCTCACTTGGAGGGTGATGGTGACACTTCAGCGCCCTCTGCTGTCCCATTCGGACCTGCAGCGACAGGAAAAAGACAAGTTAAATCACATATATCCCAAATAGACCATACAACCTGTATTGAAACCACACTTAAAATGTATGGTCACTTGTCACATTCTTAGATCCCCTTACCCTCTGTATCTTTTCCTTGTTGTGCTTCCTGTCCAGCAGTTTGCACATGCTCAGTCTCCCCACTGGGCTCTGCATCCTTAATCTTCGGCTTAGGTTTCCTAGCCACAGGCGGAGGCATCTTTGGACTAGACACAGATGAAAGCTCCGCCATCAGGTTCTTGGTGAGATTGGCCTGGATCTCAGGGGACGAGGCGGTCTCTATGACAACCTTCTTTGTGCTCTTGGCAAAGATGAAACTGGCGGTGGATGTGGGGGAATTGAGACCTGATGGTGAAGTTGCAGAGAGCAGGCTGCGACGGGCCGGAGGCACCTCTTTACTTTTGGCTGCTGTCCTCAAGCGTATTGCCTCCTGCATCCTCATTGAGGGGGTGGTGGCTGTATCAGGAGGTGTCTTCCGAATAGGAGAAGTGACAGTAGATGATTTTGGGGCTACACTAACTTTATTGGTCTGGGGCGTGGCTGTGATTGTGTCTAAAGTTGAAGTCAACTGTGGTGTTGGGGTTGCCTCTGGAGTAGGAGTTAGGGTTATCACTGGGGCAGGGGGTGGAGTTGCAACTGGGGCAGGAGCTGGGGTTGCCACTGGGGCAGGGGCTGGGGTTGCCACTGGAGTAGGAGTTAGGGTTATCACTGGGGCAGGTGGTGGTGTTGCCACTGGGGCAGGAGCTGGGGCTGCCACTGGGGCAGGAGCAGGGGTTGCCACTGGGGCAGGAGCAGGGGTTGCCACTGGGGCAGGAGCTGGGGTTGCCACTGGGGCAGGAGCAGGGGTTGCCACTGGGGCAGGAGCAGGGGTTGCCACTGGGGCAGGAGCTGGGGTTGCCACTGGGGCAGGAGCTGGGGTTGCCACTGGGGCAGGAGCTGGGGTTGCCACTGGGGCAGGAGCTGGGGTTGCCATTGGGGCAGGAACTGGGGCTGCCACTGGGGCAGGAGCTGGGACTGCCACAGGGGCAGGGGTTGCCACAAGGGCTGCCACAGGGACAGGGGCTGGGGTTGCCACAGGGACAGGGGCTGGGGTTGCCACTGGGGCAGGAGCTGGGGTTGCCACTGGGGCAGGAGCTGGGGTTGCCACTGGGGCAGGAGCTGGGGTTGCCACTGGGGCAGGAGCTGGGGTTGCCATTGGGGCAGGAACTGGGGCTGCCACTGGGGCAGGAGCTGGGACTGCCACAGGGACAGGGGCTGGGGCTGCCACAGGGACAGGGGCTGGGGTTGCCACAGGGACAGGGGCTGGGGTTGCCACTGGGGCAGGAATTGGGGTTGCCACTGGGGCTTGGTTTACCTTTAAGCCTAGGGTTGCCTTTGAGGTTGATAATGGGATTTCCTTTGGTGTCAGGGTTGCCTGTGAGGTTGGGGTTTCTACTGGGTTTGGGGATGCCTCTGGGTTTGGCTTTTCCTCTGGGGCTGTAGAAGGTTGTGTGATAGTCGGCTGGAATGTGAGAGTGGACGGAGGCGATGTTATGATCAGGGACCTTCTAACAGGCTTCTGGGGAGCCTCCCCATTACTTGGTTGTTTTGCCCTTAAAGTGACCTCTATCTGATCATTTTCCTGACCCTGGTCACAATTCTTAAGAGACCTCAGCTTGACCATCTGAAGAAGAGAGGGGGTGACCACTGGAGTGTGCATCTCTTCTGAGGAAGTGGAAGAGCTCTGGCTGAGGGACTTCTTTTCTTGATCCTGGCTCTCAGGAGTTACCGATTTTGCCTGCTGTATAGTATTTATCGGAGGTGGGGGTGGACTATTTTGGGGAGGTGGAGGGATGACGAAGGAAGGATACTTGGTATTTGGTGGGGAGGTGGCTGTTTTGGAAGTTGATTGTGTAAGCAGTTGCGCTGGAGTAGGTGGGGCTTTTTGAGAAGGTGGAGGTGGGATTCCCTGTGATACAGGTGAAACTTTATGGAATGCAAGGTTTGGAGCTCTCACTGTCTCCTCTGATACAGGGGGCACAGGTTCCATCATAACTAACTCATCTTCATAACCACTTGGTGGTGGGGGAAGGGGGAGGTCAAGGTCACTGGTGGTCAAGGCCAAAGGAGATGGAGGAGGGGGCCAAGAGGATTCCCCATAGGGGGAGACTAGTTGGGACTCTGGAGGCATCAAAAAGTCTGATGGGAGCACAAGTGGGGCCACAGCTGGGGCCCGCTTGGAAGGAGGAAAGTGTGCCGGTGGAGGAGACGGAGATGGGGAGACGTGTGCTAGAGCACGGCCAAACATAGGCGACCTACCTATTTTAGCTTGGGATTCAGTCCATTTCTCGCTAGTACGTGTATGCATTTCTGTGTCCACTTCGTCGATACCCTTTCTGGGATACTTCTCATATGCAAGTTGTCTTGCCTTGACCTTCTCTAGTTTACCGATCAACTGACTTACCTTGACCCTCTCCGATTCAACTTCACAATTCCCCTTCGCGCCTTCATATGTCTCGATACCTTGCTTGTCATTAACTACGGGAATAAAACCTTGTTTGTCCCGGACGTTTGGACACTCTGGACCTTTTCCTGGCTCGTATGTTTGTGCTACCCTTTGTTGGTCTGCAAGACCTGTCAGCTCTGTAGCCTCAGGGACATTGACCTTCATTAGCACACCAACTAAACCCTCTCTTGGTGTGGAGGGACACTGCCTCTGCTGTCGTCGGTCCTTCGGATTCTTCCTCACCACCGTATCCATGTTGATGGGCGCAGGGGGACCTAGCAGCAGTTCAAAGGTGCGCTTGTTGTGTGCCCACACCTCAGGTGGCGGCGGAGGGGGGGCAAACACCTTGGGCGGGGGAGGGATGTTGAATAGCTCTCGGAGTGACATGACTGAAGGTGAGGGAGTAACAGTGTCGACTGAAGACTGTGACTTCAGCGTCATGCCGTTGACAGGTGGTGGACAGGGTGTCCTGGGGAAGATGTTCGCTAGTTTGGCCAGGAGGCCTTTCCTGCTCCCCGGGTTTGAGCTATGGCCTTGTTCTGAAGGCAGGGTGGGCGTGCCACCCTGGCTGGAGTAGCCGCTGGAGGGGGAGACAGTCATTTTCAGGCCATTTTTCTGAGCGGCCTGGAGACCCGGGTCTGTGCATCCTGCCTGCTCGTTGCTCTTCTCCTCCCGGATTGTCTTCTCGGGAGTGCTGAAGGAGCATGTGGCCACAGAGCGTGGGGACTCATCCAGAGAGCTGGTGTCTGCTGTGTACCCGGGGCTATTTGTGTTCCTGGAGGGAAGGACGGTTTTGGCCTCCTTCACCTGAACTGCGCTGCTCTGATTAGGGGCGACAACTCTGATGTCAGTCAGGTCCCGCGAGCGCCTCTTTATCTTCTCTTTGTGCAAAGAGTAGGAGCGGCTGGGTGGGGGTGGGGCCCTCTTGGGCTTCATCACAGACAGGCTCCGGATGAAGGGGGCCTCCTCTTTGCCATCATTAACTTTGGCTTTCCCCTTGCCATCTGTGTCAGTACTCCGGGAGGTCTTACTGACAGACGAGTGCATACTGTTTTTGTCCAGGGCCCGCTCCTTGACCGAACCGTCCTGCGAGCCCCCCTGCCTAGTGGTGCTGTTCGAGGACATAGTGGAGGAGTCCGACACCAAGGTCTCAGAGGAATCCGAGCGGCTCCACCCAGAGCTGTCGGAAAAGTGTGGCGGGTTGTAGCGGGAGGCGGAGGACACAGCAGATGCCCGGGAGGAGGCTCTTGAGGAGGCAGGGCTGGCCAGCAGCAGTCTGCTCTTGCTGACCGTACGCACACTGCTCCGGCTGCGGTTACAGCTGATCTCCACCACGTCGATGGAGGGTGGCAACACAGCGTTGGGGATGATCTTCGACATGTACGCGGCCTGGGGGTCCATCGACATAACCGGGCTGGACGGCTGCTGCTGCTGGTCCATTGGCTGAAGAACAGCCAGGTCATCTCGGTGGCCGGCTCTGGAGGGAAACCTCTGGACCTGGTTCTCGTTGACAGGCTGCAAGCCTTCTAAGGACTGGATATAGATTCTCACCCCCTCGTGGGAGCTAGTCTGGTGAGACCCATCGATGGTGTGGAGGTTCTGGTTCTCACCGTTAGGGAGCCCGTCCTCGTCAATAACCTGACGACCTGCCCATGAGGCTCGGTCCAGCCCTTTAGTGAGGAACCACAGAACCAATCAGCATTCGTTTATACAGTATGTAGCTACGTGAACAAACAAAAGGGACTATGTATGTACTGAGGGTGAAATCAACCACCGATATCTTTGTAGATTAAGATGTTTCTCATTAATAATTGCCTGATGAGTTGTGTACCTAGTTCTCTCTGGATGTGCTGCGGTATCCCCATAACAGTGGTTCTCTTATGTCTTCTCCGAGCCTTGGCCTTCTCCAGCTTCTTGTCCGGCTTTAGGGGCCTAAAGGTTGATCCTGGAGAAAAAGCAGGAGAGAAAATCTGTAAGAAATCAAAAACACCAACGGACATCGTCCAACGGGCATTTAATCGGAGATCTGCCAAAGACCTTGATAAAATTATAATATTTTGCAATTCTTAGTTGGTCAAGGCTTGATAGCGGTTCCACTATAAACCGTTCTCGGGGTTTTGGAGACGCTCAGTTACCTTGGCGGGTCAATCCTGACCGCGAGGACCTAGTGGAGATAGTGGAGCGTGTGGAGACCTGCGACATGGTGTCAGCCATCGTGCTGTCTGACAGAGAGCCTCTTCTGTCGCTGAAGCCGTAACTCTCGGTCTCCGTCTCGGTCTCAGTCTCATCAGGCTGTCGGGTCACCGTTGACTGTAGGAATCCAGAGTTAAAAAGAAAAATTATGAGTATTTTCTCAATTAAAGCGAGTTCGGTGTGAATTTGTGACGGGATAATGTGTGGTTATTTCATGCAGAGCTGTGGATGAAAAGGGAAACATACTGTGACACTTTGGCCATCCTGGAAATCAACTCCACAACTGGTTTCTGAAATAAAAGTGAAAACATTTCAAATACAAGTGGGCCCACAGTTACAGATAAATCTAATCAGGGTTAGATACGTAATGGAGGAAGTGTTTTTTTCTCTACAGCATGTTTCCAGGAATTAAGCGGATGGCACTTGTAATGCCAGGCTAGTGGGCGTAATTCCTGGGTACACACCCATTTCTAAAATGTAGGCAAACATGACTTATGTTGCTTCAGATAAAATAATCTGATAGGAAGCACATATTATTATTATAACAGGGAGTATTCGAGTGCTGGGCGGGGCTAGAATACCTTCTTCCTGCTGCATTTTGAGTCCCTCCTGGGCTTCAGTGTGCAGGTCTTCCAGGTACTTGGGCCGGTTGACCTCGATGAAGACATTCTTCTGGAAGTGAGGCGGGATGTGGGCTGCCTCATCCTCCTGTTTTGGGACTGGTAGAGAGAGAGAGAGAGAGAGAGAGAGAGAAGAGAGAGGGAGATAATAAGGGTGATGACACTTGGTGATGACACTCGGTGATGACACTCGGTGATGTCACTCGGTGATGTCACTCGGTGATGTCACTCGGTGATGTCACTCGGTGATGTCACTCGGTGATGTCACTCGGTGATGTCACTCGGTGATGTCACTCGGTGATGTCACGCGGTGATGTCACGCGGTGATGTCACGCGGTGATGTCACGCGGTGATGACACTATGATACTTTGCCAATAAATTTATATTTAATTTTTTAGGTGCATAAGCTGGCAGGCCTTGTTGGGATAATTCCCTTTTTGTCCCACTCGCACATTTCTTGTATATCGTAATAGATTGGGAAGAAGGAAGCGTTACAGTGGGTTGGATTGAAAACCACTCAGACTCTATACATGTGAAGTCCACCCTAAAATACCTAATTGTTATTTATTCATGATTCCTGTCCCAATAGTTAGGCGGATAATATCGATACCCAATACCGTGATATTCAAATAAACCTCAATATTCTCTCTCCTAAATAGTTCAGAGTGTCTGTTAGCGTCATAGGGCTATAATGAGGACGGCAGCTGATCTAGGATCAGTGAGGCAATGACTAGTTAAGTAATGTCGAGAGCGTGGAAATCACCATGGCGATGTGAGCCTGTCATCTTCAATTAGTTCTAAAGCTGCTTTATATTTAGCCACATGTGGAACAAGGAAGACCCTTCTGGAATGCATCCTGTCAGCCGTGTTCTCTAAACGAATGTTGTTATGCAACACGCTGAGACACAACCTTTTTGGCCACATGTAAGATAACTGTACTAATAAATAAGGAAGCTAAAAACAACTGTTGAAACACTCCTAAAGATTTAGTCACTGTGACAATGAAGTATGAAAATACAAAAACTTTTTGACAAATATTCTGAACACTTTCTCTACAATTGTTAATGATACATATTATTTAACACACACACCAATTAACGCACACCACTATGCCATTATCACCTAGAGTGAAAGGACCCTGGCTTGCCATACATCGAGTTCCCTTCCCGGGGACAGTTGTTTTAGCTGAAATTGTCTTGTAACTCACCCTTCCTCTTAAAACGTAAAGACAGTGGGAGACAGTTAACATTTGGCGTCAAAAGCACCACCATGGTTACTCAGATGGTAAATGAATCCCAGGAAAATGTCAAAAACAGATCCTATCCCGTGAAAAAAAAAGACAAATTTAAACTCTATCCCGCTGCTTCTGTTTGGTTTCGGAGTAGAAAGGCAATTCCAGGGTGTCACCATCCAGGTACAGACAAAGGGACGTATTGAATCTGGGCAGAAAATATTTCACTTGTTTTTGTTGTTGCTGCTGACGTTGTTGTTGTTATTTACTAGTTCAATATGTCATTCCCCAGTTGGAGCGTTGCCATCACCAGACAATAGGAGCTCAGACACTAATCCCAGAGGCCTAACTCTGCCCCTCCCTTAAGCATGGACCCCATTGCCATACCCTGATTGGCCGATCCCCACAGCGGCCGGTTTCTGGACATTCTGGCCCAGGATTGGTTAAAATGTGATTATGACCGAACAAGCTGCCACCACACTCACATCATGGATATAGGGGAGATGTGGTTACTCACTAGCTACAGTTCCATATGTGTATAAACACTTGTCGAACTGGAAGAATGAGTTTCTTTTTAAGTCTGACTCTCACTTCACACCTCCCGCCAGGAGGAGCAAAGTGCCAGTAGACTAAAGGTTTCAATGATCAAACATGACTCATCCTGTTGCGAGAGAATGTTGGGCACATGGTGTCAGAAAAGAATAACGTTACACAGGGAAAACATGTTGACAAACCACGGCACCTCCGCGTACAAATGCCGTTAATCAAACTGGGAAAGAATTACACCCTTTTAGGGCGATTCAACCGTTGGCGAGGTTTCTGTGGAGAATTTAAAATGGGCTCTCGCAACTTCACACGCAAGGCGAATATATTATCGACATTCCTGATTCGCCCCGAGGAGCACGTCTGAGGACGCGTACCACTGTGGACGTACAGACTTCCATCTCCACCCGGGCCTGTTAACATTATGAGGAACGCACAACGGGTCTGAGCAAACGGAAAACGTTACCGTGTCGTCGATAACACGGTGCGACAGGTATTCACGGGAATCACGCGGGCAATTAGTAAAACTCCATGTGCTGCATCTACAATTCACATTTCCTGGTCTGTGTCGAGGTACAAAGCCCTCGTGTCTAATCCACGAAATACATGAAATGTCATGTTGATGAAATCACGATGAACCGATTAGTTCACGGGAACCATACCGGGTCCTCGGCCAGGTACGTTCACACCTGGCCGAGGACCCGGTATGGTTCCCGTGAACTAATCGGTTCAGCGTGATTTCATCAACATGACATTTCATGTATTTCGTGGATTAGACACGAGGGCTTTGTACCTCGACACAGACCAGGAAATGTGAATTGTAGATGCTGCCTCGATGCCGAATACATTTTGTTGTCAAACAGAGATGGAGAATAGTTATGAAACAGATTTGTTTTTTTACATGCATACAAGCATACAAGCATACAAGCATACAAGCATACAAGCATACAAGCATACAAGCATACACACAAACACAAACACGGATCAGGAATCCTACAGCCTTGCTTAAGCTTATTGTAATTCAGTTGATATAAATCTGTTTTTCCCCATCTGTTCCCGGGTCTTATAGATCACCAGCAGGAGGTTTTGTTCATCCTGTGAGCAAATGGACCTAATGTATGGTTTGCTGTATGACACCCAAGAGCTTAGCCAATGGAATCAAAGGTAATTTTACCTTAAAAAAAAAAAATGAATACATACAATAAGAATACATTTCAAGCCATTGGTGATTTTTGATGGAACAGTTGATCGAACACACTTTACTGTAGAGATGCTGAGCATGTCCACACACACGCACGCTTTCTGCATTCCCAACCCTATATACAGTATAGTTCAAGGTATGCAAGGTATTCATTATTGAGGAATTAAGTCGATGACATGATTTATTAACCGGAAAAAAACGGACTCAATTTAAATTTCCAAATTGGGCAAAGTGGGAAAATCAGCGGGATAAGTTCCCGGCTGTTACTCCAGATCTATCAAAGTAATTTGGCTGGGACAGGTTCACACGGACATGAGGTAGATACTTCATAATGGGGAGTACACACACACACACACACACACACACCAAATGATGCGCTAACAGTCCTGCCCTGACATGCCCTCTGTTGTTTTTAGACAACTGTGTACAGACAGACAATGTGGGTGCAGGGTTTCTGATACTATCAAATCTAAAGATACTATCAAATCAGAAGACTGAGAACGAAGCAGTATGATGTCAGAGTCCGGGAGATGTGAACCCGGAGAGAGAACCCGGAGAGAGAACACGGAGAGAGAACCCGGAGAGAGAACCCGGAGAGAGAACCCGGAGTATACACGGAGAGAGAACACGGAGAGAGAACACGGAGAGAGAACACGGAGAGAGAACACGGAGAGAGAACACGGAGAGAGAACACGGAGAGAGAACACGGAGAGAGAACACGGAGAGAGAACACGGAGAGAGAACACGGAGAGAGAACACAGAGAGAACACAGAGTTACTGTGTGTGTGAGAAACTGTAGAAAATGTTTTTTTAATTATTTAATAGCAAAACCTTTTATTTGCCATAATGAATACACCCAAGGCCACAACTTGTTCCCTGAGTTTTGACAGAACTCTTGGCCTCCAGTGAAATATTATCGTTCCATTCGACATTGTAGCAGGTGCTGCCTACGCTAGTCTGTCAGACTATAACAAACAGGTTAACACATCACCATACAAAATACGAACACCCAATTTCCATACACACGTGGATAGGCAAATGTAAACACAAACATAGGTGCGTGAATCTGGAGGTCCAATCGCAGAAAATCTACAGCAGAACTCACATTCATGTTTTGCAGAGAAGGCCAGAGCATTTCCACAGACACAATGTGACAAGGACTCCCAGGATTTGGACTAAACTACTTGCCGGTGAAGCTAACCAGAAAAAAGTGTTCAATTTGCTAGGATACGCATTAAAAGGACACCCAGCAGGAAACCGGTGGTCCTGACCCCAAGTGAAGGAGTTTAATCACCCCAGGGTCTTGTTGGCGTGTGACATGGAGCGTGAGATTGGCCTTAGAATCGGAGCAGCGACCGCAGTGTTGCATTCGCTTTATCGCACCGTTGTGACGTAACGAGAGCTGAGCCAAAAGACAAAGCTCTCAATCTACCAGTCAATCTCTGTTCCTACCCTCACCTGTGGTCATGAAGGCTGGGTGATGCGCGAAAGAACGAGATTGCGTATTCCAAAGGAATGGATAAAGGTAATCTGGTGTGATGAGTCCAGATTAACCATATTCCAGAGAAATGGGAGAGTCAGGATAAGAAAGGAAATGCATGAAGGAGGCAAGCTTTAATCGCTCATGTTTAGGCTCAGCAACGTCATGTGGCAATAAATATTTGTCATCCGAGTACCTGGATGATCGTCAGAATTCATCAAGCTCAAATTGAGGTTCTGGGACCATGAAGAATCGTTTTTACTCATGAATCGGTCACCACAGAGTCCTGAACACAGACCTATTTAAAGGACGTGCCGGGTAAGAGTTTACAGAGGTACGACTCTCCTGTAGTCAATAAAAGTTCTTGGCCAAAACTTAATTCACTTCTGGACCAAAATAAATGTTGTGCCGTTGCATAAGGTTGACGAAACACAGGGAACATGTAACAAACACAGTTCTAAACACAGTGTGTACATCAGTGGAAGCCAAAAATCCTGTGCACAGAACAAAGTTCCTCCCGGTTGTTCTCTAATTAAAAACACTTAGAAGGTCAGGAATGACAGAACTTTCTGTTCCCCAAATCCCTGTCAGGCAGCATCCCAGCAGGGCTTAGCTAGTGATAAGCGCTGAATAAATCCCATTAAAAACACACAAAAAATGGAGAATGTGAAACATGCAGTCAGACCTGCTGGGACTTGTACAGTTCAGGAAAACACAACTTCGCCAGGCTCCCACTGACAGACTGGTCACACATTGACATTACCAGTAGCCTCGTACAACTACGCCGAAGTCTTGTTGAATACCTGGCGAAGCTCTAAAGGGCTACATTATAACAGTAGCAGGGAGAATCGCATGGTGACGCCATGCTCTCAAGGACGCAGCTTTTGTGTATTGTAGAAAATCGGGACCAAGTACCCCACCTTGCCAGCAGGTGGCAGCGTTCTCATCCGCTGTGATAGGCGTAGTGCCGGCACAGTAGCTGTGTTGAGGGTCGACCACAAAGGCTTTCCTCTCTGTGCACATGAACAGGCTATACATCATTACCCCGGTCCTTGAGAGGGAAGGAAAAGCACACGGTGCTCCGGAACGGAAAACCACCGCCACGGCAACCACCTTAAATATAACTGACTATTTGTTTAGTGGGATTACCGCTAACAAAAGCCGAGCTGCTCCAATCATCAAGCCCGCCCAGGAGCCGTGGGGAAAAACCTTATCTTGGTCCGGTTCACCTCGGACGGCGGATAAAGGCCAGTGCATAAAGATACGGTGATATTATACAGTAACACTGTCCAAACAACACCCAGAACTTCCTATCCATCCAACTAGTCGTTGGATACACACGTGTTGCTGTGACAACAGTGTGTGTGTGATGGGTGTGAGAAGCAAGAGAGTTACAAACACACAGCGTTACACGTGACATCCAGGCTTCAGATGGAAACGGATCGGACTACACCCAGCAATCGCTTGAATCTATCCGAATGTTTGTAAATCAGCTAAAAACGGAGTAATCCCTTTTAGAGATAATTCCCCTGCTATATGAACTAAAAACTTTATTTAGTCGGGTTGGTTTAGAAACAAACATGTGTTTTGCCCTTGTTATTAGTAGCAGGCTCCACGGAGCCCTGTATCTGAGCCCTGTATCCGAGCCCTGTATCCGAGCCCTGTATCCGAGCCCTGTATCCGAGCCCTGTATCCGAGCCCTGTATCCGAGCCCTGTATCCGAGCCCTGTATCCGAGCCCTGTATCCGAGCCCTGTATCCGAGCCCTATATCCGAGCCCTGTATCTGAGCCCTTCAGACAGACTTGTGTAACATTCAGGTATTTCACACACTGTGGTAAGGAAGAGGGAATGGCCTTCCCATAGGTTCTCAGATGTTACGAATGTACTGACACACACACAGAACACACACAGAACACACACAGAACACACATTCCCAGCCCACAGGATGTTGTTCAACTCCTGCAGCAATCTGGGGCGATGGAACAATACAGTTGAGGGTGGCACATTTGATTCCCGCCGTAAGCCAATGAAAGTGAAACAGTATCCAGGCTTTGAAACCTGTTTTCCTGCTCTCCCGAGCCTTTATGGAATCACCCAAGGCTGAAGCTAATAGAGGTTTATCCATGGTGCACAGAGCCACACACACACACACACACACACACACGGCTCCACACCCACACACCCTACTGAAAGTACAGGCCACAGCGAACTTAACAGTGTACAAACAGCTGTCTCTAAAGTTGCAACATTGCAGGACATTGCTCAGGGGGGCGGGGGATTTTGGCAGACCTAAGCAACCTTCAGGAGGATTACAAGGAAGAAATGCCTGCAATAACATTTGACCCCAACTTATTCTCTTAAACATACCCGAACCCGAACAAAGGGACTTAATTCCCTGGGCTCAGAGAGAGCGTCCGTGCGTGCGCGTGTGCGCGCGTGTGCGTGTGTGTGTGTGTGTAGGAATGAATGGAATGTACTGGGAGTGTGTTAGGTCTACCTATCAGTGTTTCAGGTGACCTTCAGGTGCCAAGGCAGCAGTAGTACCATCATTCTGACATCACTTCCCCTCTCCACTGCTCGCCACCCTCTCAGGCAGCTTAATGCGAGCCTGTTGATGTCTGGCTGGAGAGAACTCAGAATATGAGTTCCCCGCTAGCATGAGGCATGCTAACAGGCTAGCTTTACTAGGTGACGTAGAGGATCCACAGGGCTAAATAACCTCAGTGTGGAGGCTCTGACACACATGCTGCTGACGCACACAGAGGAACCAAACACGTACAGTCAGCAAACACCACAAAGGTCAGCAGCCTGTGTGTCCCAGACCTGTGGTTATCACAGGTCATCACAGGAGTCAACACAGGTCCTGGGTCAGGGGGTTTCCGTGCTTCACAACGGAGGGTCTAGGAGCACACTTATCTCTGCTGGGCTACTGGGCTCCTCAAATAAGTTGTCTGGGTCAAACTCCATGGCTAGTGTTTACCAGTACATTCCAACCAGGAGCAAAGGTGGGGTAAACACCCAGCACTGAGGAGCTGCACTGAATGACGGATTTGTTTAACAAAATACATTCTCAATTTCTCAAAGAAAACACTTACACACCCTACCTACACCCCGGGACACCCTACCTACA